>BMAW01119647.1:0-22544 GCA_019974015.1 Nephila pilipes
CTGTTGTACTTCGTTCAGTTAATTTCTTTTCAGTCATTGAAAATACTTTATACATTTTCGTTAACATACAATTTATACGAGAAGGTTTGAAAAATAGCCGATATTTATCGTATTGTTCAGAATCTAGGGTAAAGCATAAAACTCAATCAAGTATGGAGTAGGTTACTTAAATCAGAATAAAAGTATAGAAGATTAAATTTATTTTCCGATTAATTTATTCTAAATATATTGATTAGATTAATTGAATAATTAAAGTGTATTAAATAATAATATCCAATTCAACAGCATAACGGGTGAAAATAAAAAAAAAAAACTGGTTCTAATTTAAATTTCAGATTAAAATAGTTCTAGTAATTAAATTGAAAAAACTTGTTGTGTTTTGATAATAATATAAAAAAATTCAGCAGCCTGTCATTGGAAAAAAATCGGATATTGCTTCTAATTTTATACATTATTTTATTAAAATTAATTAGAAAAAGTTAGAACTGTTACTCCAATGATATTAATTAATGTATTCATTTAACATGGAAGAATGAGAACTTACAATTAAAATGGTTGGGGGCTGGAATCGGTCTGTGCAGTGGCACTAACCTGCATCTGCTTTATGGTGGAGCTCTGATTACTGAAATATCAGAAACAGAATTCCTGTACCATATATCACTCCATATGTCGAATAATATCTTACCGACATTATTCCTTTGCCAATGTAATTCACTCCAAAGGGACATCACTATTAGTGTTCCCTGTGGTTCGTTCTGAAACTCATACAATACACTTAAATAAAATTGTATGACTGCTCATTTGAAGTATTTTAATGGGTATATTGAGTGTTAATTTATAAGGTACTTCGGTGCTGGTCGTTTCACTCCAGTCATCGGGGGATGTTATTCGACTCCGTGGAGGGGAGAGAGTTGATGGCCTTGGGTAGCGCTGTTCGAACCCTGGACCAATAAATCCGAAGAATGCTGATCGGTCCCTTTTTTTTTTTGTCATGCCTTGTCAACTGGGCTAAAGAGAACACTTCGGGCTGGTTAAATAAGACATTTTAACTTCTGGCGCTGTTGTAGAGAGTTTCTGCATATTCCCCTCCAGTATCATCGAGATGATTCAGCATTGGTATTTTTTGTACAGGCTGCTTTTGATTTTTTTCAGCCATTACTGCAATTGATAAACATCCCACTCTCCCTGTTGAAATTGAATTTTGCTTGGGACAGTTTCCATTTGGGTCATCGGCTGTCTCGTGTTGAGTGGCGGATCTTGTCAGAGCCGGAATATCGCTAGTCGTGAGTTTGCGGTGCGTTTGTCTTGAACATACAGAGGCCAGTGTTTTGCGTCGGGGGCATATGCAACCAGTGGTTATAGGGTGTGTGCTGCCATCTAGTGTTCCAGGTCTATGGTCACCATTTTCGGTACTGGACGTTTGAAACATCGGGGATGTTGGCCTACCCATTGCCCGTGGAGGGAGAGAGTTGATATGATGCAGCAGCTTTGAACAGACCCCACGGATTAGTGGGTCGAAAGAAAAATTGATCAGTTGCTTTTGTCATGCCTTAGCCAACTAGGCTAAAGAGAACGCTCTATTCAGGCTGAATTAGTAAAAAAATTTTAACTTCTGGAGCTATTGTAGAAGAGTCCTTTACAGTACAGATAATTTTATATTGTGGATTTGCGATCTTATGTCGTCTTTCTGAACATGATCGAAAACGATTAGTATTACTGAGTCACCTTCTACATTACATACCAAAAAAATGTAACGAACATCCCACCAAGACCTATTTTGGTGTGAAATTCTTCTATGATGACGTGGGCTCCTGGATCTGTAAGCTACACAATATGCTGGTGCCTTTGAGAAAATTCTTGCTATTGAATAATAATGTACGAACAACTGAAGGTTAAAACTTAATTATGAATGGAATGTTAGATGTTATTCGACCCGTGGAGGGAGAGGGTTGATAACCTTGGAGTGCTAGCGCTGTTTCGAACCCTGGACCAGGTCAGGAATGCTAATCGGTCCCTTTTTTGTCGTGCCTTAACCAACTGGGCTAAAGAGAACGCCTATTGGACCTTTAGTTAATTCAGGCATTTTAACTTCTGGCGTAGAAAGTCGCTGCATATTCCTCTCCGGTATCATCAGAGATGATTCGAAAATCATTGAGTATTTTTTGTACAGAAGGCTGCTTTTGATTTTTTTCCAGCAATTATTGCAATTGATAAACATCAATCACCGACCGTTAATTGTGTAGAATATCATTTGGGAACATTCTTGGAAGGCAGGTGACTGTTTTACATCTTTCTCCGATGTTGTTAAAAATGAAAAAGATGTCACTTTCATGTATAGACATTCCATTTCATTCAAAACAAACAACAGTGACAATGTAAAACACAATTCTTGAAATTTCTTGTTTTTTATATTAACTTGTTTGAAAGTGAATACAAAAACACTAGTTTTACTCATTCTTTGAAAGGTCAGTGTATTTTATAGTATAGGCTGAATTCCCTTGTTGTCAATAGCGTAAGAATCCTGAGATCAGATTATAAAGCACATTTCTATCAAAATCTTGGCTCACAGTAAATATTGACATTTTCAGTGATCGGAGTTTCATCAGTTCCATCGTTGTGTGCACACCTGCAGGCCTTGAATATTACACTCACTATCAACAACCATTATGGAAAATTTATCGAGTGTGCCGCAGCAGTTACAAGAGTTTCAAAAAATAATACTTGCACAGTGACTGGCCCTAACGTGACTATGGGATTTGACCTCGAGGAATCCATCACACCAGAAGATGACAATAAAGGACGTCCAAGAAAGTATTATCCTCGACACCACAGACAATTATCCTTACGTTAAATACTCTATATAATGGTGAATTGATTGTTTATTTATCCTGTTTATTGTGATAGAAGAACTCAAATTATGAAGAGTTTCTTTTGGTTGTGTAATAATGGAAATAACAGTGAGCTGTAAACTCGGTTGTGTCGGGAGTTGACAATTTTTTTTAATTCTTAGCGTCTTCGTTTACTATAACTACAAGTAATGTATGAATTTTCAGAATAATAAAATAATTGTTATTCCAGATGAACATAAGCAATCATATCCCTCAATTCACACAAACGTTTTCAAGTATGTTTCATTTATGAAGTGTGGAAAAAATAATAGTATTCAATCACTACAATAGGTGGTGCTGCTAGCGTTTCGCTTAAATATATATGTAATTAGTTGACAGAGAGACACTGGAGCGCCGGAGCTTGTGTGCTCTTAATCGTCATATTGGAATTAAGATTTTTGGGAACTTTACTTCGAAGCATACACACAACTTCACAAGCCTAGAACTTGAAAAATTAGTGAAGAATAATTAAATTTGTGATGTGAAAAGATTTTAATGGTTACTTTAGAAATTTTAAAACTTAAAAATTACATGAAACTGCGAATTCGAGAAAAAAGGCTTAAGTTATCTTGAAGAAATGGAAAGTTATTTTATTGGTTGAATGTATGTAATGAGAGTGTGTTGTAAGTTAGAAGAAAAACGACTTAATAATGTTAATGTTATTCTCCAGGTCCAAATACTTCGTCTAAACTGAAAATAGATTAAAATAAAAAAATTTGCTGCCCCAATTAGAAACTATTGATGACGGGTGCAAAAATTGAAATTAAAAAAAAACCCTCATGTAATAATTTTTATTAAAATTCATTTAAACCAATAGTTTCCATAAGTAAAGTAAACTTATTTAATAAATAGGTATGCGAAATATGTGTAATACAATTTACTAAAAGAAGACAAATTAAGCCTTTTTGATTTTTTTTAATTCATTGACGTTTAGAATTTTTGTACAGCTTTGTGCGTACATAACTTTGTGTTCACAACAGTTAGTGTTTGAATTTTTTTTTTTTTTTTTTTTTTTTGGGGGGGGGGAAAAAAAAAAATGTGAGAAAATCTAAGTAGAAATGGTCATCCCTGAATTTTTTTTTTTTTTTATCTAAATTAATTATCAGGTTTTCAGTTTGTTATGCTTCGGTATTTAAGCATCATTCAGCAATTCAAAATGTTAATCATATTCTAAATATTTTTCAACATATACTGTCATGATAAATTAAAAAAAAATTCCTTAAGCACATCGAAACTGATTCCTTGAAATTCATTGTTTCTGAAATGCATTCACAGAAATTCATTCATTCACGCTGAAATTATTCATAGGTGTTTTATAATGGAGTACCTGAGACTTAGGGAGTAATCAAGAAATATAACAAGTTAAAAATTCCGTAGTATCTTATATAGATACTTCCATAAAATGAAAGGCTTCCACTAATCTACCATTAACACTAGAAATAAGTGTCTGTTAAGAAATTTTGAGTCCATCTGAGAAAATTGGTATATTATACGTCACATCAGAATCATTATAAAACGCATGCGTTAGTATTTCATGATCCCATTACATGAGATGCAAAAGTGCAGGTTTTGATTGCGTCATCCTCGATTTATTTGAAGATGCCCGAGAGTTAAAAGAGTTCTTTGAAGAGGATACGAGAAAAATTTCATTTTATCGGGGAACTGGTAATTCTGAAAAGGGAGGGATATAAAACTAGGTTATTGAACCGTTCTAAAATTGTCAATTGCAAAGGCTTAATCAGGAAAGAGGATTCAAACAAAATAAAACGATGTGAATGAAAAAAGGATTTTTACAGCATGGGATGAAAGACAAATTTTTCGACTGTCAACTAAAAAAAAGAGTCTTTCGACTCGTAAAAATTTGAACGTTCCAGCAAAAAACTTCACTTGTCCCAGTATGGAAGAGACTTAAAATCAAACACTAAAAAAATTTATGAAAATGAAGAAAACACGGAATTTATCATCTAGAAGAAAGACCGAAATGGTTTAAAACTGCCATGCCATCGAACGATGAGTGAGAACAAATTTTATTTTCTGATGAAAAGAAATTTAACACTGACGGTCCCGATGACTACAAACACTATAAGGATGACTTAAGCAAGGAACCGAAATAACGTTTCGGTTGACAAATGGGAGGAGGATCAGTAACAATATGGGGAGCCTTTAGTTAGATTGCATGAATTACAGCAAATTTCGGGACGTATGCACAATATCAAGCTATGCTAAATGATCCTTTGATAATATTTAGGTCTTTATTAGATGGTGTTAGCTAGATATTTCAGGACAATGCTTTTTTGCTATACATCTAAATACATTCAGGTATTTAACAAAAAAGAAAGAAAAAAAAATGTCTTTCCATCTCCAAGGCCTTAACCCCCAAGTCTAGACTTTAATCTTGCGGAAAACATATGGTGTATTTTAAGTCACACAATTTATGTAAATAGCAAACAAGCTCATGAACTCATGTAAATAGCTTCAGCTCATGAGCTTGAAGTAAATATCATAACAGAATGGCTCAATATTTCTGAATTGAAGCTTAACCACCTGGGGTCATTTCAATGAAAAACAGAGCATTTGAGGTTATCTGGAAAAATGGAGGACTGATATATCAATTATCTTACTATTTATTTGTTTTTAGATAAGTGGTCACATAATTTGATAACAGTGATTTTTCATTTATTTCTAATATTTGTTAATATACTAATTTATTAAACTGCTCAAAATTATTGCTGCTAAATTATAATAAATATATGTTGCAATATCATGCTTTAAATTATTATTGGAATCCTTATATATTTACATCAAAACTTTCAAAATTAAAATGGTGTTATAATTTTTAGCAAACTTGTAACTGCTTAAAATTGGTTCCTTTTCTTTTTCATATTGGGAATGAGGTGCATAATCTAAGTGATAGAATCGCGGAGGTTGCGAACTCTAAGTTTAATTCCTGAATGCTTTAATTCAAGTTTATTGTGCCTTAGTCAACTTCTGCGACGTGCTTCATTTGAAATGGGGCACACACACGCACGCACACACACATATTATATATATATATATATATATATATATATATATATATATATATATATATATAAGCGAAATACCACTGAACTGACTCATCACGAGATCTCAAAGCGTATACAACCGATTGACTTGAAATTTCGCATAGTTACTGAATTTGCGATGCAGACACTCACTAAGAACGCATTTTACGGAACTCTTATTCAAAATGTAATTTTCATCCGTTAATCCACTCTAATCCGTTCGTTATGTAATTTTGGCGACTTTATCGCCAAAAATGATATGACAGACGAAAAACGGAAAATATTTTTTTTTATATGTATACTGTGTATTGACACCAATTAAGTTTACTTGGTGAGATTTGCGCGAGCGAAATGGAAAAATACCAAATAATTTTATATTGAAACGCTGATGGAGGATTGACAAGATTTTGGCGAAGGGGCTCTTTATGTGAAATTTCGTGCAAATCGAAAATAGGAAACGTACATATTCAGCGATATAAATAAATGGGTTTCGAGTCCCACGGTTGGTGAAAGTGTAATTTAGCTCCAAAACACAGCGGGATTTTGAAAAATACTAAAATGGCGACTTTTTACGGAGTAGCGCTCACGCAAGACAATCTATATATATATATATATATATATAAGCGAAATACCACTAAAAATTTCTGTATAACCATTATTACAGACAATCTATTTCTTAAAATTTTAAATTTAGATTATCATTATCGTTCAAAAATTGAAAATTTTCTTGATATTTTACGTATAGTTTCCAGAATATAATATTATCGTCTTCCCAGCGAAGCGGGTGGGTATCAGCTAATATATATATGCAGACATGGGTAAAAATATTATGCAGTATTATCTTTTACATTATCTGTGAAAGTGTTATTTGAAATCACTTAATTTGTTTATTACAATATCAATGTCAAGCTTAGACAAAAATGCAAAAGAACGCAATTATATCCAAAAGCCAATAAAATACAGGGTGTTCCGTTCATAAATATCTTATTTGAATACGTTAACTCCCGAAGTTATATGTATATAAATAAAAAAAAAATATTATGCAAAAGTGTAACTCAAAAAATTCACTTAGTTAATCAAAACAATTCTATTTATGATTCATTATTTGCTCGAAGAATATCCAAGAAATAATCAATTTCAAGCCAACGCTATGTTGACCTGTATTGGTTATTGATGAAATTGCTGCTGTAAATATGGTTTTCATTTCGTTCACAGAATTAACTTTTGTGGTAAAAACTATATCCTTGACATGGCTCCATTACAAAATCAAAGGCAATAATATTTGTTGGACGAGAGCTCCATGGTATTGGGCCATCACGTCCAAACCACCTGTTTTGGAAAGTCACGTTTAATGCTTCCTTGATGTGCAAGCTCTAGTGTGGTATCGCACCTTCGTATCGAAAAATAATTGATGGATGCAAATGATGGAACTGTTGAAAGGCAAATGTTCCAGAATATTTTTTACTGTTATTGCATTTTCAACAAAAAAGAAAGGGCTGATAATTGGACGTGCTACATGCCGCACCAAGCATTCACATTTGGGCTGTCAGGAACAAAGTCCATCACATGTTGGGAATTTTTCGAGTTCCAGACTCGTTCATTGTGCCTATTCACTCATTCTCAAACATGGAATGCAGCTCATCAGAGAAGGAATACGATTTAAAAATTGAGAATCAGTCTCAATGCATTGCAAGATATGTAAAGCAAATTCCAACCAGTTAGGCTTATCTTTCGGTTGTAAATGTTGCACAATTTGCACTTTGTAAGCATGCGAACGAAGCTTCTTGTGCAAAATACTAGCATCGTAGATTAAGGAATTCTGTCTTCCACTGATGATTACCTTATTGATTTCATAGGACTGTTAGCGAACGCTGTGCATACTGTTTCTACTTTTTTCTGAGGAGGTTCCATTTTTTTATTTTTTCGAAAATAAAGATGTGCGCATGCCCGAAATTAATCATCACACCTTATGCTTTCTTCTTAAAATATATACTTTAGGATGCCATTTTATGAAAATGAAGTAATAGTAACATTAATTATCAATTTTTGACAATTTTTTTTTTTATTAATGTACCCTTTTGAAAGAGACACACTGTACTATGACGATGTTAATGCAAACTTCGCATATACTTGGAATAAGTATAAATCTGTGCTCTCTACTTTTAGTGTGCACAATATATACACTCATGTTCAGTTAATAGGAACTAAATAATTAAGTGTATTGTTTTTACTTTCGAAATTACCGAAAAGTAGTTAACTTAGTGAAAAACTAAGTTTAAAAATACAACTCAATTTTGAAATAGGCAAGTTAGAAACTGAGTTTAGAAAAGCTATTGGTAAACGTATTATTTATGCAATCAATTTATTATACTATCAAGTGTCTTGAAATTTCTGGCTCACATCTAAATCGCAAAAGTATAGAAAGGAAAAGCACCACTTCTTTCACAGAACATCCATGTTGGAATGGGCTGCTTGAGAGATCGCAAACAAACATCACCTCAGCTGGCTGTTGATTTATCCTCGAAGCAAAATAACAAATTACGCCTGTAACTGTTACGGGAAGACTTGTCAATGCTGAAATCAAAAATGTAAAGCTGGGAAGAACCCACTGCTCTACGAAAAAAAATTTTAGAAAGATACTGTTTGCACAGGCTCTTAAAAACCAATCCTTACAGAAGAGGATTTTGTGCTGTGACGAATCTTAAATCCAGGTACGTGTTAATTAATTTCCATTTAGTAAGTATATATATATATGAGTGTGTATTTTAATTATCCAAGGAAATAACTAACTGTTTGTTCCACAAATACAATATGAAATATTATAATTCTAAGTTGGATAAAGCAGAATATTTTACTATTAAAGTAATGAATAAATCTTTTGATAAAATTAATCTTAATCAGCCTTTTAATAAATATAAAAAAAAAATTCATCCCTTTTAAACATATCAATATTAAAAAAAGCCTGCGAATATAATTAAAAAATGGGCCGTATTCTTTTTAATTATAATAATAACTTAGATTTAAAATATGATGACACTTGCATGTATATGTTTAAGAAGATTACACCAAAGAAGATCATCAACTTAATAGGTAATATGGATGTCGTTGAAGATAAATTTTTAAGAGATATGAATAATGGAACCAATTTTAGATTTTTAACATTTAAAAAAATAGTGTTTATGTTAAGAAAGAAAATTTGTGTGTGTGAGTTTAGATATTGATATTTTCATTACTAAATTAGCAATTAAATATTATCTTCCCGTGGAAGCTTTCAAACAGTGTAAAAATTGTATTAATTATGATATTAAAAATTGGTTTTCAGTAATTTAGAATGAAATATAAATATAAATAGTAATGAAGATATTAACTTGAAATATTTAAAAACTGATATTATTAACCTCCAGGATCGATTTGTTAATATTGAAGTAGACAAAGTACCTAATTACTATCACAATTTCATTTAATTAATAAGCACCCTGAGAATAATAATTTATTTAGTGTTGTGAGCAAAAATCAGAAAGAAATTTTTAATAGAATTGTAGCAATTTTTACGAAAACTTATATTAATATGAATAATGTTAAAAAATTTCCTAAGATGTTTTTACCACTAAATTTCATAAAATCCAAGTAAAAAAATCTAGTGCATTAATTAATGGTTTGAATACTTATATTACTAATGCTGCTAAAATATTATAAAATGTTACGCAAAATATAATAGATGAGTTGGAGAGTACAATTGTTAATCAAAATAGTTTTGATATAGTCAAATATATTAATAATAAACATATTTTGTAATCTATAACTATGACAATCTTTTTAATTATAATGATATGAATGATCTTATTATAGAAATTTATAAGAAATTGAATATTAATAAAGGCTATGATTGATAAATTTATGATAAATTTGATTACCTAGTTTTGATAAATTTGATTTTATTTCAAAGTTAACATTTTCCAGAAAGCGTAGTCTTACGTCTTTCAGCAACAATGAACTTGTTCAAAACCGAAAGATTTAATCGACGTGAATATGTATCTAAGGAATTCGAAATTGTGACACCATTGCCACAACATAATTCGCAACAGATTTAAATAAATCAAGTATCTTTCCAGTGTTTTTGTGTGTATCTAAAAAAAGCCTCAAATGAACTATTTAATTTTGTTTTAGGATCAAAAACAATCTGGAAAAAAATCGCCTTTGATACTGCACAGCACCATCTATTGACAAAAATCGTAAGTAATTTTTTTTTTTTTTTTTTGGTTTTCAAAGAACCACTATTTAACTATATAAACTATCAAAAAATGACTTAAGCTAACCATCACCTAACTATATAAACTATTTAATTTAGAAAACAAAATACAAAAAGCAAGTCAAATTGTATTGTAATGAAACTCTCCAACATAATTGATCAAAATAATTTCCAATCTTCAAAAAGACTAGAAATCAAGTATATTATTTTAATACTTCAAATAAACAATTTTTTGAAATACATAAGTGGAAATAGAACTCTGCCAACAAATAGAAAATCCTATTTTAATATAAAAAATCTACCATTAATATATTCATAAACCAAATAAAAACCTCATTCATTAAAAGCATAATATTAATTTAGACATAATAATAACTTATTCAATCCAAATTTGGAAAAAAATGCATCGTTATATTATGTAATACATTGTACAAAATTTCCCAATAATCAAAATACTTAATAAGTTTTTGAATCTGTAAAAGTAAACAAAAAGTGGAACAAAAAAAACCTTCAAAAAAGTTATCAAAATTAAAAAGCTAAAAACTATAAATTCAAAAAATTGTGAAGCATCAGAAATACATAACAAATATTGAAAAAGGAAATATAAGTAATTAATGAAACAAATACTAATAAATAACAAGAATACGAGTATAATAAAGAAGAACAAAATAAAAAAAAAATCAGAAGTATAAAAAAAATAAGAAACCTAGAATATAATAATTATAAATAATATAAAAAAAGAAAAATAGACAAAATAGATACAATTATGACATCTGTTAGTCTAAAAAATTATTGTAAGAAATATAAAAATCATATAAAAAGATATATTTTATTAAACACACACAATTTAAGTCCTTATGCTGCCATTATATTGTATGATAGCATGATATAATATTCATATATATATATATATATTAGCAAAATCATACAAAATACAAATTATAATCACTAAAACCTTACAAAAATTTATTTAGAGCTGAAGTACTACAGAATTAAATGAAAAAAAACCACAATTAAGTTATTAAATTAACGAAATATCAAATTAAAAATATAATCCTATGCTAAAAATAAACAAAATATTCGGATAAAAATAAGCCAAAAATTTAATTCAAAACTATTATATATTTATATATATATATATATATATATGTGTGTGTGTGTGTGTGTGTGTGCGTGTGTGTGTTAGGGATGTACCTAACTCTTACTTAAAAGTATTAGGTTCCAGTTTATTAGATCTATTCTGTTATAAAAGATTTAAATATCCTATTATTTTTTAAAATAAATTTTATTATCCTATTAATTTTGGAATATATTCAACTCCTTCATTATTATCTTTTTCATATTGCAATCCATACTGATTTTGTATTATATTCTGTTAATTGATTTGGTTTAAATTCTTTAAACTTTTTGGGTTTCTGATTTCATGTCCTGATATTATTTTTGGCAGCAATGTCTCTGAAATTGGTAAAATTATGTGCTCATATTCCAGAGTAGAATGGGAACCCACACCGAACTTCCTTATTTTCATAAAGAACACAAAATATATCTTGGATATTTGAAATAGTCTGATATTTGATGCAAATCCTTTTATACAGAAATTTAACGCTTTCTATTGAATACCAAATTTCAAAATCAGACTTAAAATAATAATAATAATTGTTTAGCGAATGCAGCGTAAACATAGTATGATTAAATATATATTTAATTCCCAATATTCTTCAAAAATTGATTATATAATCTTATGCTGTTATCCAAATAAGTAATTTAATCGATGGTTTAAATTTAATCATAAACAAGTTTGTTAAAATAAAATATGCTAAATAAAGTTTTATCATTTTTTATTTTCCTTTGTTTTTATTAATATATTATTTGTTTTGGTATTACTATTTAGATTTAGGACCGCGGTAGCCTAGTGGTCAAGGTCGTGGACTAGCGGTCGGCAGTTTTCGGTCAGTCGCGGGTTCGATCCTTGGTCGCCAAAGATCCGCCGTGTAGCCGGTGCTGATGCACGTTAAATCTGTTCGGGGCCCAAAGTCCTCCCGTTGGCGTGGTGTGGATGTTAGGAGAGGGGGGTGCCAGCTCAGGTGTCGTCCTCGTCACTTGACCGTGGTTCAAAATTACGAGGTCCGTCGCCAATAGCCATCGTGTTGCTTTTAGTGCGACGTTAATAAAAACTTAACTATTTAGATTTAAGAAATATCTTAATCCATGATTTACTACGTTGTGAAATCATATGCTGTGACCCTGTTACATTGTGGAATCAACAACAATCACATTGTTCTTGATTGCCAGTCTGGATTGGCATTGTACTCTTGTATTATCTTCAACAGCAAGAAGAAAGCAACAGTTTACAAGAAGCTGAAGCAGGAATCAAATAATAAATGAGCAAAAGGAAATAAAAAACTAAATTTTTAATATTTCTTTTATTTTATTACGAAATAGAATTTTGAAAGCAAATTTATAACACAATTCTGTAAGGGAAAGACGAGGGAGAAGAGAAACGATTGCTCGAGGACAGAACCCGGGCAGATGAGTGTGAGGCAGAGGTACTTACCTAGACCACTGCTAAGCATATAAAGTCATCCAAATACGAATATTAAAGGCCGCGAGGCCTATGTGCTTTGAAGAACATTTCACACAAAAGGTACTAACTACTATGCAGTGATCAGCTGAAAGAGAAGGAAGAATTACCGCAGGCCGTGGGTCCGTGGCCATGTAAAATTTGGAAGAATCCTTTGATATCTTTGAAGAAATGATGATGAGTTGTCATTTTGAGGAGAATTATTTGGAGTGGTGGCTTTCGAATTCGGTGTTGAGTGGCTTGTTTGGGAAGGCGGAGAAATTCCGTTTTGTTTCGCTTTCTTTATGCTCTTTTCGCAAGCGTTAGTAATAGGTGGGTAGGGGGGGGGGTTAAAGTTTTAAGGATTTTTAGGACATTCTGTAAAATTGGCTGTGTGTGTTCCGCCGCAATTGTAACACTTAAATGGGATGTTTAGGGTTTGGTGCAATGATTAGAAAAGTGGTTATCACGAGAATCAGCGGAAGCGAGAACAGAATTTGGAATGGTGGAAAAATGATTGACGGCGATAACATTAATTTGGAATTTTCTTTCACGGAGGAGTTCAATTTTAATTTTAATGTATCCTACGAGGCCAATAGAAATAATTTCTCTGATGCTGGGGAGTTTTTGGAGTTAGATAAGGAAGAGATGTTTCTGTTTTAATTTTGAGTAAATTTCCTATAAAAATTTATTGTTTGATGGGTTTATTCGTTTTACGACTTCAAGGCTGTGACATGTTTTAATTTGGATTCTATAAGTATTTAAATCGTTAATGATATTGGATGGGATTTTATCAACGAGGAAATCCACGAATGCTGAGTTGGGCTAATTTGTCTGCGGGAAGAGCGGATGTATGTTCAAGTTTGTTATCAAGTATGCATTTTCTTGATGATGTGAGATTCTATAGTGGTTGATAAAAGTTTAAAGTTGCGACCAATAATTTTACCTAGGATTTTCTCGTTGGTTAAAATGTTTATATAATTGAGTGTTGCAGTTGGGTTGAAAATATTAGAGAAAATTGTGAGTGGGATTCAGGCTTTGAGTTAGGCTTAGGAAGAAAATTCAAAGTGGCTGCATTATTGGGGGTTATAGGGTCAATTCTGTCAACTTCAAGTGGATTGAATTTATTACAACGGGATGCCATTTTTAGCGTTGAGGGAGTAGGGCAATTAATTATTATTTTTGGGGGGAGGGGGGGTTAAGTTGAAGCTATTGTTATTAGTTATTTTTCTTATTTTTTGTATTTTAAGTATCCCAGAATTATTTGGGGGAGGGAAGTGAGGGTGAATTTATTGGTGCTGTGGTGCTGGGTTGAATTTTTTTTGGGGGTAGGTGGAAATGAGGGAGAATAAGTCTGTCTGTGAAAAAGTTAATCAGTTTTGGGATTAACATTAGTTTTGTTTGGTACTGGGGGGGATGAGTTTTTGAATAGATTTGAAAAGTTTTTCAGCTTGGAATAGCATAACTTTTATGGATCATGTGATCAAAAATTAGGTAAATACACTGTTGGGCTGATGCTTCGGGGAACTCATTGCATTCGATTTCATCGCTTTTTTTTTTTCTCCAAGATGGGAAAAAAATGCTTTCATAGCTTTCGAAAGGAGTTTTATCTATTGGAGAATTAATTTGATTTGTTTTTAAGTGTTTAATGTCACCCAAGAAGGCACTTACTTTATCTGGAATGATAGCAATATTCATAATTTCAGCCATGGTCGATCCAGTTAATCATAGGGTAGAAGGAAATCAATGCTATTTCCACAAGAGGAAATAGATCAGGTAGAAAGGCAACTATCAGAGAAGGAGCCGAGAAGCGTTCACTGCACGAGCGCCACCTCGAAAATGAGAGAAAATACAGTGGAATCATTCCACGATCACACAAATAATTTCTGTCTACGAATAATTTGTGTGTCTACAAATAAATTGAACATACTTATTTTGGCAATTATGGAAATAGTATTCCTAATTATCTCCTTCAGGTATAAAGTTCATGCATTTTTGATTCTGGAGTTCCTATACAAAAAAATATCATTTTTTCATAAATAGAGTAAATCTTCTTTTCTCCAAGATTTTAACATAAATTTTAAAAAATGTTTTTAATTATTTGCACTTGATTTTATTTCATTTTTTATTTGTATTTAAATATGATGATTCAATTTAATTTTCTATTTTTTCTTTCAGCTAAATTTGGGTCTAAGTTTATACTAAGTTTTATATTCTTTTGGAACGAAAAAATATTTAAAATATGTTATCATGAGCTTAAATTGATCATATAACGGACTTTGGTGATTTTTTTTTCTAGAAGTTTTCTCAGAGGAGGTTATTAACAACTCAATTTAAACAAAATTTTGCAATAAGCTATCTGATTTTCTCAGATAGCTTATTACAAAAATGAATTCTTTGATTTCATAATTTAAATATATCTTTCTTCATTTCTTCAAAGAATTTTATTTCGTTCTCGTAACAATATATACTATTTCCATGCGGTGTAAAGAAGTAAATAATAAAATATAAATAAATTAAACGCATAAAAATATTAATAATAAATGAATAACTATATTTAATAATATTAAATAAAATAATATTAATGGAAAAAAAAACAATCTGCTTGCATCTGGTTTGACTAATTGAGTCAAATGTGCGTGCATCTATTAAATATATTGAACAGTATTAATTAATTTGATGTTGCAGATAAAATACTGCTTTGGAATAATATCTAAACATAACCCATGGATTTTTAATTAATTAATAAAATGAATTTAACAAACCATTTTTTTCTGACTTACCGTGGTAATACATACGTAAGCGGTAACATGATTAAGATGTTGACAGTTGGAGTACCGACTGTGATGTGACGTTCTTTCTAAGCAGCTGATTAATTTATTAAGCATTTACTTCGTAACAAGTCTTTGTCTCGGTTATTATACGTCTGTCACAACCATTCTTCATAATGTTATGCATTTTCGATTTTATTAAGATTTCACATCTGAATTTCTCGAAGATCAGTATAATTCTTATCAGCTGAATAAAGAAATGGCCGACGGAATATGTACTGATATATTTTTCGGTCATAAAAATTAATGCAGTAATCACTAAATGAAGATTTTACTTATTCAAAATAGAATAGATTAAAGGATACAGCCATCGAATAATTAGTATGTTTATAAAATAAAAAAAAAATGTAAATGTATCTGACTTTTTCGACTATAAAGTCGGTGATTATCTTTAGACTGAACCATTTTAGTTTTTTTAATAATATATCCATTAGTAAATTTGAGTGAATACAGAATATAAATATTATTAAACTAAAAAATGTTTAGAAATTCGTATCAAAAAACTTTAGACTATGAGGTGGAGCAAATTTAAAATATACTATTTTAAAATAGAGTAAAATTATGTTTTTGTGTTTAGTATATAAAAGGTAAAAATTATTATTTTTGCTTCAAAAATTAAAATATTTGAAGAAAACATCAAAAAAAATTATGAAATAAAAATACATTTCATTAACAAGCATTTCCTTTTTTTTTTTAAATATGCACTGATAACTATAAGAAATTCTGTTGTGAGACGTACACTTTTCAGAAGCTCCCCCCCCCTTTTTTTTTTGTTGAATGGTTTGCATTCTTTTTACTTTCATTTGAGCATTGCTACAGATTTCGACAAGTTCAACCCAGTCTTTTTCATCAGTAGTATTTTAATTGAGGACACTCAAAATTGGAATTTCAAAGCCTACTTCCCATTAATCCTTGTATTATTGCCTTACGACATGATAATATTATTTTCTTCCCCCTACTGAAAATTGTAACGAGAAAAACTGGATTTTGAATTCTATGATTGGAAAATATAAATTTGATTAAACAATAACTTGCTTTTCCCCAGTGTATGATTCCCCGTTAACCTACTGAAAAGCTGTTTTAAAAAGTGAGAGATTAACTTTTCATTTCAATGTTCTTTTGCTACAAAATTATATTTCACTGAGCATAAACCTCCTTCGGAGCCTCAAAAGATTACTAAAAAAGAATATTTCTATTATTATTTATTTCCCCACTAGAGTATTCCTGAAACTTTTTTTTCAGTTTCCCTTAATAAGAGGTAAATACATTAAGGTCCCCCTATTGAAAGGGACAGGAACCAACAGGATTATCCCTTAAATGGAGATAGATTTCTATTATTCGGAGATATGTCCCTAACAGGAGATTATATATATATACAATCAGGTAATTAGAAATATCTCTAACAATATGACGACAAATACTATTCATATTAGTAATAAAATCATTTCGAATTCTAATTTCTCTCTTCTTTACACCAAACAAACAGTATTTAAAACTTTCAATATTGAAGGCCTTTTCAAATTTATCAGTAAAATATAATTTTTTTGATAGATTCCAAATCTAAATATTTTTTCTTTTTATTTCTTCCTTTATGTACTGTTTTCTCATCAGCCTTATTAAAAATACAGAGATTCATATAATATTGAGTTCTATGCGCATATTTTTTGTTATCCGTCTGCTTAAATATTTGTAAAATATTTTTATTTAAAACTATTTTGTAGAGACCTTAAAGGTAAATACAATGGTGTTCAAATTAAGAGAATTTGTATATTTTGTCGAATTTCAAGAAAAGAATCGAACTAAAATACTGCTTCGAAACAAAGATCCAAATCTTGTGCGTCGAATACGCAAGCGTTTATGCGTGTGAGAACGGAACTAGTTGAAAAACAGGATTTATAAACAAGCTTGCCAAAATCAGCATTTCGTTTGCTAGCGCATTTCGCCGAATTTCCTGGGTTTTTTCAACAATCGCTTAAATGAAAATTCAAACAGTAAAAGTGAGTAACGATCAACGTTTAGATGATGGAATGAGGTGGCGAATTGTGGGTAGGCTAGAAGAAGACCAATCTCAAATCCAGATTTGCAGATAATCCGATTTAACGCCCAGCGTCATGTCCAACTTATGGAAACAGTTTAAGGATAACAAAACCGTCGAAAGAAAGCCTGGGGAGGTCGTCCAAGAGCCACGATGGCCAGAGAAGATTGCCATTTCCTCATTATAGCGAGGCGTAACAAGAATGCTACAACTTCTCAGGTTTTTCTTAAGTTGTATGCAGCCACGGGAACCTGAGTATCTAGGGTGACTGTTTCCAAAAGACTGCATGAGCGAGGGCTGTTTGTAGGAAGACCTGTTGTTCAATTCCCACTCAGTTCTGCGAACAGCTTGAAATGATGCAGAGATCATAGAGATTGGAGCATAAATGAATGGGTAACTGCTGTTATCACTGATGAGTCCCAGTTCGGTCTAACCAGTGATTCTCGCCTTACTGTCAAATGGAGAGAACCAAGGACCCTCTACCTTCCCTTTAATGTCCGAAAAATAGACCATTACGGCAGAGGTGGCTTGATGATCTGAGCAGACATCATGTTAGATGGCCGCACACACCTCTATGTCGTTGAAAGAGGCACTGTGACTGCTGAGAGGTATGAGGATGAGGTCTTGGAGCCCTACGTTCGCCTTTTCAGGGGTGCAATAGGTCCCGATCTCCTTTTAATCGAATCCGAAGCCACATTCAGCTTAGTTGGTCGACGAATTTCCGGAAAGTGAGGATATTCGCTGGATATATTGACCAGCCAGATCTCCAGATCTTAATCCTATAGAGCATGCTTCGGAAGCTCTGGAAATCCATTCTCTGGCAATTGCAATTCACTACCCCCTCTCCGAGAACCATCCAAGACCTAAAAACAGCGTTGTTGAACGAGTGGGACCAATTACCACAGAAACTCGGAAATTCCCTTATTTCCAGCATAAAATTACGGTGCGATGTTTGTATATCTGTAAAAGGGGACCTACCCCCCAATTACCTATTTTTTTTTTTTGTTCTATTCTGCAATTGCTGTTTCCTACCTTGCGACTCCGATGAGTGTTACGCATGATAATGGGTGTGTATTATAACTGTTGAATGGGTTTTTTTTGTATTATAACATTCCTAAGTACTCACCAAATCTGTCCAGTAGCTCTAGAGATAATCGACCAAATCGGAAAATTCTCTTAATTTTTAACACCAGTGTAGTATTATAAGCCTTGATACAATAATTATATAACTATATACACACACATATATATATATATATATATATATATATGTGTGTGTGTGTGTGTGTGTGTGTGTGAAAAGTTACTTCCTGTTAATAACATTATGATTAAAAAAGATTTTACATTTAATAAAAAAAATATAGGACGTATGTTACATAACTATCTAATGGTTCAAATACTTATTTTGCTATAGTTGTAAAACTCTTACAGAAGATTTTACAATATACTATTGACAGTTTTGATAAGACTGCTATTATTACAAATATTTGTGAAATTATTTACATAAGAAAGATAAGGAAAACAATTTACTCTATTTCTAGTTAAGACTTTGCAGATTTATTTAATCTCATTGAATTTGATGATTTAATAATGGTTATTTTAGCTAATTACAAAGAATTAAAAAGTAATAGATCTACATCATACGAAAAATTTAAATATCTTATTAATTTTGTTCTAAAAGAACTATATTTGTTGTAATGGAAAAAACTATAAACAAATAAAAGGTATACCTCAAGGAGGTCTAGCTTATAATAGCTTAGTTAATAATTATCTACATTTCTCTGAATATAAATTTAGAGATAACAATAATTTCAAATTAATTAAATATATTGATGACTTTATTGTTTTCCAAATTGATTCCATTATAGATTCTATACCTAACTTATCTCATTTTATCCTTCTTGTTTAAATCTGATTAAAACCAATTCATATTCTCATGAAACAGATTTCTTAGATGTTAATTTAAAAATTGTTAAAAATAGGATTATTAATAATATTCATAATAAAATAGATGTATCCACTGTTTCTATATTAATAAAGTGCATTCTTTTGATAGTAATTTAAGTATAAATATTTTCAGAAATATGTTATATCATTATTTGAAGACAAATATCAAATCAGTAAATTTACCTATTAAATTTCAGAATAAAATAAATAATTTTTATTTCATGTGCAAAGGCTTAATATCCTATTAATTTTTTAAAAGAAACTTATTGTATAAAAGTTATAAATATGACTTAAAATTATATTTATCTTTGTTAGATATTTTTTCTAATGTATATTAATTCTATGTTTCTCCATGTTACACATGATGTTACATGATGTTCATTTGTTACACATGATTTTATTTCTCGCTCTCTTAAATTTTAAATGCTTTTTCACTATTAAATGTTTTTTAAAACGTTTTTCTGAATTTCACTTGGTGTGTGTGTGTGTGTGTGTGTGTCATCAAATTTTCGATCGTTAATTTAACCAACTTCCCATCAAGCTAGAAATCTGAAACCTTGGGAATCGTTCTCACTAGCCTAACAATACGATATTTGGACATTTGCGACAAGTTTTAGCTAGTATTTTCTTCAATAATGCAGTTTATCCCAACCACTTGGCGCGATTTCAAAAATTGGCATCAAACTTGGCGATTTTTTTGTTTGGCTGAACGTTAAGTCCGTAAAACGGACCAGGGTAGCCACATTTGGCAAAATACTGCCAAATAATTCTTGTCGCCAAGAGTGATTGGGTTAAACTGCATTCCAACCATTTAATTTACAGAATTAATTAATTAATTTTAGTTACTTTTAACGTTTTTATGTATTTCACTTGGTTCGTGTTTCTGTGTGTGTGTGTGTCATCAAATTTTCTATCGTTAAATTAACCAACTTCCCATCAAGCTAGAGTTCTGAAATTTCGGGAACCGTTCTTACTTGCCTAACAATGCAATATTTAGATATTTGCGACCAGTTTTAACTAATATTTCAATAATCTTTCTTAATAAATTTTGCCACTATATAAAAACGTTGTTTTTAAAAACGTTGGTTTTTATCTCGAATTATTAAACAAATAAATTTTATCAATCAAGTTGGTGACTCTCCTCTAATTTTGTTTTTGAGCAAAATGTAATTCTTATAGGTTTTATCTTTACTTATCTATTGTTAGCTTTGTTTTCTAAATATGTTTGATATTGTTTGTTAAATATTTAATTTTGGATTGTTAATATTATTAATAATTTTTCTTTAAATTTAAATTTAATTTTTATATAGTTTCTTTTAAATCAAACAATCAGTGTTTATTTTGGTGGTGAGTTCTTTCATGGAGAGTAATGGTAGGCTGACGTATAAATATTGCAATTTTTTACTTCTTGAAATTTTGGTTATAGTAGTTGGAATGTTTTATAATTTATTTGCAATTTTTTAGAGTGGTTTTTTATGGTTATGTAATTATTAATTTCAGATGATGATAGCTGTCTTCAAAAAGTTTCAACACTATTTATAAAACTTGTCTTTGGTAATTTTTACGTTTTATTTTTTGAGTGCTTTTTTAGTTTAATTGTGTTTTTTTTAGATTCTTTTTTTCTTAATTAATATATATTTTTCATTTTTTTCTTTTACAATTTGTTAGATATTTATTTATACTTATGCTGTTTAACTGAAGTCTATTAATGTTGGTATTATGTTTGCTTTCATCTCTTTACTATGGTTCATTTTCTGAATTTTTCTGATTTTTGGTTTGTTACTATACTTTATTATAACGTAATTCACTGAAGTGTGGTGGTTTGATTATTAATAACGTTATAAACACACATTATTTCATTCCAAAGTATGGAACAGTATTAATTACGCAATTTCCTTTATTCTAAATTTTGTTTTTCTTTCATCGGGTATCTCTGAAATGTTTCAGTTGCTTAATAGACTTTTGTTTTTGTTTCTAAATTTTTAATTTTTTTATTGATTTTTTAAAATTGATTTCATTATTTATGTAGTTCATTTTAGATATTATTGTATGAATTTATGATTGATATGTTGAATTTGCTTGTGATGTGATATATTGTGAATTATAATTTTTGTTTTGCTCATATATATATATATATATATATATATATATATATATATAAATGCAGCCTTGATAGCTTAGTTGTCCTACTAGCGGACAAGTTGTCGGCCTTATTGTCTGTGGAGTCGTGGGTTCGAGCCTGGAAGAAACTGAAACTCCTCCTTGCAACGGGGCTGATGTGCGTTAACTCTGTTGAGGTCAAAAGTCTTTACGTTGTCTGTTCAGGTGTCGTCCTCGTTACTTGACCGAGGATCAAATTTACGAGGTCCATCGCAATAGCCCTCGTGTTGCTTCCAAATGCGATATTAATAATTGACCAATCAATCTACAGCTCTAAAGAAAATAAAGTCGATCACTTTAAAAAGACTTATCTTCCAAAATATACTTTTCCCAATTTTATTAAAATTGGAGTTGTAGTTACGCGGCTAATCTCAACGAAATGATAAACTGATGTTGATTGATGTAGACATCATTTATATTTTATTAATATGAAAATCAACCATGAAAGTAATTTTTATCGCTTTTTAGGTAACATTTTTTAATAAATGCAAAATTCTGATTAAGATTAAAACATTTATTACGTTATTGATAATATAATTCTCGTTTTAAGTATTTCAGGCTCATAAATGTAGGAAAACGTGACGAAGAATTAAAAAAAAAAACATGAATTTTGTCTTTTGTCACGACTATTTCGAAATGCGATTGTAGTTCTATAATCTGTTAGCTCAGGTGTCAATAATTCACCAGAAGTGCGAATATAATTTTGGTAACCTTTCGTAGTGAGACATAGTTCTTGGACATTCACATTTGTGATTTTACTTCGGAAAGGAGCGTTCATTTTGAAAAAATGGCTACAAAACTTAAAATCCCTAAAAACTTGTTGTTCATTG
>BMAW01119651.1:0-17024 GCA_019974015.1 Nephila pilipes
ACTCCGAATAAATACAAATATTCAATTTAATTAAGTGACAAACAAAATTTAATTTAAGAGAGATTCTATTGAATTAATATGAAAGATCATGAAGAAAAAATTATAGTCTCAATTTTATTTTATAAAAAGTAATCAATAATAAATAATATACATTATTGTAAATTCCGAGTTCAAGTCTTAAAGGAATGGGTTAATTTTTACATGTAATCAATTCCTAAAATACTAGTTATATATTTTTTCGGAATAAATTAGAGCAATCTTGTAGATAAAACATAGTATTTTTACAAAATTAATGGTTCTCTTATGTTTACTTATTTACAGCAATGTAGAAGTCAATATAATAAAAAACATGCTTCAGGTTAAAAAGGTTGATCCTTTTTTGTTCAAAAGGTTGATCCTTTTTTGTTCAAAGGGTTTTCCAAAATTCATGCAACTATGAACACGAATGACGTCAGAATTATTTCTGTCTAAAACGCAATAGATTTCGTCTATTTTTATTCAATGCAGATGCAAATTTATATCCATGGCATCGCTATTATGATACACTCACGCACATCATTTATTTTGTCAGAGAAACACCACGCCAAAGAAATACGAAATGAACAAACATCACTTCATATTTACTTAACAGCTTTGGATGGAGAACAGATTATCATTGCATATGATTCAAGCTGGATACAACTGTTTAAATCCAAGTTTCAAATTTGGGGGAAAGTTGGGGAAGAATTGATTCGCACTACATATATATGGAAATCGATTTACTTTACATAAAACCCGGATTGACTGATTTAATGATCATTAGCGTTCCCCTTAGAAACGAATGACCGTTTATTGACGTTACACAGCGAAGCAACACGGAGGCTATTAGTGATGGATTTCGTAATAAGGAACCTTGGTTAAGTGAACCTAGAAGACATTTGAAATAGTACCTCCCTCCCCAAACCCACACCAAGTCAGCAGGAGGACCTGGGATCTCAACTAGATTTAATGTGCATCAGCCTTACTACACAGCAGTCGTTAGTGGCCCACACGAAAACAATGCCATTCTCGAGTCTGTGACCTTGAACCACTACGCTGCAACGGCCCATCCACTTGGAAGCAACGTTAGATCAGTTGGCGACCATCCCCAAAATGTTGTGTCTCGAACAAGTTATGTGCATGGTAACTGAGTTGGAACCCTATTCTCTTAACTTCCACCATCCAAACACGAGGTTTTGGAACCTCCAGAGATTTAATGCACTCCAGCTCCATCCCAAAGAATTCAAAAGTTGTTCACAACTCTAAAACATGTAAAATAAATCTGAATTCTCAGGTAATGAATAGGTATTCAAGTCGCATTTGTAAAATTCTCAAACAAGATAATGTTACAGCAACCAATATCTATACTAATTTCTACAGTAATTAATAAATTCATTATCTAGCACAAATACCTAAATAAAAAGTTTTAAATTCACAATTATTGTTAACATAACTACTTCTCTGATTTAAATATCAGTTTAAACTACCCTTCATCGCTTAAAGTATTTTCTTTTCTAAGACAAAATAATGTTTTTCTACGACTGATTTCTTCCCTTGAATCAGTCCTTGAAAGAACAAAAATACGGTTACCTGCAATCTATAAAAGACTTTCAAGCCTATCTACGATACTCACCAACTGCAAGAGCATCAGCAAGCTGTGTACACCTTTGGGGTAGTCGCATGGTGGTTCTGCTACTTCTGGCATCACCACAGTGTACTGGTGCATTTTCTCTGTTCCACTACTCATCGGTGCTCAGGCCATGAAATTCTTCATGAATAATCTGCAACAATAACATTTTTTAAAATTTAGCAATTCTCTTCGTTTAGGAAGTAGTAAACATTGACGAATTCAGTGACACAATACATCTTTTTTTCTGATAAATACAAACCTTTCAATCGCCTTGATGGAAACCGAGAATATCATTGGCTATATGCAAATGAAATTCGACGAATTATACCATTTAAGACAATTAATGGATTACATTTACCTCTACTTCGAATACATAACTCGCTGAGTTGTTGGGGAAGAATAAATTAAGAGTGTGAAGCGTGCTGTGTTTGTTTTCCTGTCGAAATTCCGGTCGTGACAGACGTTGACAAAAGTTTTTGTTTTCCGACAGTAAAACAAGATTCCAGCGCCGTGTCGTAAATTAAGCGAGTTGGAAAACAGAAAAGAAAAGGAGCGATTCACCTCACTAAGCTTAGCCTATGAGCAATTTATGTTTTCCGTTCTTAGAGGTGCATGTTGTGCACAGCGAACAACAATGCAAAACTCACGGTCCTGGAAAAATAATGACATAAATTAGCGTTTTGTTCAGTGTCAAGGCCTCAAAAAATTGTTCAATCGTATAAATCTCCCAGTTTATAAAAACGTTTTCTTTTGTCATAATTTTCTCTGACATAAACTTTCGCAGAGAAGGCCGAATAAAAATAGTACAGTTTCGCACTGTTTTTGATGAAGAGAGATTTATATATGACAGTGGAATTCCATGCCACGAGGATGAAATGTTCGTTTAATCCTGGTGGTTTGACAGAGGAATTTCAAATATATATTTCGCTAAACATATAAAGAATGAAACAATTATTGATAATTATGAATTTATTTCTTATTATAAAGTAATAACTGAAAATCTTCTGAAATATTTTTTGATTACTTTTTTCATATTTTAAACTTAATTACATAATTTTATTACAATGCAATTCAGGCAAATTCTTACACATAATTCTTTTCTGAAAACCTCGATAGTAGTAGTTTGCAATAAATAAAATAAACTGGCATTCTTTGCTTTTTATCACACACACACACATTCAAATTTTTCTAAATTACGGACAATATGTACTTTTTCCTAGTTAAACAACTCAAATACGAGACTGCATAATAACTTACACATAATAAATAAGATTTAATACTTGTTGTTAAATTAAATGGAAACATTAAAAGAACAAATTAAAACTATATTTTTAATTAAAAAATTTATTCAGTTTGATTACGCTATTTCAAGAATATCACGACTATTTTTTAACTTATGAATTGATTGGTTGTTTGCAAACGTTACATTCTTAGAAGCAACATAAGGATTATTAGTGACAGACCTGATAATTCTGAGCCAACAACAAATGAAGAGAACGGCACTCGGGCTGATAATTCTCTTTCCAAACTTCTCCACAACATTAATACGAGGGCTTGGGACACCGACAGATTTAATACACCTCAATTGCGCTACTCGACAGGTCTAGCGGAATCGGGATTCTAAACCAAGACTCGATTTAAACTACGACAACCCCAAACTTGATGACATGACATTAGACTACCGTGATCCCTTTAACTTGTAAAACGAAGTAATAATTATTAACTGCCTAGGTATCATAAGGTGTTCTAGATATCTAGATATAGCTTCATATCCTAAAATGTCCTCGTTATAACTAGTAGCTTCGGTAACTAAAGTAGTCATTGTCAAGGTGATGATTATGTCCTGGACTGAGTTTGAGTGCTGATACAATCAGGGACCCGTCGTGTGGTATAATGGGACTACTTCATGTTAAATAGGATAAGACTTCAAAGTTCACCAGTGGCATGATATGGTAATTAAGAGAAAAAACGTTTCGTCTTCAGCACACGACTATAATGTTAAAATCTAAAATAGTCTCCAATAATCCTCTTGTTGTTCGGCTGCGATTTTAACCTACCTATTTAAACACACTATATGATTAATAATCAAAATAAATCATTAATTTGTTTCGGTTTATTTGCCTCGTCCCTATAATAACAAAATTTGCATATCCTGAGAACTCTAAACGGTAGACCCTCAATTACGCGATCTGAGTCAAATATACAAACTCTGAATTTCCTCTTGCATTTGCTATAGTCTTAGTAGTACTCTTATGTGACTCATAACAATCCATCTAATTCCTCTATCTCTTCTCATTCCCATTTACTACATTTCAACTTAAATAGTAAGACTTATTTGTATTCTCATAGTTCTTTTACAAAGCGAGGTTCCCATATCAAACGCCGTATTGTAGCAGTCCCAGATTTTCGTTCAAGGAAACAAGCGGAAGTGAGCCTTTTACAATCTTAGGTTTTTAATTAACAAAATCTTCCAACAGTGAGTTGTTCTTTCATTTATAGTTTTAAGAAGTCACCGAAAGGATAATAAAGATAGCAAAATCTTGTGACAATTTCCCTTCGTTTATAATAACAGACATAATTGCTGAATAAAGTTCAGTCCAAGTGAGTGAATGAGTGAATGTGAAGGTTACTGGCGCAAGAACCAGGTGTGGCTACGCTGCGTCATACAAGATTTAACTGTGGTTCGGACGTGTGGAAAAAAATTTGAAAAAAAGACTAGAATTGGTTGACAAGGAGGGTCGAAAATAGAGAAGGATCACTAGGGTAACCCAGGGGTGCGTCACCCGTGTTTACCAAAGACAGTAAACCCCATAGGAATGAAAAACATCACTAGGGTGGCTTGGGGCCATGATGTTCGTATTTTCCTAAAGAAGGCAAGTCCCTGAGGTTTCCTGATATAATCCCCAAAGGCAGGGTGCCCGGCTATATCCCCAGACGCTGGGCACCTATTTTAGTCGCCTGTTAAGTTCAGCCTAAATCCTTAACCTTTTATTCACACACACAAATCCTTGAATAATTAATACATTAACATGCTTACAAATGATATGTAACATATGCGTTTGCTTTGTATCATATAAATTTCCAACAGTGATTTGAAATGAATATAAGTATATCAAAAAAATAAAGTTCTAGTATAGTATATAGTTTTTAATAGTATAGTATAGTAATAATAATAATATTTTTATGTTGATCATAGAGCGTAAAAAATTGTACATGTAACTTTTGTACGAGTAAATAAATAAATGTAATATTTTTATTGTTTTTTAAAAGTTCTTATCAATGTAAAATCTCGTTAAACCATTAACTTGCTATGCTGAGTGACAGTTTGGAATGTTACACAAGTTAAACTCCATGATATCAATCATATTATGACACAAAATATTTCAATGCGGTTTGTTTCCTTCATGATTTAAAATAAAGATAAACTTATTCATCGCTTAATACTTTTAAGAGTATTGAAAATATTTATTCCAGGCTATGCGATTGATTCTCCGATTAATTCTGTAATATTTATTCTCTTTGCAGTAGATTTTATCACGCGTCGAGTTTCTTTCAGAAAATAATCTAAATTTCTTCAGGGCAGAAAAGGTTTCAAAAGAAGAAGAAATGCGAATTAAAATGTTCGAAATTAAAAAAAAAAAAGATCATTTTTAGTATTTTTCTACAATAGAAGAAAACTATAACTTTTATTAATTAAATTAGTATTATAAGGAAACATGAACCGGGGATTGAATAATAAAGAATGGGGTAGATAATAAGAAAAATATTAACGAACAGAAATGTATCATTTTCAAAAGTTTAAATATAAATTACAGGAAATAAAAATTGATTGACAATTTTGCCATTTTGCTTGATTTAGATCCAACGATACATATTGACGAGTAAAATTGTGGCGTTGGGCTATTCAAAATTTTCTTATCACTAACTTCGGGCACTTCATAACAATTTGTCTAAAACTACAATTTGTTCCCAACCCAAATCAAACGTGATTAGGTAAATTAGAAAATGATCAAAGTGAAGTGAATTACATATGTTGATATATATATGAAGTATAAATGAAAGGGAAATGAAAGGAGACAGAGAACGGCATGCTGATAGATGATGTGATTAAGCATCTTAATTAATTTTTTGGTTTGAAGCGGTTTCCAGTTAAAGTGCCAAGAGAAGAATCAGCTGAAAGTGGAAAGAGTTTGAATCAGAACGAGTGATTTGATAATCTTAGATTTAATTATTTGAGACTAATCTAGAATTGACGAATGATGTGGGATTCGAGAAAGAGTGGCCTTACCTATGTTATTCTTCAGTGATAATGGAAAAAGAATTTTTCACCTAGCCATTCTGTATCTTCTATTAAAGTGTGATAATTATTAATTGTGTTTAGGAAAAATGGCAGTTGAATTCAATAATGAAAGGGTTTTTTTTGTAAAATGTAAAAGCAGGAAATTGATAAAGAACGATTATCTTTGTATAATCACTCATTATCAGTTGATATACATATCTAAACATAATCTTGTAAGTATATATAAAGAATTAATTTACCTCATTTGTTTAAGTACAGATTGAGCCATGAGATTAATTTTGATACTTTTCCTCTTACGTTTCGGATACTTATACATTGTTTCTCGAAAATATTATGAACTTCCTAGAAATAAGAACTTAAGAACTTAAGTTTGCTAATTTTTTAATTACAGTTAATATGGTATTTTTAATATGCTGTGTAGCATCTTATTTTGAATTACAATTTTCATTATTGAACCTTTAACATCATAGAAGTGAGAGACAAAAAATGTTTAGAATTTAGTTTACAAGTAAAACAGAAGGTAAAATAAATTAATTTTTTTTTCCAATTATTTTACACAGGATTCTTTTATTGGCATATACAGGTAGATCCGATTCCTCAAACCACTTCAGATCCTGTTGGAATGCCTCGTAACTCCCCTTTCGTTGCGATATCTCAAGTCGTTATGACATCCTCAAATCATTGTCCTTTAAGGCTCGCGCCTACCTGCCATTTTGATTTCGTTAACGTAATGTTAATCCTATGGAATTTCCTAACGTACTCAAATCTATTCCACTTTATTTATTTCAATGCAAAAAACAACAATCGAAGGAGCATAAAATAATGGTCTCTGCGGAATTACATTTTTCTTCCGATTCTTAGAAAATATTTAGATTATTTTTTAAAGACAGGAAAACTTACAAGTGAATAATTAAAATAGGAGGTAAAATGTAATTCCCCGAAGAAACCTTCAGCATTTTTTACTCTTTCGGGTACAATTTTTACATTCATATAGTATAGATTTGAGGATGGTAGTAGGAAATTCCATTGGATTAACATTACGCTCTAGAAATCAAAATGGCCGGTAGACTTTAGTCTTTTAGCTTTGGAACTTCAGTGCCACATCTGGAGAGTGAGAGAGATTGGTGTATTTAGCAGAGTTGCATTTATTTTATTTCAAAAACTTTGAAATGGCGTGTTTGTCCTTCATTAAGAATTCAATTTTTGTTTATTTTCAAATTCGGACGCATAATTTTCCGAACTCCAAAAACACATTCGATCAATTCCGTCAAGACAAATAATCATCACTGTAAGCATCTCACATCATTCGGTAAGTTTTTCTTAGCAGATTTTTCATTTTTAAAGCGATATACTATTTGCACACCTCTGTTTCAAATATAACTCCAGAATAACTGTAAACAACAGATGACACTCAATATAAATATATATATATATATATATATATATATATATATATATATATATAAAAATTTTTTTAATTAATAAAAATATTTTTATATTTTTTTTTTTTTTTTTGTCTTCAGGTTTTAAATTTTAGACATTAATTGTATCAATTTTTACATCAATATTTGTACCTGATTTTCATTAATATTAATTTATTTTAATGACTTCTTTAAAAAAAAACTTTTTTAATCAATTAATAGTATTTATTTAAAATTGGATATTTTTACATTGTTCTATGATGTTTTGATTGTGTGTGTATGTATACAAAAGAAAGGTATGTAACTCAATACCAATAATTAAAAACCTTAATAATTTCAATAAAAATAAACTGAAACGGAATCAACATAACTTATTATATATATACATATGTATTATAAAAATTTAAGAGTTCAATTGTGAACTGAAGAATTATAAAAATAAGCAAATCCAAATTTTCAAAAAAATTCAATAACTTTTAAGAAGACAAAGATTCAAAATATCGAAATAAAGCAATTATATATACCTCGCATGAGTGAGGTAAATATACACATGTATATGAGGTAAAATTTATAATTTTCTTAGTTTTTTTAAAAAAAAAATTCAAGTGTGCATTAATAGAGATAAATTATTTTATAATTCATGTTCATTTACAATGAGTTTAGCGTATTGGTTTCCTTTTCTCATTATTCCAATTTGAAATTCTGTACATTGCTGGAATTTTGATTATTCTTAATCTGTATCATTAATGATAATGTAATTACTGAAGATGTGGTGGTTGGATCCGATAAACTAGCTTAAACACACATTTCTCATTTCAAAGTTTAGGAAAGTATACAAAAATACGCAATCTCCTCTTTTGTTCTTCATCAATACTTTTCTTTTCTTTTGAAATTAGATATATTTTTGGGTAGCTTTGTATTTTACTATGTTGTAACTTTAATTAAGGATTCATATATGTTTTGAATTTATTATTAAGTATATTTTGTGTTTCAGTAAACTTATGCCCTTTTTTAATTATTATAATTTATACGTTTTTATTTATACGATAATTTACTGATTTTTTTTCCAATTAATTCTGAGGAATACTTAGATTTTTAGTTTTAATAAATGTTCGAAATTTTTTTTTCAGAATTATATGTAATGTTTTAGTATGATTTTGTATAGTTTAAAATTATGATTGACTAACACTAATAATTATACGCATTCTTATATTTTTTTTTATTTGTGTTATATTAATTTTACTTTAGATTTCATAATGATTTCTTTAACTATGTAGTTTCTAAGACATTAATTATGATTGATACGATTAATTAGTTTTAAGATGTGATATTTTGTGAATTATAGAGCTTCCATGAGTGCGTGCGTGTATGAGTGTGTGTGTGTACAAGTTTTAGAACAAGGAAGTCGTTTTAATATCATCTCAGATTTGTACTAAACAAATGCCCTTGTTCGGAAAAAATGTATGGCTGAATTCTTCCAATAAAGGAAACAAACAAAGCCAGTGATCTCATAAAGACTTCAGAGCAAATGAACAATTTATTTTAAGTTAATCAACTTCTTAAGTAGAAGTTAATGCGAAATATATTTTCGTTCCTTTTAAATATTTTATTCTTCAGAAGTAGGAAGTCATTAAAAGCGAGGGGTGAGCTTCATTGTCCAATTAAAACAAAAATCTAGAGCATCATCGAACTGTTATGCAGTCATGATAATTATTATTTATTAGATCTTCGAAACAAGAGATGTGATTTGTTCTTTTATTTGTTTCATAGATGAAGTCAAACGAAGGTCATATCATTGCACAAGAATTTGTTCTTCCACATATAGAACAATGCATTAAAGCAAAACCAAGAAAAGAAAACAATTCCTTTTTTTTCTTCCATTCATAGAAATTTTATCCCCATGTAAATATATATATATTTTTTTCGTTTGTAACATTACATTCATCAAAGGCGTACTAGAAGTGAGTGTCGTAGCGAATGGGGGGGGGATAACTCTCTTAATTTTAAAACTGAAACTTTTTTATACTGAATTTTTTTTTAATTATTTTTTTTTTTTATTTCAGGAAAAAATCATATCCGATATCTCACCTTCCACGTAAACATTCATTTCGCATCGAAAATAAACGATGCAATTTGAAATTATTTTTGAGACACGAGTTAAAGTGAGAGAACCCTCCCTCTCCCCATGAAAAACTTCTTGCTATGCTCTGCTAAAAGTACATAAGGGCAAATCAAAGAGTACCAGAGTTAGGGGTAGGAAAAGGAAATGGGGATCACTGTTCATAGATCGTTTTAATTTTTTATAGAAGTCTGTGAATGTGCGGCTTTTCGCATCTCAAAAAATTGAATAACTGTACGCTGGGAAAGTCTAATAATTTTTCCTGCCAATGAGACCGTCTTAGTCTTCTTTGAAGCATCTTCACAGGAAGTAATCCATCGCTTTAATTGTTACCTGGATTTCTGGAGGATAATCATAAATCCCAAATCTCAACTAAGGAGACAACTCGAAACAAAATGACACCTCGACGCGGCACAATCAAATTTTGATAGCAAATGGTGGCCAATTCAAGACTAACATATAAATCAGTATTAAGTTTATACTGACACCGTTCAACAGATGGTATCATATAATAGTAATGCCAACTTAAAGTAGCAGCTTCATCTGTCGTCAGAAACAGGTATTTTTTAAGCATGCTCATATTAACGGATAAATGAAATTTGCTTACAACATTTCAAAACGTGATAGAAAACATACCCTTTTTAGTTTCTGCTCAAGAAATAACTGAGGAAAAAAATACTATTTCAGAACAAAGTTTATGAAAATAATCCTCAAACAATAAATGAACTGAAAATTGTTATTTATCGTTCAATAGATGCAAGAAGTCACCACTAGCATCTTGAGAAACCTTTCTCAAAGTAGATGCAAACGAATTAAGCTTTGCCTCCTAGAAAAAGATGGATAATTTGAAAATTTTTTGTTCATGAGCTCGTAAGTTCAAAATTATTTTCTTCTTTATGTTAAAAGTGCTTTTCACCATTGGCATAAAAATAATTGTTTTTAAGTTCTTTATTTTTTTTTTTTATATAATAGATTCACGAACTTTTCACATACCAGATGATATATACCGAAATTTTTACACATCAGGTTATTCTAGGATGCATTTTGGAAAAATAAATTAATTTATATAATAATTCTAGAAATCAAAGTTCCGCAAAATAATGCATGTTAAATTTCCTATCATTATGAACAGCAAATACTATTCAATCTTTCTGTACAGTCATATATCCTTGCTTATTACTACAAGTATTCCTTCAAACTTTTACTTCAGAATTTTGTTAAAAATCTATTTCTTTATTTAGAACAGATTAGGGTTCGTCTGCAAGATTGGACTACAAAGATGCCTCTGTTCTTAAATGCAAAAACTCCTGAAAGTGATGTGCTATTTGACGGAGAAAGTACGAATTTGTTTATATATCAGCGTTACCATGATTTGGGGAGTATATTTATGTTATGTGATACAGAAGTAGAGATATATCTAGATACTTCCGAAACCCACACGTGTAGTCTGTTTCCTTATTCAAACGTGTAACTTCCGTAGCGGGAAACAAGTTTTAAATAAGTTTTATGGTTCTTCCCGAACAACAAGAAGCTAGTGTATAAGGATAGAAAGTAGCGTTTTGCTATCTAAAAATTTATTATTCCAAATATCTTCGCTTTCGCATTTTAAAATTTGATTTATTACACTTGGAATAGTTAAATAGGAATTTCAGAACTACTATCTCGCGTTCTGCACAAAAAGACAATACTTGAACTAATTCTATTGTTTTGAGGAAAACCAGTAATTTGAAAATAATCTGTTCGCGACTTTGTAAATTTTTTGTGACTGGAATATTGAGGAACAAACTTTGTGAAATATCAGACATGATTGCAAAGGAAATTATTTGCATTATTTTTCTACAGCTTCCTTAAGAATTGTGTTATCTACTGTTTAATTCATTTGTATGAATTTTAATCGAGAAATAGAATATAAGCGCAAATTGTGAGAAGAATTTTATTGTTTTAATTACCAGAAAAATATATTCAAATAATTATTTGATTACAAATTACAAAGATGTGAGTAATGACAGTAATGTTTGAAAACCATTCAAAGTGAAAAAAAAATCTAATAAAAATCACATAAAGCTTTAATTTCCCAAAATTTTCGTAACATACATATATTTACGTTGATAGGTGGAAACAAAGCCTTAAATCCTAAAAAGAAAAAAATGTATCCTTGTCCTAATAATTCAAAGGAAATCCATTAAACATTTCTTTTAAATTGCAAACATTAACCTTTGCATGACTCAATGATGTCTCAAAATACTTCTGTGTTATAAGAAATATAATAAAGATTAAACAAAAATTGCGTTCAAAGATCGTAATATTTTGTTGGTTTACCTTAAGGGGGTTAAAAAAATAGAAGAGGAAGATCTAAAAGAAGGGGAGGGAAAGTCACCATTTAATGCGCCGTAACCTTGAACGGACACGAGTATTACAGACCGGAATTAGATTAGCAAGGATTGTTTGGGTGCACAGCTGCAATGGTGCACGCGAGCAGAACGAGAGAGCCTGCAGCAACCAGTTTCGGGAATAAGTATTTACAGACAACTTGCAAATATCCGAGAAAAAGCGTTATGAGAACAATAAAGCGTGTCCAAAAATAAATTATTCAGATCAGAGTGCTGAGGAAGAAGAAAAAAAAATTATAATCCTCCTGAACCGAGGATGATTGCTGCATAGCTGTTTTATTACAAATTAGCAAGAAGTAAAACTTCAAGAAAGCGTTCGCATGATTACAAGAGGATTATTTGAATAAACGCTTGAAGATTTTGTCTCTATCAAACCGTTCAAGCTTTGAATTTCCAGTGAAAATCATTTAACGGAATAAAAGGTCAAACCATGTTATGTTAGGTTAAATTAGATACACTCATAGTATTTTCTTCCAAGAAATTACGTGCGTATTCTCTTACTTGCTTTTTTTGTGTATTATTTTCATTTTTCTGAACTCCAATTTTTTTTAGAATAATTCGCAAGAAGGTATTTTTCTGTATTGCTATTTTGTGGAGTTGTGCTATTCGCTATTTTCCTTCATTAACTTCGGAATTTTTTGATAATTTTAAATGCACAAAAGTACAATTTAATCCCAAACAAAATGAAACGAGATTAGGTAAATTAAAAGAAGATAGAATTGAAATGAATTGAATTAAAGATAGTGATACGCAAATGAAATAAAAATGCAAGGAAAAGGCAGGGAGATAAGAGGATAACGGCGAATCGATAGTAAATTGGATTCAAATATCGTATTTAATATTTTGGATTGAAACGAATTTCAGTCTAAGTAATAGTATACGAAGATACTGCGATTGAGTATTATTGAAATCAGAAAGAGTGATTTGATAAGCTAAGACTTTATTTTTAAATCATAATCTAGGATTGGCTAGTAAAGTGGAATTTGAGAGAGGACAACCTTATCTATTCTTCAGTGATAAAGTATTTCATCTTGTTCATATATATCTTCAATTAGTCTGGAATTTGTTGACTATTTAATTAGAACGAAAGTATGCATTAGAATTAAATAACGAAGGAAGGAAGTCCCAATTTAAGTATTTCGGGTTCCTCTAATAGAATTATTCTACATGGAAGTGGAATAATTTTACTTCCGTTATATTTCATGAAAATGAACTCATGATTTTTAATATTCCTCTGAGAAGTCTCAGAGCGTTTAATACAACGAATGGATTTTCTGCATGGTTAATATATAATACTAATCTAACATATCTACAAATGAACAATCATGTATATTATTCAAAAAACAGTAATAAAATGAATTTTAAGGGAAAAAACATTTAATCTTTATAGATTGATTTCAAAAGTACTGATACCGGAAACTTTTAACTCAAAATACTTTGAAAATACCTTATCGATTATTAAGGTAATATATTAAAGGTAAAAATATTAAAAAGTCGTACAAGTCATTACTCGTTTAAAAATTGTAACTTATTTGATTCAAAAACTATTTTTGAAGTTTGCTTGTTTTGCTTATTGTAATCTTGTAATCGTGAGGAGTAAACATATTTTTCAGGATGAGAAGTTTCTAAAGATAATTTATATTTCACATTATACGCACTGACGAATGTTAAATGGAAACGACAGACAATTGAAACAAATCCCAATTCAAGGAAATTAACACCTACAAATATGAACAATGAATGACAATTCAAAAATAGAATAAGTTGAAAAGAAAAATTGTCAAGTTTTCAGACTATTTATAAAAAAATAGAATAAGATGAAAAGAAAAATTGTCCAGTTTTCTGACTATTTATAAATTCCCTTCATTAATCCTTCTTTCCTACTGAAAATTAACATCTATTTCGGATCTAAAGTACCACATTTTTCAATCTTCCCTCCTTATGAACCGGCCTTACTGCAGATATAACTTATTGCGCACTCTCCTGGAGTAAGCCACCCGAGGAGAAACCACTAAATTAGCGCCGAAACTTTTAATAAAGACGGCCGAATCACGCGTCTGGAAATGGTTGTAATATATCAAGCCTTCGTAACTGCCTTCAAAATTTCGAAGAAATATAGTTTACAGCCGAAGAAAGCTGTAATTTTAAAGCAATATGGCATACCTCATACACATTTACCCATCCGTTACGCTTGCCTTTACATCGAGTAAGGGAAATCAAATTCCTCACGGCAATATTTTGTAAACACATTGCCTTCTTTGCTATGTATTGAGTTCAAATGCAATTAAGAAGATTTATCATAAGTTATAACTCTTTTTCTGTAAGCTATCAAACTGATATTGATCAGGTGTCTGTGGTTTAAGCATGTGTGCTCGTAATTTTTCGCATAACTCCGGTCATTCTGTTGATCGATGCATATTGATTTGACAGAACAGACATTGATCAATTTAAATAATACCTTAAGCTTAGCCCTAATACAGTTTTTATTGAAATGTTTACACTTAATTCTTTAAGTTCTGGTCTCTTATAAATTAAGCACGTTTGTTGTGAACAGTAATGATATATAATTTTTAATCAAGTTTTCTTGATTTATTGGATTGTAATTATTTTTTTAGGTTGATGTATTCAAAATGATAAATTAAGATTGAAGGTACGGTGAAAAATAATATAGAACTATGAAAACTTTTGTGTGAGTAAATCTTCAAAAAGTTATTTCTCTCTTTATTTATTTTGTATTAAAAGAGAGATATGAAGGCAAAACGGAATTTAAAAAAAACTTTCTTCAGATTTAAGGATCGTTGATCGTAACTTTCACTTCAATTGCATAGTATTTTCTTATTTTATTTCCTATTTTCTGATTAGTTATGAATTCTCTAAGCGTAATGATTGTAAGTGAAGCTAATTTCAATGATTTGCTTCCATTTAATTTAGTAAAATCTAAGAAAAGTTTTATGAATACAACTTTTTAAACAAGGAGATTTGCGAAGATTGCTCTTTATTCTTTTCAAAAAATTGTAATAATGTATAGAGAATAATGGTAAATGAAGAAAGTGTTAGTAATGTACGGATTTTGAAAAGAGAACTGTAAATTTTTTTCTTTAATTTCAAATCTCTAACTCATTTCTGAAAATTACATTTCATTATTCAGTTGACTAAAGTTTCAGAAAAATTACACATTGTAAAAATTTCATTTCCAGCAACAATTTGAGAAAAGAAAAGCATGGTTTCTCAGTTTCATTTTCAAGAATTTTCACTGAAAATCGGCATTTAAAATATCAAAAAATAACTTAAAATTTGAGAAAGAAGGGAAGAACATGATTTTATATATTTTTCAAGTTCTTTACTTGGAACTATTTTGCACAAATGTGGCATATTTTTTTTTTATTTTATTCATTACATTTTATCCCATTAGATTCATACATTCATTTTCATTTCAAGAAAATCTGTAATGATTTTTTAAGATTATTTTAGTGAAATTAGTTAAATTAAACAAACCTATGTAATTATTTATATTACGACATTGAAATTTCTTTACAAAATGTTACATTCGAAAGAATCGAACTTTATCGATTATATCTGTATTTTTTTTTCCTGTGGCCTCTTTTTCTTTTTTTTTTTTTTTTTTTTTTTTTTTTTGTTATTTCAATTGTATCTATATTCAGGAAATGATCAATCAAAACAATATCAATTTTTCCAGATAAATCATTGTTTCTTAGAGGAAATTTTAATTAAATAATACATTCTGTAGTAACGTATTCGAAATAATATCTGCAATTATAAATGTTTTGTAAGTTTTATAGTACAGATGTAGTTAACAATATCCAATCTAGTCAAGAGTATGAGTTACAATTAAAGGAAACTAATTAAACTTGAATTTATAAGAATTCTGAAAAAAAATTTCTTCACAAATAATTCTAGCATCTCCTCATTCTTACATTTTTTGCTACATTTAAAGGAAAAATACAAAACACCAATGCTTTTTTTTTTAAAAAAAAAAAAAAAACTTTCATAGAATAATCAGATAAAAAAGACACACACAGATTTCTCCTCTCCCCCAATAAGTCAAAGGAACAAATTTATTATAATAAAAAAGTATATATGAATAAAGTCTTAACAAATATGGCATTTTTAAAGAAATAAATCTAAACAAAGCGGTAAAAGTTTTTTAGAATACTTTTCACTCTAATTACATGCAATAGTTTCATCTTTCTTGGTTTATATTTCGTGTACCATATTAAAATGTTTATCGATTTTCCCGAATACTGGAATCCTTCCAATTCATAGTGGATTCTTAGCCAGTAATATTTCAATAGCATAAAAGTATCGCCTAATTGTAGTTCCTGTCATAAAAAATTCACAAACTAATTGCAAAATAATAATGCATTCTTCATTCCGATTCAAATTCAAATCACAGTAAGATGTCCTTGGGAACCTTGCTCCCTTACCATGTAATTTCAGGAAATGAAATTTGGTTCTCTACTAATATAAATTGATTCTTCTTTCGTAGAACAATTTCTGTTAATGACGGTTGACTGAACTCATTAGAATGAAAATCCTTCGCATCAGCAAAGAACAGATACTTGGCCACCCCTGATTTTCTTAATTATGACACAACCTCATCTATCTAAAAATTATTGTATAAAATGCCCAGTGATTAATGCGAAAAGACGAGTGTAAAAAGTCAGGATGATGGTTCGTGGGCGTATTAAGCGAAGTCTTATCCTAAATTGATTTATGAGCAGCAATTTATATCCCACAATGCACTTGCTGAGACACTTGCATGTGCATTCTGGGAAGGAACGAAAAATAACTTAATTGTTTAACGGATATTTTCCTTTGTCGTCGCTTGTTAGTGATAGACGTTATTAAATCCCCGCCTTTGTTTCGTAAGACACCGAGATTTAGAATTTATTGTTTTTGGCCATGACTAGTCTTGGTAAATCCTATCTTTGTTTTCTGGAGCGGTTTGGGATTTTCTCATCAATCGGAGGCACGTTCAGTAAGTACATCTAGGAAGATTATAACAAAAGAAGTATTTACTGATGTTTTAAAATGTAAGGTATTTTCTCATCAATCGGAGGCACGTTCAGTAAGTACAACTAGGAAGATTATAACAAAAGAAGTATTTACTGATGTTTTAAAATGT
>BMAW01119673.1:0-48332 GCA_019974015.1 Nephila pilipes
CCTAGTGGTCCGGGTCGCGGACTCGCGGCCGGTAGTTTTCGTCGAGTTGTGGTTTCGAGCCTTGATGCCACGAAAGGTCAGCCGAGTAGCCGGGGCTTATACATGTGAAATATGTCCAGTCTCAAAGTCTTATGTAGAAGTTAGGAGTGGGAGGTGCCCGCTCAAGTGTCGTCCTCGTCACCTGACCGAGGTTCAAAATTAGGAGGCACGTCGCCAATAGCCTCTGTGTTGCTTCTATTTTTACGTTGATGAAACCAACCAATCAAACCAATAAATATAACAGAATCCACTAAATTTAATAATGCCTTTAATGTAATTTTTTCTATAAATATATATATTTACGGCTAACATAAAATTAAATACATTCAAAAGAATAAAGTAATTTTTATAGTTGAAGTTGCTAGAAAGATAAAAATGTAACAACCTGGTTCCTCGAGATTTGAACTCAGATCACTGGATTCATACTCCAGCTTCTAACCGTTTCTCCATGGAACCATCTGTTTTAACTGTCCTCCTATGTCTTGGTTTCCTATTTTTTTTTTTTTTTTTTTTTTTTTTTTTTTTTTTTTTACACGCTTCCTTGAATGATTTCAAATTTATGCTTGTGCTTGCCTTGAGCAAAGATTGAATGAGATTTGTAAGACTTTTTGAAATCCATGCTGTCTAAATGAAAAAAGAAAATCCCTATGATTAATTCAGATTTGAAACACTCGTCAGAGTAACTTGGAAAAAAAAAATTTATAACTATTTTCTTCTCCGAATTATATATTCGTTTGTTTTCAAATTATTTTAAACGATATTTTTATTCGATTGCATGTAATAATTTTTTTTCTCTTGATATTTTGAAAACGCATAATTTTGTGTTAAATTAAGTAATTGCACTCAGTGACAGAAAAATTCTCGAGTGAGACATCTCCCGATATCCGATCTTCGTTGCGTAAAGAACTTTTGGAGTCATTTCAGATGCATCTAGATGGGGTGATAATTCGTACTCATCTGAAAATGGAAAAAATTATAAGATTTGGAAAATGTTATTCGTAAAAATAACTTTAATTGATAATAAATTTATCTACATTGCCTCTAGAGAGCAATTTAAAAAGCGATGACAATTCCATATTAAAATCTTATTAATTAAAATTTCATTCCGAAGTATACTGCCATTTATTAGGTTGAATATAAGTAATTATAAAATTTCAAGATTCCACTCCAGAAAAAAATAAATTCTGCGTTTCTTTTGTTCTTAAGAAAAATTATAAGATTTTAAATGATTTTTTTGCTTTATTTTGCAACGAAAAAATTTGCACATTTTTCTTAGCAACGGCCTTAGATAAGAAAAGGGATTCCGAATTTTGAGACCACTGCCCTTCATTATTAATTCGATTCTATTGCTCCATTTAATTAAAAATTGTTATTAATTACGAAAGTCAAATTGAAGACATACATTTGAAATAAAATGCTTTATTTATCAGTGAAGCATAGATAAGGTCGCTCTCTCTCCAATACCAATTAACTCAACAATCCTGTATTATAATTGAAATATGAAATCATAGCTTACCAAAGAGCTAGTTCTGAATTAATCACTTTCTATAAACAGCCAACACTTATCTTAATACTTTAATTAGGATTCGCTTCAATCCATAAAACTAATTAAGAGACTTCAATCCATATTATAAATCTCTGTCAACAAGTCGTGATCTTCTATATCCCTTCATTTCCTTATATTCTATTTGATTCATCTATCATTATCTCTAATTCACTTCACTTCCTTTCTACCATCAAGTAAGAAAAATAATAATCATGTTGATTGGGAAAAAAGTCGTAATTTCGTGCATTCAATATTATAAAGTATTCGAGGCTAGTGAAGAGAATATCGCGGAGTAACTCAACGTCATAATTTCTCCTTTTTTTGATCATATGCATTTTCTCCTAAAGATTTGTGTGCGTATGTTCGTTCAACGTGCTCGAATTCAAATTTTACACGGAAGCTACCTAACTTTTAATTATATGTCATATTGTATCAAAACGAAACTGCCACACGGGTCTTTACTTACTTTGATAGCTTACTTAAAAATTTCACAACTAAACTAGCCATTAGGTGTATCTTTTTAGAGAACATTTGCCTCCATAGTTCTAAGTTTTCACTCTTTTCTATAAATTATTAATATTTCTATTCAAGCCCTTGCGGGTCGAATTATTGTATGCATAAATATGAATAGAAATTTTATTACACTCTATAACAACAACAACAACAACAAAAACGACGCACCAAGAAGGAGTTGCCCGATTGTAATGATATTTGAATCAAACATGCAAATATATGCAACACATTTGAATCAAACATGCAAATGATTAAAATTAGGTGTCCAATGAATGAATAGCGGGAGCTACAACGCATCGGAACTGCGCACTCAGCAGGTGTATATAAGAAGCGATTCTCAATGGGATGGTCACATTTTCTGTTCCATTGCGATTTAGGATACCTTTCAAGGATTGAAAAAATGCCTCGCCTCAGGATTCAAGCTCATTACCAGCAACTGTCAGAGTTTGAAAGAGATCGTATCATTGGATTGAAAGAGGCAGGATGATCCAATCGGAGAATCGCTCGTCATATGGGTCGAAGCGATGCGGCTATTAGAAAATGCTGGCAGGAATGGGTGGACAGTGGCAAATTTCAGCATCAGGATGGTAGCGGTCGACCTAGGGCCTCAGCAGATCGGGAGGATAGAGTGATTGTTAGATCAGCTATCATTGCGCCTGATTCATCGTTATCAACTATCAGACGTGCGACCCGAACACGAGTAACCAGTCACAGATGGCTGATAGAGCAAAATCTACGCTGGTACCTACCGTTACGTAGCGGTCGACCTAGAGCCACAACAGATCGGGAGGACAGAGTGATTGTCAGATCAGCTGTCACAACGCCTGATTCATCATTATCAACTATCACACCAGTGTCCACCATGACCATTAAAGGAGACTGATAGAGCGAAATCTACGTTCGTATCGACCGCTACGCCACCTGCTACTCACTCCTGTACACTGTCGAGCCAGATTGCAAAGTTGATTGGCTCCATCAGGTTGGAATGATGCTGACTGGGGACGTATAGTGTTTAGAGACGAATCCCGCTTCCAACTGTGTCCTGACGATCATGGAAGACGTGTCTAGAGACTTCCAAGACAGCGTGCCAATCCTGCTTTCACTATTGCACTCCACACAGGCCTTCAACCAGGAGTTAAGTCTGGGGTGCCATTTCCCTTGATAGCCGACTCCTTTGGCCGTCATTAGAGGCACACTTGCAGCACAGAGGTACGTCGACGACATTCTAAGACCTGTTTTGCTACCGTTCCTTTTGCAGTACCCTGGCCTTAGTTTTCAGCAAGATAATGCCAGACCACATACGACACGTGTTGCTATGAACTGTCTTACAGCTTGTCAAACACTTCCTCGGCCAGCCAGATCTTTCTTCAATCGAGCATGTCTGGGATATGATGGGAAGGCGACTGCATCTATCAGGGAATGTTAATGACCTGTTAACTTCCCTACTTAAAGTCCGCCTCTAGAGGGCGTTCATTTGTAAAGGGAAGAGCGTGTGATGTCACATGATCCCTACAGACGGGACCTGACCGAATCTCCGAGAGGAGCTGTTGTAAACGAGTGGTAGTAAGAAGTGTAAATAAATTGTTGTTGTTATACAACCCGATGTGTTTTTGTCTTAGGACAATCTTGAACTGAAATCTGATGATGATTAGTTTTAGTATTTTACAGACCAAACTCGACAATTGGGGCAAATTTGGCAAAAAATACCGCAGGAGACCATCAGGGTGCTTTATCACTCTATGCCACGTCGTGTGGTAACTTGCATCCAGGCTAGAGGCGGATCAACATCTCCTTGAATTCGTAACTATGTAACTCTGAAATAAATTATTCAATTTTTCTGAAATTTTAATCATTTTCTATTCTGTACATAATTTTCCTATCCGCCAATTTTTGTCTCCATCGGACAACTCCTTCTTGTTGCGTCGTTTTTTGTTGTTGTTGTTATAGAGTGTATTTAAAATATTAAAAAAATCAAGAACAGTTGAAAAATATATGAACAAATGAGGAAGTAATTGAATGATTTAAAAGGCCTGAATCTTTTTCAAATTAATTTTTTCGAGATAAAAATAAAAATAAAAAATTATTTATACTTACTTTCCGAAAAATCGATAAAAAAAATTAAAGATGTAATATTTTACATCCCGTATCATCTTAAAAGTTCTGTCCGCAATTTCTTTCTTGCGCGGTCCAATTTCGGCCTTTTGTGGCTTGGTATCCATTTTTACGACACAGCGGTTGAGGAGTATTGTTGTAAAATACTAGACATTTTTAATAAAACCAATAACAGTATCATGAAATGGAAAATGAATTATAAGGTATGGGAATTTAAATAATTGACTGAAACATAATAATTAAAAAACAACGTTTACTTCCGCAAATTGACACTACTGTTTTTTTAGAATTTTTTTTTTTAAAGTGTTGCTATAAAAAGCGAGCGATGTATCTAAAGGTAATTTATTTTGATGAAATCTTTTCATATTCGCTCATTCTATTTTCTTACATATTAAAAAGAACAAAAACATTCGAGAATAATAAACTATGAAGTCGCGAATAAAGATGTCGATTATTTTTCTCGAGATATTCGTTTCAAAACTTCTAAAAATAAATATGAAAAAAATTACGAGATTCTGCATTCACAACTTAGCGAATGACGTCAGAATATATGCCAGATGTTATTCGCTTCGAATTCTGAACAAGATGGAAACATTTTGGCGTGTATATTTGTTTATGCATTTTGCTGACGAATAATTGATTACAAATTCAGAAAACTGTAACTTAATGACAATACATACATTCTTCTTATTGTTTTTATTGATTTTTTTTTTACCTTACGAATTTCGTTTTTGATTGCGTCTTCTGTATTTCACTACAACTAAAAAATCTTCCGAATTTTGAATATTTTACATTTCTGTACTTTCGCAAAATGTTTTATTCATTGTGAATTTTTAGAACTCTTGATTCTTCATATCTTTTTAATCTCGTCTGTCATTTTCCAACTGCGTTGATATCAAAGATTTACTACTTTGACTTATAAAGATTTATTTCTTTTTGATTTTATTATTTTGAGATTTTACTACGTAATTACCTCCAATAAAAATTAAAGGTGATATTAGTTTAAATAATGATATTGTTATCCAACACTTAAGCTGAATTTAAATTCTGAAATAATTACTTATGTGTATCATATTAAACATAATTTAAGAACGAATCCTCAAGAATATATTTACTTTTCTAAATTTTAATATTAGAAAACATCTCTCTCTCTCTGCGCGCGCGCGCGTGCGTGTGTGTGTGTGTGTGTGTGTAAGCTTCAGAATAAATAAATCCAATTTGAAGTAGCTATAAATTATTTCCAATCAAAACCCATATCAAGAAATTTTCTCTCAGGAAAGAAAAAAAAAATAAGTGATTATATACATTCTAACCTCTCTACATTCAGGATTCCAAAAAGTTATCTCCTCAGAAGGAAATAAAAAGGCATGTTATAGTTTTAATAATGAACGGCCGTGGAAGAAAGTGGGCAACCTTTATAAATTTTGCAATGATCATCACTTCTGAACAAAATTTGAAATGTTCGCTTATTGTTCGAAGGTTTTGTGAAATGAGTAACGACTTTTAAATTTATAGAAAACTTTATTTTAGAACCAAAAGACTTGTAGCACTCCTAGGGAGGCCTACTGTTATTCTCCCATGCTACCGAACTTTCGACTGACAAGCAAAAATTGTCTTCTCTCTACATACGAGCAGCAGCATTATCAGTGCCGCGTCGTGGAAGCTTCTGAATCATTACCGGGTGGAGATGGTAACACTACAAAATTAATGTCATTGTTAATAATACGCTCAACGGAGACATAATTATGATTCTAATGGATAAATTAATTAACGTAGATAAAAATAACTCCTAAAAAGAAGTTCCGCTTTAATGAATCCGATTTTGTTTGTAGAACTATTAGATAATGCTCTATATAATGCAGACGTCATCTATACTTAATAACAATTATTAATTCCATAGATATTCTAGAAATTACAATAAGAAACCCATGTATCATATCATTTTTTGAGCAAAATATTAACAGAAAAATAACTTTACTGTTAGAATCTTGTAACAAAAAACTCTGCTTTATTTTTAATAGGCTTATCGTTTTGCATTTATTTATTTTATGGATATAAAAGTTATTTTTAAAATAATTGTTTGCTAGTTGAAAAATAAATCAGTTAGTATATATTGTTATTCTCTTTTTTCCCAACTACATTTAATAACCCATATCATTTTATATTTACTTTTCGTATTCATTATATTTTTAGAATCGGAAAATAATTTTATATATATATATATATATATATATATATATATATATATATATATAAATATAAATAAAATATTGTGATGAGTATGTTTGAAAACTGTTAAATAGAAACATTTTACATCTTGGAATGTTTGAGATAGTTAATTAACATTAAAGAATGTATTTTTGATCATACTTTAATCATTCTTTTTCCTTTTGTTAGTGAAGAGAACTGCTTCAGTTTTCCTTACATTTAAAACTATTTTCCAGTAGATAAACCAGTTTTCATGGATTCAGAGGTGTCTGTTAAGAGAATATATAATTGTTTCTGGGTTTCATGGCATGAAAGAATCGCAATGTCATTGGCATACATTTTTAGGATGATAATATGCTTTTTGGAAATATCATTTACAAATAAAGTGAATAATGTTGGTGAGACGAGACTACCCTGAGGTACCCCAGCAAAGATATTTCTATTTTCAGAATGAATTTTATAATTTTAACTGCGAAGTCTCGGCTTTAGAAATAAAAGTTCATCAGGGTGATTAATTAAGAAGGGATATCATATTTAACAAGCTTATAAATGAGTCCTAAGTGCCAGATACAGCCCAAAGCATTTAGAATATCTAAACATCTACTCCTGTTGATTGATTTTCATCAAAACCTGACTGGTTATATTCGACAACTTGGGGCAGTTGGTGTGCTGTGGACAATTTTGGACCGAAACCATGTTGTTCAGGAATTATGACATTTTTTGAATCGAGGTGGGTGTTTAGCCTGATGAGAATGACTTTTTCACTAGTTTGGTTAAAATAGGGAGAAGTGAAATAGGTTTGTAATTTTTAGAGAGGGTTGGGTCTGATCCTAGTTTGAGAATAAATATAATGACTGATATTTTCCAATTTTGAAGGAAATATCCAGGTGTAGTAATGTTATGGGTTATGTTTGAGATCATCAATAAAAAATTTGAAGGGAAGATTTTTGATCCTTTTATTTGTTATGCCTTCTCTTCCATGGTCTTTTTTCACTATTATTTTTTTAACATATTCAATAATTTCATATGGAAAAGAGTATGATTGGCGTGTTATTAAAAAAAGTTATTTTCATTAACAAAGAAGTTTCGAACAATATGGTTAACTCTTTTGTAGGATTTGCGATATTATTTAAATGGAATTGTTTTTCTAGTAAGTCTGCAATGATTTCTATTTTGTCTTTATCTGGAAGTGCGATTCCCGCATGCGTTTTTAAGTTCAAATTTTTTTTTTATCGTTTTTTGCCTAAATGCTTTTACCATCTCCCAGAGTGTGTGTGGGGGGGGGGGGGCATCTTATGAATTTAAATTCTCAAGAGTATCTTGCCAATTTATTTGATTAAAATCATAAAATTTTCTTTTTGTAAGTTTTTAATATACAAGGATTATAAACTTTAGCAGAACGATCTTTTTTAAAAATTTTAGAACAAACAAAATTACAATTCAAGCAACACATCACACAACGCAACAAAGAATACAAAACAAACAAACAAAATATTTATACTCCTACCCACCCACATTCATACATAAAAAATAAAAAGTACGTAATTCTATGCGTAAAGAAAAAAAAACACAAAAAAATCACATTCACTCATACTCACACTCACACAACAAAAAAAAAGGACGGGACAACTTTTTGTTTTAAATTTCTTTTTGATATTTTCACTCTGAATTATAAGATTTTTTTTACGACGGACACAAAGCATTCACTCACCCACACATTCCCGCCCACATTTATACATGAATACAAAAAAATTACGCAATTCAATGCGTGTAAAACACAAAAGATACAAAAGGAAAAGAAACAAAAAAACACACCTACCCACCAACCCATCCACATTCATAGATCAAAAAATAAGAAGAAAATACGCAATTATATGCGTAAGGAAACAAAAAAAAAAATACAAAAAAATCACATTCACACACACACAAAAGGGACGGGACAACTTTTTGTTTTAATTATTATTATTTTTTTTTTATTCAGAATTTCAAAAAAACTTTTACGACAAACACAAACACATTCACTCACTCACACGCTCCCGCCCACGCACCCGCATTTATTCATAAATAGAAACATTATAATAGACACGCCATTCTAAGCGTGCAAGGACACAAAACCTAGACACACACATTCACTCAATCCACAGACACATAAAAAGAACTTGAACCATTTGATAAAACATTCGCATTGTATGCATTCTTCAGAAAGAATACTACTTTTTTTTTTTAAATCAGATTCCACATTTTTAATTTTACATGAAACTTTTTTTTACGTGGTAGATACAACCTTCGAAACACCCTCCAAAATAAAGATGCCTTTTGTTTAGAGCAAAGGAAGAGGAGTTCCTAATATTTCAAAAACCATACAATGATAAAATCAAAAGTATATTCAAATTGAAAAGACACTCAAAAATGTGTTACAAAAATGTAAAGTATTATGTATATTTACTTACATTTATATATATTTAACATTTATACATTGAACATTTTAAAACATTTGTGCATTTAACATTATACATTAAACCTTTTCAAGTTCATACATGTTTCAATTAATAACTAAAGTAAAATTAGGAACATATACCTCAAGAAAGAATAAAAACTACAAAAAATACTAGTAATAATATTAATTAATTATTCGTTGCCACTTGTTGATAATAAACACATTTGTTAACGACGAGATAAATAAAAATTATTGCTCTTGTTGGAAAGATCTATGACAACCGCTAAGCTTCAACCCAAAGATCTTCATTCGGTGATGACACGTTTAGAGTAAGAAATATTTATTTTCGAATGTGGCATTTATTTTATATCACAAATCTCTCTCTCTCTCTCTCCTCGTTCGTCTCAGCCAGTTCTATCGAAGCTCTTTTTATCAGTTTTTAATTTTCTAAAGGACCATCAGGGCACAGGTTTGATCAAAGTCTGAAGAGAAATTAATACATTTCATTTGCTAAGATGCACAATCCAAAAGGATAGGATTTGAACAACTAAACTTATGTGCCACCTTAATTCAAGAGGCTTTGTATACACCAACTATTTTCGCACACCCTTAAGACAAGAAATGTGGATGAAATGAGTGATTTGAAATCATTTTAGGTCAATTCGGCCTTGAAAAAAAAATAACAAAAGCTAATTTTTGGATTGGATCTTATTTTAACCTTCGCTTTGGCGATTAAAAAGCAAAAGTATGCCGATAAATGCGCGATAACTGCGCGGAATTGTACACTCTTGTAATAATGTAACCCTATTTTGCAGCGACTTTTGTCGTGATATATTGCCATTTATATATCCCGTCACCAAGGCGTGGGCTAAAGTAGTATTTATTCATTATTTTTCCACCGTATTATTTTAAAACCATGTAAAAAAGTTAGGTGTATATGCTTTTGCAATGGGAGCAAATATATCGCTTCAAACACAAACACATAGTTATATACAAACATAAATGCATAGTTATGTGCGTGTACAAAACTATAAAGACATTTGTTTTTGAAAGGTAGTTTAACTCTCCCTCCCCTTGACGTAATTTTGAAAATCGAGTAATTGACGAATTTCTAACGAATAATGTAACGTGCCAAATGAAAGAATGGACCGCCAAAAAAAACTTTTTGCTCGCAAAGGTGGAAGTTAAACTGCTTTTCAAACAGACGTTTAACCACTTAACAGACCAATTTTTTACGTGCATGGTGAGCTATATTTGCAAATTGTTGGTTCAGTTTTGGAATACAATATCATAAAATATATTGTCCGATTTGAAAATATACGTTAGATGTATCGTTGAATGAAAATATTGGAGAAACTTCAGTCGGGCTCGACTGTCCCTTGGAATAGTGCGCAGGTGAGCAGACCCTCTGTCCCAGCGATGTTCGGGGTTAAGTGGATAAACAAAAATCACTGTTCAACAATTAATAATACAAAAACATTTCACAAAAATTGCTAAAACATTTTAAATAAATAAAAATGAAGCTTTTTAAGCAGTTTTAACAAAAAGAAATTCTACTATAATTTTTAATTTTAAAAAAAAATCTATTTTGAAAAAAAAAATTCAAATTTATATATACGTTTTTTTTTACCTTATTCGTTGGAATATTGAATTCATTTCGTATTTGTGGCACTTTTTGTGTTCTTTTTGTTAAAGTCCTGACATATTAGGACTTATTGAGCTTGCTTGTTGGATCGAATTCTTCCAAGGGTATTAATTCGCAAGAATAGTATGAATCTCTTCATGAATTAGCGAGTTCGAGAAATATATGCTTAGTATCCTTTTGGATATGTTGCGGTATGTATCCCGACTGGCACCCTTTCGGTTTTGTTTCTTTGGCGATTAGACATTTATGTAAAATTTCGTGCATATCAGTTGCCAAGTTAGGCCTAAATGCCATTCATATATTGTTGTTAAAAATATATATGAACTTGGCTTTCAGATGTATACTGCATCTGGGCCTTTTATTAAGATCTTGACAACTGTGTCCTTTCAATCGTTTTTCATGGTACTTACATATGTGTTAATAATAATACTTCTACTGGAAGGTAGTGAATGCTTCCTGGATTCCTTTCTTCTATTGTTTAATTTGTTGATTTGTTTTGAGTCGCGAATCAATTCTGATTTTTCCTGTTAGTTCATCTTCCTCCCTTTGGATTTCGTTTCTGTATTTCGTTGGTTTTTAATAAAATGGCCCAAGATCATAAGAGCTGGAGATAATCGTTTCTACCATTGTGAAGGAGAGAATTCTTCCTGTGTTCTAATCTTTTATTCCTGAATTATTAGTTGACTGAGCCGTCTCTTTATGTAGCAGAAACTGTTCCCTGTTAGTAAGAATTCCTCTTTCGGAATTATTTACCGGGTTTCGATAGTGTTTTTCTCGTCTTCAAAACTGTAAGATCTAGTTATAATCATTTCATCTATTAAATAGACGAGAACTTTTTTCATGTTATGATATTCTCTCTGTTGCTGAGCTTAATTCGATTGATTAACCTGTCTTCTTGTAACTGAATCTTAGTTTTTTGTCAGTAAAACAGTAAGAATTCGTCTTTTTGGTATAACTTTCAGGATGTCAATGATTTAAGTTGATTGTCCAAGGCTTTTAGAGCTTGACATAGGCATTTCTTTTATTGTAAAAATTAAAAAAATTTCTTGCATCGTTCTTGTGTTGATGCATTTGGTATCGGTTTTCTTATATAGAAGATTCTATTTTGCTTTTCTAATAAAATTAATATTCTTATATTCTGTTCTGCTGAATTTGGTATGAATTAATTTACCCGTCTTCCTTTGCAGCAGTATTTGTTAGTTTTTCCCGTAAGTAATCTTAATCCCTTTGGATATCTTTACCGGATTTTCATTACTTAAGTAGCTTTCTTAGGACTTGGAAATTTCTCCATTAACATGTCTTTTACTGCAAAGTTGATAATTATCCTTGTATTCCGCTTTTCTATTGCTGCATTTAGTGTTGTTGACCGAATATTCTTCTTGTACAGCAAAATCTTTTTTTGTTTTTCTATTAATAAATCAGTAATCTTCCTCCATTTCTATTGATTTACTTTATTTCGATATTATAAGTAGATTGTCCAATACTATAAGAATCGGACAAAATTGTTTATTCTATTACAAAACTGACCATTTTTTTTACATTCCTTTTTTTTTTTTGTTTAATTTAATGTTGGGTAGCATATCGGTGTTTCTGTGCAGAAGATTCTGTAATCGCTTTACAGGATTTAGTTGATACAAGTATGTTGTCCAAGACTCTAAAACCTGAAAGGTATTTCTTGCTTCTATTGCAATGTTGAGGACTGATTTCGGATTTCATTTTTCATATTGTCTGAATTTGTTCTTAGTAGCTTGATTTACTTACGGGATAGGTTCTTCATCTTCCATGATTCCGTACAAGGTTTCATTGATTTAAAAATATTGTCTATGGCAGGGGTCGGCAACCTATTGAAGCAGAAGAGCCAAAAGTTACAATTTTCAAAATTTCCTTTTTTTTAAAGAGCCTCAAAAAATTTTCGATTCAATATATAGTATTTGCTTATATATATTTAATTTTTAATTTAAAATAAACGGCTTTAAATACGGAATATTATTTATTCATATAAAAACACAAATATAGTTAGTTACATCAATGGGAGCATTGGCTTTGCATGCCTTTTGAAAATTTGATTAAATCTGGCTTATAATTTGATTTTTATAATTTTCAAGCACGACTCTTGGCTTTTATTTGTTAGTTGACTTCTAACTTGGTTTTTTATTATATTCATGCAAGAGAACGCTTGCTCACATAACGATATGTTGAACGATATGTCGACCCAAAGATCGTAAACACTCCATATACCACCTTCTTCACCTCACTGTAGCATTCTGGAAGACCATTCCATGCGCCGAATATGAGGGCCTCAACTCACGTAATTTCCAGATTAATAGTATAAAATTTATATTTGTCAATTGTGCGTTGAAAATAATTTTCGGATGCATCGGAATTTCTGTCCACTTGTGCTGCGCAATGGACATGCATTTCTGGACCTCTAACTCTTCCAACTTGATCTTGAGTTCTGTGAACTTACCACTCCACATGTCTTTGGTTTTCAAATCCAGCAATTGCATTTGAAACGATCCAGCATCGATTCCAAATGGCTCAACGTTGACCGCGCTATCCGAGGATGACTGACTATCAACACGTCTGGAGTCTAGACCACTCTTTGACTCTCCGCTGTTTGAGTGAGACAGAAATGGAATGCAACTGTGGCTGAAAGATAAACATGGTCACGGAGTCTCATCTCTAAGAACAAAGCAATAGCTCAAATTTATCTCATTACGGTCATGTTAAGCGTAACGATTTGTAATTAACGATTATGAAAATAGAAGCTATTGAGAAATTAGGTACTTATATTTTTTTCTTATTTTTTAAGGGTTTCGATGATAAATGATTAATTCTTTCATATGGAACTGAAGAGCCGCAACTTTACATCAAAAGAGCCGAATGCGGCTCGCGAGCCGCAGGTTGCCGACCCCAGGTCTATTGTGATACGATTTTATGGAGGAAGCGATTTCTCGATTATGTTGCAAGCATATATCCGGAGCCAAAGAAAGACCAGCAAACTATGGCTTTTTTTTTATATACTTTCTTAAACCATAAGTTCTAATTAGACTTTGCAGAATTTTTTGAAAAAAAGATAAGACATTAGAGTGAGAAAAAAATCAAAAAGTTTCTAAGAAGCATTTGATTCTGCTGAAAAATATAAGAGCAGATTTTTTTCAACGCACAATTCACAAATATAAATTTTATACTAATTATTATTGTCAAGTAAACAATGAGGTTAGTTTTTAACACGCACAATACCACAACAATGGCTTTCGTACTGCTTTTCTGCGATATAACTCTATTGTTGCACGTTCAGAATTACTTTAAATCGTAAAATGATTGTGTTTCCATTTTTGTCGCTATAAAGATTAATTGTTGTGATTCAACAAGATAACATCTGGTCCATACACTAAGTTGTGAATAAATACTGTTATATAAATTTCTACGAAAAATATATAAAGGGGGGGGGAGGCCTTAAAAATGATCAGAAATCGGATTAAAATTAATTATTTTTATTGATTCGGTATTGTTTTCGCGTACTCATTGAACATATGAAAAGTTGTATTAATTAAATTTTAGCACTACAAAGCATTATTTTGTAGTGATTTAAATTACACTCCTCAAAAGTAAAACTGCAACACTAAAAAATAATGCACGTACCGTAGCACAAATTTCAGGAGCGATTGTGGTGAGGTGGATATGCAAATGATTAAGAATAAAATCATTATAAACCAATTTATTCAGTATCTAATGTGCTCACCTCGGTCAGCTATGTAGGCCTCAATCCGACGAGGCATTCTAACTATAAATTAGTACATTGATGGTTGCCAGAGGTAACCGTTGCCAAGCCATATCCATTGCTGTGTGCAGATCATCCACGTTTTGTGCTTGTAGTCCTTGGTTCATGTCCCGTCCAATGAAATCCCACAGGTGTTCGATGGGATTCAGATCTGGAGAGTTTACCGGCCAGGGAAGGATGTCAAATCCAGTCAGAATGTTAAAAGTTCACCGTGCGACTGGCGGCTTGGCATTATCTTGCTGGTATACAGTTTTGGGTTCGCCGTGCAACAAGGACGGAACAACAGGCTCCACAACTTGAGTGACGTAGAGGTCCACTGTTAAGCGGCCGTCAATGTGTACCAGAGATGTCCTGTGATCAAACATTATGCCACCCCAAACCATTATGCCCGGGGTAGGATCGATTTGACCATCGGAGAATTAGGTTGGTTCGAAACGTTCTCTGGGTCGCCGCCATACCCGTCAACGGCCGTCATTCCTCCACAGACAGAAACGAGTTTCATCCGTGAAGAATACCCGATGCCAGTCGATGGGCTTGCTACGATGACGATGACACCACGCCATGCGTCTAGCCATATGTTGAGCGGTCAACGGTACTCCTATTGCTGGTACCCGTGCACGTAGCTGTACTTCATGCAGTCTATTGCGTATGAGTTGGGTGGACACAGATTCACCTGTTCTTGGAGGCAACCGGCTTCGGAAGTCGCGTGCCGTGGAGAAAGAGTCTCGAATAGTTAACCGGCGAATACGCCGCCTGTGCACTCTGACGTGCACCTATGCGCACTACTTCCTCTTTGGCGTGGACCTTCGTAGACCAAGTAGACCTTCCTGAATCCATCATGTGACACAACGTTGGATGGTACTCATGTTGTGCCCAAACTAGTTGCTATTGTGCGCATCGACAAACCCATTTCATGGAATTCGATAATACGGCCACGTTTCCTGGTCGTTAACTGATGGTATTGAGCTCGCCGACGTCTCAGAGGCATTTTTTACGCTTCTTCGAAAATCGCAAATGTTATATAAAACCTCAGATGCTGTTTATGAGAAAGAATGTTGCTGGCATTTATAGACCGAATATGAGTACCATGTGATCAGATGCATGCGCAAATTTAATCATTTGCGTATCCATTTCACCACTATCGCTCTTGAAATTTGCATGATGCTACGTGTATTATTTCTTGATGTTGCAATTTCACTTTTGAGATCGTTATTATACTATAAATATTATTAACTGTATGAAAAACGTATCGTTTTCTTTCAAATGAAATTTGTAACTATTGTGAGTGGGTGACACATTTTAATTGAAGGCTCTGCTTTTAACTCTATTCGTTTGAAACATTTTAAGTCTTGTAAACTTACTTAATAGACTTGGTTGAAGGAAACCCCCAACAAAATTTATTTGCATTTTTAAATGACATTGATTTAACAGCATGCTTATAATTTTACTAAATTTTATAACCTTTATCTCGATCGCCAATTTTAAATATTTTTAAAAACTTATTAAACATTTTGTTATCTCTTGACCTTGAATTTGACGCAATATGTCCTCGAGGATTCAGTACCAGAAATTAAAACCAACCAACTTTGAATTGAAAACATCGTAAATTTAATAGGAATCTAATAATTGAAATTTAAAGGTAAATATAATTTAAGAATCGGCTACCTTAGGAATCTAACCTTTGCGGCTACTTTTATCTAACCCACCCTATTAACTTTAAAGTGAAAAAATTTTAACGTAAGAAATACCTGTGATTGTGTGTGATATTAAAAGTTATTCTTTGAAGCTAGAAGTAATGCATTAAGTAAGCATCCAAAAAGAAGGCATATTTTAATGAAATGAACAGAAAACTTTCACATGATTTTATGTTTACTTTAGGTATAGAGTTATTTATAGAAAATATTACATTTTGAGCAGATTATTATTATGTTTAGTTGGTTTTGTTATATTTATTGGTTTGATTGGTTGGTTTCAACAACGTCACACTAGAAGCAACACGAGGGCTATTGGCGACGTACCTCGTAAATTTGAACATCGGTCAAGTGACAAGAACGACACCTAAGCTTGCACTCTCCTATTTTCTACACCACGCCAACGGGAGGACTTTGAGACTTTGACAGATTTAATGTGCATCAATCGTGGCTACACGGCGGGTCTTTAGTGGCATCAAGGCTCGAATCTACGGCTCGACGAAAACCGTCGTCCATGAGTCCGCAGCCATGACCACTAGGCTACCGTGATCTATTTACTTGTAGAAGGCATACTCTTGGGTATGAAGGGTTAGATAAGGTATGTGGCTCGCTTCATCTGTTTTCTGAAGAACCTGCATTGTCTGAAGTTATATTATTCATAGTCATACTGTTATCTTTACAGTACTAATTAACAAAACTTCAAACTAGCTAAATTACCTGATATTTCCAAAGATCATCTGAAAAAAATTAGCGCAATGATTATAAAAAAAAAAAAAAAAAAAAAAAAAAAATGAATAATTAGAAAATTCAAAAATGGATTCCTTTTGTAATATTTTGTAAATAAAACAACCTTCAACATCAAATTAAATAACTTTGATTCCAATTAAAATTATTAGGCAATCGCTCGTGGGTACACAATTTATTTATTTATTTTTGTTTATTTATCTGTTTCGTTGCAAAGATTTTTAAGGTTAACAACATGTGCTCCACGTGAAAAACAGGACTCCACTAGATTGATACCTTTCCTTCTTAAGGTCGTCCTTATCATTTATTGATTTGGTTGAAATCGAAGACTTATACAGTTCCATTATTTTATAAACCATTAAAAAAAACAAATCAAGTCTTAAAAAAAATTCATAAAATTTGGGTTTATAAAAATTAGTTAATAATTTTGTTTTAGACCTTTCAAAAACAGAGTGTGAGAGGTATATATTCAAATTTAGTATCTACTGTATGTGTTAAATCCTTATAAGATTGTATTATAATCACTCGAACTTTCTTTCGCTTTGAAGGAGTATTCCATGTTTTAGACTTCTGCTATTTTAAACACTAGATGAAAATAATATAATCTTATTTTTTTTATAAAAAGAAGAAGAAGAAACATTAATATTTTTTATCAAAAATATTCTTTTTTTGGGGGGTTTCATATCATTTATACGAGCATTCTTGTTTTTTGTTTTCAAGTTCCGAGAGTCTTCTTTCTTTATTAATAAAAATTTACGTGTTACTACTTTGTTTCGAACTTGATTTGTTTCTTAATTTGAGAATTTTAAATATTTATATTATCTTTATTTTGTAAATTTGTAATGCACTTAAGCGAGTTAGAAAATTCCCAAGATTTTTTTCCCCTTACGATTTTTAAAACGGTGTTATCACTGTTTCATCTTAATTTACTTTATTCATAAGGAATCTGTTTTCGTGTAGAAGTTCTTATCAGTATCTCAGAAATGATCATATTACATCATTTCCTGTTATTACATGCAAGAAATTTACCGTAGAAAATGTCAATACTCACATTATTTGCTTTTATAACAGAATATGAAGATTTACAAAGATTTTAGTCCATATTTAAAAATTTGTGTTCTTTCATACGAAAATTTTTAAATCTGGACAAAAATTTATTTCCTTCAATAGATCTGTAATGATGGATGAATATATCTTACAATAAGTTTTTATTTTGTCATATACCTGATTTTAAAGTTCTTTTTTTCCCGATGGAAAACAAAAATCCAAGAATTAGGTAGTTTTCATCTTAAGGGTGTTTTTAAACTAAATGTGTCACTTTTGCAGACTAATCCATTATTACTCTTTAAGAACAATTTATACAGTTTCTTGTGCATTAGAGAATTCTGCAAACAACAACAGGGAGAACAACAAAAAGCTTTGATTGCTCTTTAAAAGCATTATTTTCTTTTCTTTCAGTCAAAACAAAAGAGCTTCCCTTGGGGGTTTTTCTATGTCTAATAATAACGTTGCGAAAGCACTTAATTCGACATTTACGTGAACGCTCGTTTTTTCTTTCCTTTTTTTAAAAATTTTTAATTCCATTAAATGAAAGGGACTCGTTTATCTTTTTAAACAATATTGATTAAAAAATCAATTGCTTTTGTATCAGAGAAGCGAGCATTAGAAAGTTATAAAACATTTCTAACACTTTCTCTTCTCAACTCGATTTTAAAGATTCTAGAAAAAATATTCCGTTTTTTCTCAGTATGGTTGCAGTAAATTAGGAATGAATTTAAACTAATGCTGCTATTTAAAAATATATAATTTAGAAACTGTTTTGAAAGTTCTCATTAAATTTCATCTTTAGCTTATTCATTCCATATCAATATACCATACACATAACTTTTGCCTGTCTTGATATGGCCTACATCTAAAGTAGGTAGAAATCGTTTTCATCATTCATTATTAAAATATATGTGTCGAAAAGTATTTTCCTTTATCTACAATATGTAGCAATAGAAGTGAAATGAAGATATCGTGATGCATTTTAATAATGATTTTCTTTGAGTACTTTTTTTAAATACGCATGTAAAAACTTTTCGAATTTGAAGATTTTCCTGTCAAGATATTAAGGAAATAACAGCTCAAATATTTATTCTTAACATTTTGCAAATAAAACTTTCTAAAAGAAGCAAATGATTTTCGAAAGCCAATGAAACCACCTCCCCATGACGTGAAAAGCTACGAAATTCATAATTGTAATCTATTTATTGAGAACATAATTCAAAAAGCTTTCTAATCTGGTGTGATCAAATTTTAATACGCCTTTTTATTTACGTAATACACTTCAAATTGATTATTTGATTGCTGACAAGTCATTCTTGTAGACATCGTAAATTCAGGTTCAAAAATTTTTTCTGCAAACGAAAAAGCATTAGAATATTCTGGGCAAATGATTATAAATTAGAATGGAATTTCAGAAACATAATTTCTCTCGCATAAAGTTTATGTTTCGTATCTCAACTTAAAAAAATGTAGTAAAAATAAACCTCTAAAAACATATATAGTTTCTAAATTTAAAAGATTATTCACTCAAGAGAGAATTCTTTGACAGTGTGTGCAATATACATAACTTAGAACTTCAGTACCACATGTGAAGAACCATTTTTTTTTCCATAAAATGGCTAACAAAGCAAAAATTAAAACGGTGCTGTCAGAATTTTCGGTCATAATGTTTTCACTCTCACTCATCGGAATACGCATTTCAGAGAAAAATTCATACGGAGGTCTTAAGCCTAAATTTAATTTGAAATCCGTGATAGAACTTTTGGCTGAAATTTCACTCATGCTTTTCGCCGTTTCCGCTGTCATCAACGGTGTTTTCTTCATACAATACGAGTCCTCTACTTTGAAGCTCACTTCTATATCTCTGCGCACAACGCTTCTGATTTTGCGATGTTCCTTATACAGCAAAAAGAACCAGATTCTCAAAGTCATTTATAAACTGCAGAGCTTCGCAAAACCTCAACAGCAAGTCCTGCATTCTTCAGAAAGGAGGTACGTGATCCTGGGCTGTGTACTAAGCTTCTTGTTGCCAGCAATCGTCGTTGTGGTCTCGATATCTTTTCTCATGACCGACACCGAGGCCCACAGAGGTATTTACGAGAAATTCTTCCACATTAGAAACATGTCCAATCGTTCGAAAACCCTATACGGAGTCCTTTCCTCTTGCCTTCAGACCTTGTTTACATTACACTACTTTGTATTTCCTGCACTGATTATGACTCTTCTTAGCTTTGTGTATTCATCATATTCGAACATCTTAAAGCATCGCTTATCGGATGTGAGACAAGACCTGCTCAGGGACATGACGGAATCTACTCTCTCGGAGACCTTAAAGATTCTAGCTACAGCCAGAAAAATTCACAGTTTTGTAGAGGATTCCGTATCTTTTATTGCTTTTTTATGCTACGTATTAATTTTCGAAAATATTCTGAATTTAGTAAGTCTATTCACCAATAATTTTCTGTCGTTTTCGAAGCTGATACGCTTGATGCATTGCGTCAACATTTTTTTCTGGACCACCACCTGGCTTATTATTCTGACTCTCTGCGGCTCTAAAATCAAACGTATTAAACATTTTTTGAAGCACCTTATGCAAGACATCGTTCCCCGTCAAAACAACAAATGGAAGCCCAATGGAAGCAAAGAAATGCTTCATCTGCTTTTGTTAAATGAATGCACAAAATTCAATTTGCAATTCACAGGTTGGGGTATGTTTCTGATTGACAAGAAACTGTTTCTTTCAATATGCAGTATTTTGATAACGTACGGTGTATTGTTTGCCACAGAACTGTGAACTTCAAATGCAAGTAGCAATTAAAAAAACATCAGTTTAGGATTAGGCACTCGGCTCGGATATTATTTATATACAGAGAGATTATTCCTATTATATATATTCTTGTTTTATTTTCAGCTGATACATCTTAAGGCTCCCGTCTACCGGCCATTTTGATATCGTTAACTTAATGTTAATCTTATGGAATTTCGACTACCGTTCTCAAATCTTTGTTATTTGATCTATTTGAATGCTATAAAGTGCATTTGATAGACCAAAAAACAATGAAGGCTCTTGTGGAATAACATTTTTGCTACAAGTCTTAAAAATATTGTTAAAGACAGGAAATCCTACAAAAGAATTGTTAAAATAACGGTAAAAATATTTTTAAGACTCGGAGTAAAAATGTGATTCCGCACAAGCCTTCATTTCTTGCTCCGAGACAAATAGATCTAATGGTAAAGATTTGATAACGGTAGTCGAAATTCCATAGGATTAACATTACGTCCACGGAATCAAATTGGCCGGTAGACGGGAGACTGGAAATGCAAAATATTTTAAATAATAATGCTATTTGTAATGATAAATTTATTTTTCGAAGTGTAGATTTAAATACATTGCAATCCTTTAACTAAATCGCTGAAATAAAATTTATTTCCAGATATTTTACGTCTCTCAAAATTTCGAAAAGTTTCTCTCCAGCTGCGTGAACACGGCATACAATAACGAATTTTTAGATTTTCTACGATTTGCAGTCTCACTGATAGAAAATTTGACCGTTAAATTATTCATGGTTGAATTTGCGATACAATTTGTTATTCGAGTAACACTTTGTTGGCGTACAACAAAGTGTTATTCAAGGGTAAAAAAAAAAATTCTAAAATATGTTGCGCTTCTTCAGTTTCGGAAGATATCAATACCATGTCTTACCAATTTTTGCATCAAATGTAACAACACTATTTGCCTCAGAAATGAAAGTTTTCCAAAATCCAAGTTAATTGTTCGTGTATGCTGTTCTTAACCAACAATCAGAAGTGTTTTTATAAAAAAAAATTGCAATGACCTGACATATTTCCTCAAAATTGTTCCACATGAATGATTTGAATTTTACCAGCTATTCATTTTAAATTCGATAACAAACATAACTTGTTTTCCTTATAACATAAAATTTTAGATTTGAAGTGAAATGCTTATAGAAAAGAAGTTCACGCCATAAGAGTTTTTGTTTAAAATAAAGTGTATTTGGTTTTTGCAATCAATACAACAGTTACTATAAAAACTAAAAACAATCTAACAATTGATAAAAGCTTAAATACCTTGCAAGCCACAGCCCGAATTTCTTACATTAATTTTATTGAGTTTATGCTTGTAGTTAGCTCAAGTTTTTGCTAAATAAAATTATTGGAAAACAAAAATAAAATCACTAAAAATGTGTTTGATTTCTTCCGTGGTCAAATTAGTTCCCTTCTCAGCATTCAACTATTATGTAAAATGAATGGACGGTATACGGGAGCCTTAAAACGTATTTAAGTTCCTTATTTAACAGATTTTTTTTCTACATTCTTCACAAATAAATGTCATTGTGTTACAAGGCCTACAGCTTTTTATAGAAATAATGTAAATAATTCATATGGATAGATTAAATTATATTAAGGGTCTCTTCTACCAGCTGTCTTGATTTCGTGAACGCAGTGTTAATCCTATGGAATGAATTACCCGGGAGTGAATTCTGGGAATCTTTTCTCTTTTCTAATTTTCCATTGATTTTTGGAGGAACGTCATAATAGGGCAGCCAGGGAGATCCCCTCGCCATAAACTTTACCTTTTATAAATACAGATAGATTCGACCAGAAACAAATACTAATGATAAATGACTTCAAAAAATTGAATAACGTCATACAATTCATCGATTTGCTCATCTTGTGAGTAGAAAATGTTTGGGAGTAAATTATTGTATCTGCTAGAAAACATGGAAAAATAATGAAATTGAGAGTCAAAAATATTACCAATAAATTCGAAAACTTTTTTGACATGAATATGCTTACGGATCCTTCCACTCATCAGCGAAGCACCCTAAAAAATTTTGGAATGATATGATAAACGATATGGATTTGTATAATGGAAAAACAATCAAGCATGTTGCCAGATTTATCTAGAAAACTTTAAAGTAGTCTTAAAAATATTTCTTAAAATTATTTGTTAGTTGTATAACTAGCTCCAGGGTGCTAAGCTACACTAAACACTCTCTAACTTACGAAAAAATTTACATTTGTCATTTAGATTAAACTTTGCAAATACATGAGAACAAGAAAAGGGGAAATGGTATGACAAAGTGATGAATCGAAAGTAAGGAAAAGATCATCAAGGCATTCGTGAGCGTCTCATGCTTGTATATCTATAACAACAGAATTTAAAGAAAAAAGAAAAGATCACTGGTGCACCTTGAGGCGTAAGACCTCGAGAGGGAAATTTAGTGATTGACAGTTGATGTTTATGACACAAGAGTCAAATATGGCTTAGCTACGCTTATTTCTGCATGGCACTGCACAAAGAAAGCACACACCACACGCAAGTAGATGGACTGTATATATCTTTATTAATGCACGTTGCTATACATGTACGAAATATAAAAAGTAGAGGCGCCATGTGGCATTGAAATTACTCAAATTGATACAACACGTGACTTACTGGCCAGAATGGTCACCCTTGCACTGTCGTTTTGATAGAAGCATTGTAAATAGACAATAGCTCCGTAGGATGCCTGAGAGGTCTCTGAGAATCCTTGAAGGATAATTCTTAACCAGGCATCGGTCAGAATAAATCGATTTATCTTAACGTTCTCGATACATTTGAAGGTCGTGACAAACTCCCTCCACAATTCGGCAATTGGATCGGTCAATACGTCATCCCTATCGAGCTTCTGCTGCCAGAACCGCTGTAGAAGGATCTTTGCCTTTGTCAGCACAGGACTTAAGAAACCCAGAGGGTCATAAAGTCTCACTATAACACTCAATACTTCACGCCTGGTATACGATAGCTTACTCAAAATTGATACCTTAAACACAAAACAATCCTGGAAGGGCTTCCAGCGGATGCCCAAAGTTTTCACAAATTCAACTGAGAAAGAATGCTCGACATCTGATGAGAAGAAGCTATTCAACAACTCAGGAGAATTGGAAGACTTATGAAGTGTCATTCCACATGATAGGCATCTTTCAGTTGCGACTGTAGCTGGAAAGCAATCTCTAGTTCAGACGCCCCATTCACAATGTCATTCATATAGGTGTTGTGCAGAAAAACTTCAAAGGCCAAAGGAAATCTCAATTTTTCATTCTGGGCCTATTGCTGCAAAGTCCTTATGGCAAGAAAAGGAGCGCTAGGCATTCCATATGTAACATTTTTCTAACGATATGTCAAAACCTCAGCATTGGGTCCGACTTTCCCCACAATACGCTGGAGGTCTCTTTGATCAGATTCAATAAGGATCTGCCCATACATTTTTTGTATATCAGTAGTAAAGGCAAACTTATGTCTTCAGAATCGGGAAATGGTCTCATAAACGTCCTCCACGACGTCTCCTTTCATTCATATGTCATTAAAACTTATACCTGTTGGAATGGGCGATAAAGCATTGAAAACCACTCGCAACTTTGTTGTCAATTTGTCAGGGCGTAGAATGCCATGGTGTGAAGAAAAGAAGTATTGCGTGGGTGATTCACTGGACTCAAACCCCTTCTCCATATGACCCAACTCCATACTCTCTCAAGAATTCCGTATACAACGACAAATACTCCGAATTCTCAGATGGTAACTTTTGAGCCCCTTTAAAATTATTTAAGTATTCTTGGGGTGTGGGTTCAAACTCCTTCAATACCAGTTCCTTAATATTTTCGTAATTACACAGGTCCTCTTCATTAACATAAGACAGTAAATTATTTACTTTTTCTTCCAAAACATTTAACAGAATTTCGACCCTTAGTTCATTAGGCACAGATTTGTTTTGGAATGCTTTTTCCAAAGAATGGGAAATAAACGATTCTGATTTAACAGGCACGGGGGTTGTTAAAGTTTTAATACTTCTAATTAAACTTTAAAAATTGTCGGTTAAGAAAGCCTGTTCTCCGCTATCTACCGATAGTGGAGAACAGGGAACCCCGTACCTGCTAATCAGACTCGGGATGTGTTATGCGAACCCTTTCCCGCATTCACCAATTCCAGCTGTTTTTCAATTTGGGCCAATTTTAATTTTTCCACTTCTATCTCGCCCTCTCGCTTTTCTTTCTCTAATTTTTCCTCCCTTTTCTCCTTCCCCAACTTTTCCCTCTTTTCCTCTAATATATTGGTAATAACAGTTTGCACAAATTCGTTATCGCCCTTATACAAATCAGTAGACTCAATTAAGTTTTTTTAAATTCACCATCCTTGCTGAGGAGTCTCTAAGCCCATTTCTTCCGCAAGTGCAATGATCTCATCCTTCTTATAATTCAATTTAAAAGCCATCTCTGTACATATGCTATCCTATACCATTAACTAGAATTAAATTTACACAATATGGTACATAACAAGACCAAAAGAGCTCCCTATTAAAATTCGAATCCACATATAAAACAAATTATACAAAACAGTGTTAACTAGACTAAAACTACTTACAAAAAAAAACCCGAATTTAAATCCAAAACAAAAACCCACAATACACTGCAGACTAAATTAAAACAGCTTCACACTAAATTTCAAACCCAAATCCAAATGAAACTGCCAATGAACATAACCATCAAGCAAGACAGCAATTACCAAATACAGAAATTAAACCCGAGTAAAACCAGAAACAGCACAATCCCAATTGAATTTACAATTAAGCCACTAATTTCCCTCACTAGATCAATATTAGTGAAACGTTGAATCCATCCACTCATTGTACACAACCTTTCCTGCACGCACATCATCGCAAAGCTTCGAGACCAGTCCACAGCTTCAATTTCCACATACAGCCGAACATTTTCCCGGTTTGTAGTTTAAACCACAATCTTCACTAATCACTTCTCTTTACTCTTTTCCTGATTCACAGTTCAATCTTCAGTTTCCACAGGCAACCGACTACTCTCGCTCGACGGACCAAATATTTATGCACGGCACTGCACAAAGAAAGCACACACCACACGCAAGCAGAATGGACTGTATATATCTTTATTAATGCACGTTGCTATACATATACGAAATATAAAAAATAGAGGCGCCATCTGGCCTTGAAGTTACACAGAAGAAACGGGGCGCAAACAACGCTAAATGTTTGCTTAAACTTTAATTTAGACAGAAAAAGGAAAAAAAATTAGTTGACAAGAAAGAAGGTCGAAAACAGAAAAGGATCGATAGAGTACCTCGGTGACACGTCACTCGGAATAGAAATTATTTATATTGTTACAAGCGGTTCATGCACTAATATGCACATAACTTTACAAATTTTGTAATAACTGAAAAATTACAAATTAATAGTGTTACCTCCCGTGCTTAAAGCCGTAGAGAGCGTTTTTTGTAAATGGGTGAGTATGGGATGTCCTACGATCCCCTCAGAGTAGAGCATATTCAGACTAATCACGAACGGAGCGGATGTAAGCGAGTTGATGTTCGAAAAAGTTGTGTATAGCGGGATAATGGAGTGCTAACTGTAAACTGTACTGATCACCAAGGTAACACAACAGGAGCTGTTGTGTCTGATAAGTAATTTAAGTTGTTGTGTCTGATTTCATATGAAGTTATGTAAAAATTAATAGCTAAGTATGCTACAGTAAGGAATGGTAGTTGTGAGAAACAAAGTGACAAGATTTATGAGTTCTCAAGTAATAAAAATAAGTTATGTTATGGAGAGTAAAAAAGAAAAGTAGTCTACTGAAAATGTGAAAAATAAGGAGAACCTTAAGTAAATGAAAAATAGATAGAGAAACAGTAAAAAGTTAAGTAAAGTTAAAGTAGTTTGGTTTTCGTGCGTGTGTGTGAAATCGAAGAGAATTGCTAATAATGGCAATTCACACCAATATTTGTCATTTTGAGTTAAAGTATTGCACGCAGGAAGCCAAGGTCTTGAAAGAAACTCAACGATCTTATCACTGACATATAATAATTTTGAATAATTTAAACTTATTTTTATTCATTTCTCAAATGCTTGATTACACATAAAATGAGACAATAAATCAATCACTAGGTAAGAGAATATTTCATTATTTTTTCTCCGATTCAATACAAACTTTAAGCGGAAAATTTCAATTGTTATAATAGTAGCACTATATAAGCAAACATAAATGGTTATAAAACTTTTATATTGTTACGAACCTGAAATAACGCTTCCTAGTGTCGTTTTTCAAATGAAGGATGGAAGATATTTACAGAGATTTCGCCGGAGTTAAGGAAAACTTAAGCTGTGTGTGTGTGTGTGTGTGCCCCGTCAACCTAGGTTACGAATTTTACGGAAAACGTTATTTCTCGAAAATGTTGGAATCTTGTTAAAATCTCGACTGGCAGGAAAGTTATGGATTTTTCCAGAAATTTCCCTGCGATGTCACACCTGGCCCGAGTAGCTATAAATATGGAGAGATGTGAAGGTGCCGAAAATCGATTGGAAGAGCTCGGCAACTGTCCGATGCGTGGCCGAGTGAATCTGGCAGGGTCTATTTTGGAAATGATGCACAGTATTACTGCGGAGATTTGTCTGTAGTGCGAACTAGTAAGCAGGTGATTAGTTTTTATTAACGTCGCACTAGAAGCAACACAAGGGGTATTGGCGACGGACCTCTTCATTTTGAGCCTCTGTCAAGTGACCAGGACGACACCTGAGCTGTCATCCCTCTCTTAACTTCCACACCAAGCCAACAGGTTTAACGTGCATCAGCCCTGGCTACACGGCGGGTCTTTAGTGGCCAAGGATCGAACATTCGAAGAACGAAAAGCGCCGGCCATGAATTCTAAACCATGACCACTAGGCTACCACGGCTAGTAAGTAGGTGAACTGAACGTCATTAAAAAAGGATGACTGTTATTACAAGGGCTATTTTTGTTCTTGTATCTGCGTCGCTAATCTGAACAAATGCTGCGTTTCTTGTTTGTCCTGTTAACCTGTCTAAGCTTTGCTACATGTGTTCGTCTTGTCCTGAAGATTTGTGATTAAAGCGGTGTCATTTGCCGCTATACTCCAGATTGGAGTGATTTTCGCTCGCATAGACCCACACGAGACAAAAAGAGTTTTGTAACAATGAATAAATCAAGGAGTTGATTTCATCACGCGAGAAAATGGGGGGAAACGAATTAAAATACTATACAAAAGTTTATATACATATATGTGTGTAAGATTTACCAGCTAATTATCAAAGTATTAATTTTATTCTCAAATGTACTGTAAAACCAGCTCCTCAGTTACTCGATAAATGGCACCACGAATCAGCGTCATGTGATAGCTCATGCAGCGCCCCCTATTCCTTAACAAAACAGAGCGACATTTCGTTCTCGCTCTCTTTTCCACTCTTTCCGCTTCTCTTTTCCTCCGCATTACCTTCGATGAAGGGGAACTCTGAACGCTCATCGCCGATATGAGATACAATGAGACCTCCATCTACCTTTCTTAGAAGAACTGGTTTTTAGAAATATGTCAACTTGTACATAGTATCTTTTGTATATAGTTTTCCTCCATCTAATTAATAAACGAAATAAAACAACTTCAAGTGTCATCATAGAATCCGGTAATGGAATTAATCACCTAGACAAACCAGCCCTTTGCGTAAAAGCAGACTTTTGAAGATTCGGGATGTACAATCTCAACACCCGTTCTATACATGTGTGTGTGAGCGAAAATTTTCTTTGTGGCTTTAATAGAGAGAAATTTTACACATTCTAATTGAGCAATTTTTAATTATATTTAAAACATACTACTATATGTATATATATAATTTACTTAATTTTTATTTACAATTTAGGAACATTCATTAAAAATTGCTTTGTAACTTATTTTAAAAAAAATGCTACAAGGGTCCAATTGTAACATCTGATTATCTCATGAATTATTTGACTCGGTAGCAATATAGTTTAGTTTTTATTAACGTCGCGCTAGAGGCAACACGAGGGCTATTGGCGACGGACCTCGTAATTTTGAACCACGGTCAAGTGACGAGGAAGACACCTGAGCTGGCACCTCCCTCTCCTAACATCCACGCCAACGGGAGGACTTAGGGCTCCGACAGATTTAACGTACATCAGCCCTGGCTACACGGCGGGTCTTTGGCGGCCAAGGATCGAACCAGCGACTGAACGAAAACCGCCAGCCGCTAGTCCACGACCTTGACCACTAGGCTACCGCGGCCTCGGTAGCAATATAATCTGCTGCTATAAGTGTCCGCTTAGAAGGGGATTGTCTGTTACTGAGGTAACGTAATTTCCAATGAGATATAAAGTTATGGAAGGTAAGATCATACGCTCCATAATTTTGTAACGTTACTCCGCTTCTGTCTGACTCTTGTGCCATAATTCAATTTAATATAACAAACTTTAAACGATAAGAAACTCTCAAAAGAGATTCAAGACAAATCCAGTTTAATTATTTATTCATCAATTAATAGAATAAGATAGCTATCTCTTTTTATCTCAATCTTAGCGAACCGATTTAATTATCGTTGAGAATAAATTATCTTACCGAGGCCTCTCAGTTGAAATCGTCTGACAGTCTTTCAGAAACACCAGTAGTCGATAGTTGTCACTCCTGATAGTAACATTCGTTACCTTTATATCTCTTCTCAATTGCCTCTTACTTATACATCATCATATTTGAATCACTTCACTTTACCTGGATCTAATTAAGCTAATTATGTTTCATTTTGGTTGAGAAGAAATTGTTATTTTATGCAATCAATCTCAATGAAAGTCCCTAGGTTGGTAAGAGAAAATCACAAATAGCCCAACGTCACAATTTTACTTATAGAATTTTAAAGTCAATAAAAAATGTATGCAATCGGAACAAGAGCATAGACAAAAAAAACAGTTATTGAGTTATTCAAAATTCACAATAATCCATATAACGATGCAACATAACATTATTTAAATAAATGTAATTTTATATTATATATTAATATATTAAAAAGGAATTGCATTAAGTAATTCTATACGTTTTAAATATTATCTTTTTCTTGACATTGTATATATGACTTTAATTAAACAAATATAAAGATGTTTCTAATAATTACTACATGCAATTAAAATCCAAATTGTAAAAATTATTTTAGTAATTTTTTCCCCTCCATACGATAGAGATTCTGACACAAAAATAATGCTATCTGAATTTTGAGCTATCTAATGGAGAATAAAAACATATCAAACAATCAGAATAATTCTGTGCAAAATAATTTTTGACCAACTTAATTATTTTAATTAGTTTAATCATTTTTTAAAAAAAAAAAAAAAAAAAAAAGGTGGTTGATGGAGATTGTCAATATTTCCTGGATATTCTCTTTGTGTGGATGTGCTATTGAATTACTTCCATTTTTATAATTTGATTCAATCATCAAGGTAGATCAGATTACATAGGGTTGTAAAGTTCAATTTTATTCATAAGAAATACGTCTTTCAAAATTATGTATTTCTCTTAGGAATTTGGAAGATGAAAAGAAAAAAGTGTTTTACGAAAAAAACATTTATATTTAATTTCAAAAAAAGTTTTTACTGAGCTTTCATATATTTTTGAACTATTCAATGTAAGGATATTTATTTTAACTAAGTTTATTTTATTTTAATAAATTTATTTATAAGTTTACTATAAATAAGTTTTTTTCATTCAATCCAAATACCTGTTCACCTAGCAACATTCAAAAATAATAATATATAATAAAAAAAAAAAAGAGAGAGAAGAGAGTAAAAAAATAGAAAATACAGAAACACGTTATTTTATTGCAAATAAATTTAAATTTTTGAAAATATATTAATTAAAACTAATTTCTTCTTTAATATCACATGATTTCAAAAAAATTATAATAAAGAATTAATTCTCAAGTCAGATAACAGTTTCATAATTATAAAGGATTTCGAGAAAAATAATGTAACCATGAACATTATAGGATGCATATATTACAAAATAGAGATAAAATATATGTATATATTTATGCACATGAAATAAAATCACACATTTAACATAACTTTTATATTATATATACATTTAAACAATATCCTTAATTACTAACTTTAAGCATTTGATGCTAAACCCATTTACCAAATGCACTTCTGGTCTAGAATAGCAATTATAAGCTCATAAAATGTACTAGAGTTATAAATAGTCAAAATTAAATAAAAAAAAAAAGCAAACACAAGCAGTTTAAATTATATATTTATAATAAAACAGAATTTAAATAATTGAAAAACGAAATTCTTATATTAAAGTAACAATTTAAACAAAAACCCTGACAATGCAAATTTACATAAAGATCAAATAAACCATCATCATAATGTACACAAAGAAAAAGCAAAGCTTGAAATATATTTCCCATCCCAATCTATTTTATCTATATTATTCTTTCCATTGATTGATTGATTGGTGTTATGGGATATTGAGCAACAAAGGCTCAATATATATATATAATACATATATTCCCCTATTCTCTCTATTAAAGCATATTTATTGCTCCAAAGTCATATTAAAGGCAAATTGATTGATTGCTCATTTATATTGCATGAATGTTAATGACATAAATTTAAAGAATGGGACAATAGAGGCGATAGATAATTAGAAGTGGAAAGAACAACATATTTATAGACAACAAAAAACAGTGGCGGTTATGGGGAGTTTACGGGGGTAAACATAAAAAAATTAAACATTTAGCTAAAAAATGGTAAGTTTTTCATGATTTCTGTGCAAATTTAGACACAGAAGTAAAAGTTGACAGGTTATATCAACTGTACTGTGGTGTAATTTTAATAGTGGTGTGCAATTGTTTTTTAAAATTTTGATTAATGAATGCTATACAATATAATTTTCATCAAAAGAGCAATATTACTTGTGTATCATAGTTAAATAGAGGTATTTTGAAAATTCAAAAATAATCAGTGATAATTTCATTACAAAAATTACGGCTTGTTAAAAACATCAAAAAATGATAATATGCTAAAATCCAATTATTGAGTCAACTCAAAGCTTTGTTTTATACCCCATCATATTACAAAATATGCCAAGAAAATTAAAAAAAAAAAAAAAAAAAAAAAAAAGATTCTTATAAATTGCTTAACCCGAATAATATTTCATTTGATGTTCAAAGCAATACAACAAATTTTTTTTATACATATGAAAAATTTACAATATAAAATAGCTTTTTAGAGCCTAACAACTTTGCTGCAATACATGGTGCTGCATTCTGTGCATATATTTACCAAATAATTTTTTTTAGTAATTAAAAGAAAGGAAAATATGTAAGAAATGCAAGGTAATATGTAAGGAAATAATTAAGTAATAAGACAACATGGTTTGTACTTTTTTTTTTTTATTATTTCATAGTTTTATGCAGCAAAAATGGAATAAAAATTTAATTTTTCCCAAAAACATTGGGATTGCCGTTCCTAATCACCCAGCTGGAAGAGGAAATCAAAAAAAAAAAAAAAAAGATAAAGATGAAGAAAAATCCAATTTAACAAGAGCATGTAAATGAAATATCCCAAAAACCATTTAAAAAAATGTCTTAATAATTTAGTCAATATGTCTGTATTTCAAAAGAAACTCAAATATTTGAATATGCAGATTTATTAACCTGAATAACATTAGACCTGATCTGCTAATATTTCTCAAAGATCATATTAACTAAAATAATTTTAACTGTTCAATAAATTTAATAATTTTACTTTTTTTTTTACAATTGAAATTATTTACAACTATTTTATATATCCTTAAAAAAATAGCTTTCCTTAAATATACATGCATCCAATCATTCAAAATTCATACAATAAATTGAAAAATAAATGACAGGAAATAAAGAAAATAGTATAACTTCGAAGTGTTTGCAAAAATATCTGTATGTTATAGTTAAGAAATGGTATTAAATATAAATATTTTCAAAAACTTAAAATATTTATATTTATTAGAATATTTCCATAAATATAAATGAATATTAGAACATTTCACTTTTACTGCTAGTGTATGCAGGATAAAAATTAAATAGTCATTACAATTTTATACAAATAGTGACATGCTACTTCTATTTCTTATGTGCCACCACAACATTATAACAAAATATGATGTGATTATACAGAGCTATCAAATTACAAAGAGATAATAACCAAAATAATTCTATATAACATAGTTTCTTCAATGTACATCAAAGTGCATCTTATTATGACTGATATTGCAACAGAATGAATCAAAATGTAAATGATTAAAAAACTATATGAAAGAAAATCCATCAAATCATGAATAACAAACTTATAAACTCAAAATGTTAATTTTTTTCGTGAAATTTAATATAAACTACTGAAGAACAGATATTTTTAAACATTTTTTTCTACCACAGACATCTTAGAAAATACAATGAAAGCTTTTGCACTGCAGGTATAATGGATATAATATAAACACAGTTATAAAATATCATTAAAAAAATTGTAACACATATAATATAATACAAATAATATAAAAAAATGTAATTATTTATCAGTCTTCTTAACGTATTAAATATATAAATATATTACAGCTGAAATATACCTTATACATAAAAAAAATTCTATATTTTAAAAATATCTCATACTGATAAATGTGATTGATTTCCTACTCCTTCGAGTAGATGGATCTCTTGCTGAAACCTCTCTTTCTGCTATAACAAGACAAAATGCAAAAGTTGCAATAAAAGGACATGCTAAAAAAGCATCACATTATTTGACAAGGAATAAAACTTGAGGGAAGTGAAGTACTTTTAAAAATGCTTCAAATTTATAAAATATAAGAAATATTTCAAGTATCTTGTGCCACTAAAGGTAAATAAACATAGATATATATAAAGGCACATATAGCTCAGAGATTCAAAGTCTCATGAAGTTGACCATAACATTATCGAAAGGTAATCAACTTAATTTGTTCCAGAGAAAGCGCTTAGTAATGCAATGATGCTTAAATGCAAATGGAATATGCATATTTTTCTTTCAATATCTAAAATACTATATCACAAAAAAAGGTTTGTTATAATACAGGAGAAATTATTAAATTAAATAGAAAAAATTAATAGACTACAAACCAATTTTTATAAGAATTATATATTCAGGTAATACATTAAAACCTCATGTCAAGCAAATTCATCTAAACTTCTGAGAAAACAAATTATTCAATTGAAAAAGTCAAACATATGGCACAAAAACAAGTATGCCACTTGGATTTTATAATAGCTATGAAAACTATAAATATTTATATTTATAAACATTTCACAAACACAATACAACTGGATAATGAGGAAAAAACTCTTTTTTTTTTTTTTTTTAGTTATGTTCAAATAACAAATATTGCATAAGCTCGTACCATAAGCTCATACTACTCCACACTATACCATGCAAGGACCTAGTTTAATTAAATGAGCATTAGTTTTCACGTTAAATTTAGGATAAAATACGCCTCAACTCACAATCTAGAACACCACAACTTTTGCAATCTAATCAACTAGGCTATCATTATATCTCAAACATTAGGTAAAAGAAGCTACCTTGTAAAACCTTTGACCAGCATATACAATATATCATTTACTATGATTCAAAGAAAATATACAAGAATGTTAAATGAAACTTATTAAGATAAAGAATTCATAATATATTCATTGGGAAACTCATTATGATAAGATACATTAAAAAAAACATTAGTACAACAATAAAATTACAAATTTAATACAGCTATTATTAAAGAGAAATGAAAATACTTTCAAGACCATTTTACATATTCATGCAATTCATAAATTCTAAGTTAAATATTAGTATTAAAAAAGATCCCTAATGTTTTGGATATACACAAAAAATTTCAAAACCATTATAATTTAATAAAAAAAGATTTTATATTTTGAAACTGCTCAGAAATTTATCTATAAATATACATACTTATAATGTAGCATATCCAAATAAATTTTAAAAATATGAAGTTTATTAACCACTTAATCATCATGCTTGTATTTCATATGGACAGCTAATTAGAACAAATTTTGACTCAACAGGCTATACCTTTGTGATAAATTGCAACAGGATAATTCCAGTTTTTATCATTACTATATAACTTTTATTTACAAAGCTGCTTCACAGATGGCAGTGCAATGCTTGCAAGCTGATTATACATCAATATTATATAAATTTAGAAAAATATTTCCATTAAAGCATGTTTTAAAAGGATTCGATTTCAGAGCTTATAATTTTTCACATTTATAATTGGAAATAATTCAAGTGGCAACTCATCTATGGAACTTTTACCACTTACAGAACAAAAAGTAAGCCCTAAGAGAGAATGTTAAGAGCATTCATCAAAGAAAAATGCAAATTGAAATAGATTTCGGGCAGAAACTGGGCTTTAAAGTAAAAAATTACTATGTAGGTCTATGCATACAATGTTTCAAACTAACATACACAAAAGAGCAAATAAATTTCTTACAAAATATTATGAAATTGATATTGAATAAATACGTTTTTGTCGTAACTTCTTTTCTTCAAAAAAATGTCATATATTTCTTATATGCTCGCATAGAAACTTTTCTGCCTAGCTTCGATTGTGAAGAAAACAAAATATAAAGTAAAAAATAAGTTTAGTAAATGAACAATTTTATATCTTCAAAGAGCCATTAAATTTAAAGAAAAATATGACATTTTTTATACTTGTCAATTTAAAATTTTATATACATTAAAAACCCATCAATAAAAACGATGTCAAAATTTTGCAATGAGCAAGGGGTTAAATGTAGTGTGAAATATTTAATTACAGTGGAAAATTAATAACAGTATTAAATAGATCACTAGTTTTTTGTAACTCAATATTCTAATAATAAAGTATAATATATAAGATATTTTTGGATTATGCCTGACATTTCTTATAATACAAAACATATAGCCAACAAACATTTTTACTTTGAACACAGCATCTAGTATTGTATAGTGAGAGGTTAAGCTATTTTTTTTTTAAGAAATAAGTAAAAAATTTTCATTTTATATAGAATGAAACCAATAATATGGGTCAACAATAATGGATGGTTTAACCTTCAATATATTCAAATAAATCATTTTCAATAAATATGATATCTGAATTATTACTTTATACAGTAAATTCAAATCATGTTATTGACTTTAGCTTTCTGTTAAAAATTTAAAATATATATACAAGATATTTGTTACATCATTATTGAAGCAAATCCAATAATTACGAAACTTTGCAAAATTAAAACACACAATAAATAGCGGAAAACTTTTTTTTTACAGCATGTAGCTAGTGGTTATATTTCAATACAACTTCATTAACATCAAACTATAATATGGATCATTAAGACTGTTAGGTATTTGGAAATGAGTTGGCAAGATGTCATAACAGTTTAACAAGGCAGTTACAAACACATTTTCATCAAAGAAAAGTGAATAAAAATGACTTGTTGCCCCTTAGCACCTATATCTCATGCATTTTTCACCATATTCATTTCTGTAAAATACTCCCTGAACATCTAATATTTTTTCAAAATATTATAAGATCTATATTTTACTCATTTTTCTACCATCAATTCAATCTAAACCTTCTCTTTCATCTTCCACACAGTCTACATTTTTTTCCATTCCTATTGTCCCTTTAATCAAAACTACATTTTCTTTTTCAATATAATCCAAAAGATCCATATTTTCGTCTTCAGAGCAATGAGTACTTTCATTATCATTGCAAACTATATTTTCATTTACAACACAAATTACTTTTTCTCCATTCATATCATTTTCTTCAATAAAAACAGCATTTTTTTCTTCATTATAATCTGTATTTTTCTCATTCATAGAATCAACACTTATTTCTTTACTCTCGTCTTTGTTTTTTAAGTATATATTTATGTTTAATTTATGGGTGTTAGTCATATGCCTTTCTAAACAAACAGAATTTTTAAAGAATTTATTACATGTCTGGCAATGATATGGGTTACTATCACTGTGCACAAGAAAATTATGATATGTTAAATGACTTTTTTGGATATAGCTTTTACCACAAAATTCACATACAAAAGGCCTCTCTTGTGTATGTACACGAAGATGCACCGTGAGCTTTGAATTATTTGCAAAAGGTTTATTACACACATAACATACAAAAGGAGCATCAACTGCATTATGTATAAAATAGTGTTCCTTCAAATCACCTTTCCATCTAAAACTTTTATTACACACATCACAAGTATAGGTTATTTTTTTTGTATGTGTGATGTAATGATGCTTGAGAGCCTCTTGCCGACTAAAAGTCTTGCCACATACATTACATTCAAATGGTCTTTCCTCTGTGTGGCTGCGAACATGATACATGAATTTAACCTTTGTAGTAAAGGATTTATTGCAAACCTCGCATACAAATATTTTTGCTTTTGTATGACTGATTTTATGTCTTTTCAAGGATGAATTGAATTTGAAATTTTTATTACATACATCACATTCAAAAGTCTTTTCCTTCAAATGTATAACAGCATGCCTTTGAAGTCCACGTTTCTTTTCAAATACTTTATCACAAAGTTGACATCGATATTCATTATCACCCATTGAAATAATTTAAAAGGCTCTCTTTATTTTACTTTTAGTTTAAACTTTATTTGTAAAGACCTAAACTTTATAAGTTTGGGTACAAATTTTATCCCAAGTCGAAAGTAGGACAGCCTGCAATAGTTTAATTTTATACTTTACACACAGTGAAATTCACTACAAGAGAATTCAGGGTAACTGCAGTTGAAATATTCAGGAAAAAATAACTTACAAGTAAGTTAATCAATTATTAACACATTTGCAACACAATCACTCGAATTCGAATGTTATTCTCGACATAAGCTCTTAGATTGCGAGAGCAATCAGAAACTACTTACACGGCATTATTCAATACATTCTGAGAACAATTTTAAGTGAATTATAGATCTTCGTAGATGTTCTGTAATGTTCTCAATAAAATAGTGTTTCAATAAGTACGTCAATCCCTTTAGGAATATTGTATGACAGTATTTCCGGGACAAGTCAAGGCACGAAGAAACTAATAAAAAGAATAGGCTAATATTTGTGGTACAATTATTAACACGAATTGATTGATTGATTGTTGTGTGTAATATGAAGCAATAATGATTATTATCCCCTTTTTTATAGATTCTTTTTATTCAATAAATATCAAAATATTTCATCTTTTGCAAGAATGCCCTGAAAACTGGTTTATTAGCCACGATTCTCTCTTAAAATTCTTTGAAATCAATATTTTGCTGTGAGTATATCTTCAGAATATTCCAGAGAAGATTTCTGTGAGTAGCGTAATTATTGCAGGTCAAAAGAATATGTTCCAAATCATTGATGTGGTTACATGTTCTACAATGTGCGTTATCATTTAAGTTGAATTTATGCAAAATCCCTGGAGTTATAATCATTTTGCTGCTGATTCGAGTGCTTAGTATTTCCTCTCTTCTATTTTTTGTCCATTTAAATATTAAGTCAAGGTGGGGATGTTTCCTACGATTTCAAAACATTTGCTTGAATAAAATTTTTCATCGGTTCTGTTCATTTTGTCACGGAAAATATCACTGTTGATGTCTTCTGGGGCAATCCAGTAAAAATATTCATTAGATTCCGTTACGATTTTGCGGGATAATCCACTTATTCATTCCAAAAAACTTTCGAATGTCAGGAATCCAAAGGAGAAGAGTCTGAGTTCTAAATAGTGATTAAATGAAGATTTTACTAGCTAGTCTATGAACGACTTTTGGGGATTTTATATTGTAATTTTTTAAGACTGATAGCTCAGAATGGCTATAGGAGAGAATTAGCAGATTTTTTTTAGATTCAGTTAAATCGTCTAGAGCGTGGCATGTAGTAAGTGCATCAGCCGTAAAAATAGAATTGATATGATTTACTCTATAAGCGAAAGATGCATTTTTCGTGATACATGCTACTGATGTCATATGTTGATTTTTTGATGCAGCCGTAGCTATAAGGAAAAAATCTCTGAATCTGTGATTCATTATTTCCTCAAATTGTCTTTTTATTATATGAGTTAGTAAGTTTTTATTTTGGAATACAAATTCCTCTGTATAGATCTCACAAGGAAGATCTGTATAATATATCAATCTGGGGATTGATATGATTTGTTTTCCAACGATACCCAAAATACGAAAAATATTCTTGATGTTGTTTCTGTCCCCTTACACGATTTCCAAATTTATTGTTTCAAGGCTATTGTGGTGCATTGGTGAAAAGTTACCGTTTGATATATGATATGAAAAATTTACTAGCCAATCTTATTTATCAGAAAAAATTTCCTGATTAGCCAGTTGTAAGAGCACGATATTTGGGGTCCATTGTGGAAGTCCCAATACAATTTTAGGAGCTTCTGTTTGTGTAATATTGAAATGTTTGAGCTGGTTATCAGACCATTTATTTATGATATGACAAGTGTCGTAAACGGTACTACATATACTATTATTAGTTAATTTAATAAGATCAGTAGATCTTGGGCCGTATAGTGATTATATGTCACGCCATTTAGGGTATTAAATTTTTTAAGGCTTTATTTTTCATTTGACTCCTCATAAAATTATTTTACTTGCGTTTAGAAAAATATACTCCTCAATATTTCATGGAGGATTGCCATTGCAGGAGGTACCCAGCCAACACAATAGTAGGATATATTTGAATTCTCTTATTTGAAAGTTCTACTATTGTAGTTCTAAGTAAGTTTATAGTAATTGTACCATTTTGTGATTCTTTCCAGAGTACCTTGTGATTTTTTATGGATGATATCGAGAGAATGATCAGAGCAATAAATAAAAAGGTCATCAGCGTAAATTGAGCACTCAACTCCTGTTCTAAAGTTTCAAAGATATCGTGCATGTAGATTGTGAATAATATGGGGGAGAGAACACTACTCTGAGGGACCCCTTTCAAAACATTCTTCCTTGATGAAAGACATCCTCTCCTTCAGATTTGAAAAGATCTATCTGTATGAAAGAAAATTGTAAATCCATAGTGCTATTTTTCCTGTGTAACCTAGCTGTAGACATTTATATACAAGGCCATCTAAATACACTGAATCATAAGCACTCCTTATGTCTAAACTAACTCCTACGAAAGATTTATTTTGCTGTTCAGCTTCTACTATAGCCTTATGTATAAGGTACGTTGCAATTCTACAGTCTTTAAACGGAGCAAATCCATAATGTTGTGGAGGAAGTTTTCTTTCTATTGTCAGAAAATAAGAGATACGACTAGCTAAAATTCTTTCAAAAGTTTTAGAGAGGACAGAAGTTAGAGCTATTGGTCTATAAAAAGTTATTGTAGTTTTATCTTTGCACGGTTTTGAAATCGGAAGGATGGTTGAATGTTTCCAAGATTGAGGTACAATCGAATTCTCAAATAAATATTGAAAATAATCAAGAACAACTGCCCATTGACTGTTATTAATATTTTTGAGGAAAGAAGCTGAAATGTGATCTGCACCTGGAGTAGTGTTTTTGGATGCTTCTATAACCCTATTTAATTCATAGATATAGAACGGTTTATTTAGTAAATTGCATTCATTGTTGAGTAAATCTAAAGGAGGCGGTTCATGGGAAATATTATTAGATGCAAAGTAGTCGGCAAACATATTGGCCTGAATTTGAAGTTTTGTGATATATCTATTATTCAATTGTAGAATATTGAAATTTGATTCTAGATTTTTATGAGTGGAAAATTTCTTCAGAATGTTGTAGAATGTTCTTGGATTAGATATATTGGTACATATTGTGTCCCAATATAATCTTATTGACGTTTTTGTGTGAAATTTGAGCTTACTTGAATATTGTTTATATTTGTTCCACAATTGAGGGAAAATATCACGAATGACCTTTTTACGGAAATATTTTTAGAACTTGAAGAAATTATTACACTTATTTTTCCACCATGGTGGAAATTATCTGTTTGGTTATCTAATATCTCTTGTATTATTTTTAATTCTTTTAGACATTGTTTCAATTAGTTGTGTCTTGTTATTCTCTTGGTTGGTTAATGCATATTGAGCTTGTTTCATTACTTCTTTCTAATCTACTCGTTTTACATATTGCTTATTCTGCTGGAATAATGAGAACTCTGTAACAATGGGGCAATGATCGCTTTCAAAGGAGCAGTTGCTGCGGCTGGTGGTTTGAACAGAGGCATAAACTAATCCATTTGATATTTATTTATTAACACACCATTGAACTACGTACAACGAGCTCCGAACGAGCATCATGTTACAGCGTAAATCGAGAAGAGAGAGAATGAGTCAGTTCTCGGAAGTGGAGGAGCGCACGAACGAGGGTTGCTGCCTTTGGAGAGGAGCACCTCGCAGCTCCCGTAGAATCTGTTTGGCAGTTTCCACAATCGGTGAATAATCTGCCTGTTGGCGAACCGCTGCACAGTTTAGAACGTAAGTATTGGTGTAGCTAGAATAGGTTGATGAACATAAAGTAAGATCTATTAAAGATGCTGTACTTATATTACTCCTATGCGTTGGAACAGTAGTACTGAGGATAATAAAATTTGAGTCGGTTAACCAATCGACAAAGTCATTACTAGGTTAAGTAGAATGATCGGATTCCCACATCGGATGATGGAGGTCCCCAAAATTAAGACCGGGTCTGTTATCGATTCCAAGAATGCTTTTACTAATGAGATGTTTAATCATTTCGGCGAGTAGATATTAATTAAATAGAAAGAAAAATTTCTTGTTTCGAGGTCTTGCGTTTGTGCTATTTGAGTAGGAACTTGTCGGGAAGAGATATTCTTTGGAACTGCAGTTAGCAGTCCTCCTCTAGGTCTGTCTGTTCTGTCTAATCTGAAAAAAATTTTTGTTTGGAAAATTGAGCCTGTCCTCGTTTTTTAAAAAGGTTTCCTGAATCAGCCAAATATCTGCTTATGAGAAGGGAGGGATATTTAACTAAATATAGATTTATTTTTATACCTCTACAGTTCCACTGTAAGAAGTTCATAAATGAAAGAAAATAACTTTTACAACTCGTAAATTATATCCTTACTTCAAGGATATATCACTAAATTATAAAAGAAAGCAAAGTACTATGTCTTTAGTACAATGTGGATCGATGTATGAAACATATATACAGACTTGTTTATTTAATCCATTCTTATCCTTTTTCTGTGTTATTAGATGCAGCTTTAAAATAGGACATAGATGGAATTTGATTACCAGGACTTTTTAAACATATATGTGCATGTTTTTTTCTGGTTGGGAATGTAGTACGAGCCCCTAATTCCAAGATACTGCTTAAATGTGTGAACATTGTTTCTAGAGATTTTTGAAAGACCTCCATTAAAAATGTCGTTTGTTTTTCCAATATAGTTTGAAAGGAATTTAGCATTTTTTCAAATTTTTTATCCAAGATTTACTGCATATTATTAGCTTGTGACTGATTTCTTAATACCGCGGATTAGTTTTCAGTATTAGTAGCTCGAAATTATCGTCTTGCTTCCGATAGTGTTAAGTGTTGCCTGCTTTTCAATTCCAATATTTGCTTTTCTTTGATATATATAGGACATTGTTGCATGTTAGTTGGAGGGTTTCTTTTACAATTGATACACATTCACTTGTATGGGATGCGCCGCAATTTACGCAAGTTTCAGGTTTTTGACAAAATTGTGATTGATGTAGAAAACTAAAGCATTTAGAACATTGTCTAGATTTATGAAAGTTGAATATTATGGTTTATGAACCAAAGTTTGATGTTTTATTTTAATATTGTTCCTAATATGAATATCAATATAGGGGAAATGTCTGGGCTTGTACCGGATTTGATAAATCGACGTACTTCTACTATCTCTATAGTGTTTGTGTTTTGTAACTCTGTGGCTAAATCTGTGAGTTCTACATTAGTCGGAATTCCGAATAGGAGAAATCTATAAGTGAGTCCTTCCCATATGACGTTGGTCTTAATTGAGATGTTGGATATTTTTTCTATCGACAAAATTTGTCCTATCGAAAAATAGGGTCTGCAGTAGAAAGTTTAATTTTACCATTTTTTGTTAAAGGACATGCTTTGGATGTTCGAATGATTTGAAATTTTACTCATAATTTCTGTGTGTAATATTAGGGGATTAATCTTCAGAATGGGAGTCTGTCCATGAGTATTTTCCAGTAGAATATTAATCTCGGATATTCTCTTGCTTTGTGTTCGTTTTATAAGTTCTTTATCACTCAAGGTAGTTTTGTAGAATTTTTCATTTCCCGTCCCTATCATTATTTCCATAAGAGGCGGCAACTGTTCGGCCATATCTGGAATCATAATATACGAAAGACCCAAATTGGGTCAATTCGTTACGATAAAAAAAAAAAAAAGAAATAAATAAAGATAATCTTACCAAAATGCTGGAATAACAAATATTAGAAACCTCACTTCTTATGGGCAAAGAAAAAAACGCAAAAAGGATTGAACGAAACTTGGAGAAATTAAAGTATAATGGCACATGAGTCAAAAATCTTTCGCCACATGCAAAACGCAATTAAAGAAGCTTTCAACAGTCAAACTCAGTGGTCGTCGGTGAAACTCCAACTGCATAAACACGGATCTCAAAGATGAAACTTTTGATTTGATTGATTGGTTGGCTGTAAGGGATAAAGGTAAATTTTGTTTTATAAGTTTGTGTCTAATCATTTAATTTAGTTTTTAGTTACTATTCTGAATAGAACTAAGCAGTAAAATAATTTTCCAGAATTATTAAAAATTTGTTGGTAACAAATAGATTCGGGAAAGTTTTGAGTTGCCTGCTCTGCAACACTGCTAAAGTTTTTGAAAGAATGTTACTAGCCAGAATTAAAAACCACATTTCAGTCATAAACTGTCCCCCCCCGGAGCAATGCGGTTTTAGGGAGGGTCACTCAACAACACACCAACTCATAAGGGTCACCAATATCATCAACGAAGGGTTTGTCCTAAAACGTCATACAATCGGGATCTTCTTAGATGCAACAAGAGCCTTTGATAAAATGTGGCATGACGGACTCATTTTTAAATTAATTAAGCTAAATTTTCCAAACTACTTTATCAAAATTATCTATTTTTAAAAAATAGAACTTTCAGAGTCAGGATAAACAAACAGCACTCTACCCAGGGCAGAATTCATGTGGGCACTCCACAAGGTGGAGTCCTCTTGCCTCATTTGTACATGCATGACTTCCCCCACCACGCCAGTGTTAGCTCTTGCCTTTTTGCGGATGATTCTGCGGTGTTATCCCAGGGCTGCAACATCAAACTAACATTAAAAACTATTCAAAATTACCTACACTCCCTCGAGGAATGGTTTACACACTGGAGAATAGCAATAAATGTTGAAAAATCACAAGCAATACTGTTCCACAAAGGAAGACACCCCCCCACACACAACCTTAGTTTCTTCGACGAAGAACTAAGTTGCGTATTGGTGGTTAAATATCTGGATCTGCACCTTGATCAAAAATTAACTTATTCTAAACATATTAAACATTTAAAAGATAAATTTTGGAACAAAATTCATCAAAAATAAAGTTCTACTCTGAAAGCAGATTCTGCGCCCAGTTATCACCTACGTCTCTCCCGTCGGGGGGGGGGGGGCTGACGCCCCGACCCATCTGAAACATATTCAAACGTTCCAAAACAAAATTCTTAGAATCATGACAAACGCTTCATGGTACGTCAGGAATCACTTACCCCCCCCCCCTCTATTCACACACACCTGTTTAGGTTGTGGAAATGGTTGCAGATTTACTGTAAACATTTCTACCAAGCCCCCAAAGCTTAGACTCAACTATCTTAATTTCTAATTTACTTTTCCCCCCTTTTTTTCTTTTCTTTTTTATTTCTTAAATTCAAATTCTTAAATCTCTAATTGTTCCTGTTAAATTTTTACCATATGATACACTGAGTAGAAGCGGCAATCTCGCTGGCTCTCGATTGCCATCCAATTTTAGAAGTAGTAGTTTTGAGTTGCATTTATACTTTGGTGAAGTCATTAAGGATAGGACGATTACCCTCAAAGAGGAAGTGAGCATTCTTACAGGTTAATCATTCTCGTGCCCATATTAGAGGAATTCCAAATATGATGCCAAATGTTTCATTTCTTCCGTGGATGTGAACCGAATGAAAGCGTAAGTCTGATTTTTTATCGAAAGGATACAATATTAATAATTAAAAAAAAGGAAGCATCTTTTGAAACCATGAATTTAATACATGCTACAAATGTTTATCATATACAACAAATTAATTTATTTTTTTTCATTGTCCTTCTTTTTTTTAATTTAAAGAGTTAAGTGACAATCGTAAGTACAATCGGACTCCGTTAACTCGAGATTCCACTTAACTCAGGGTTTAACTATGGTCCCATTTTTATGCGATTCAGATTAATATTTTTTTTCAGATAACGTAAAGACTTCCTATTATGATAAGGAATTAATATCCTATTTTTTTTTATTTTCTATTTTACTTATTGTTAGATAAACATGCATGGAGTTACAATCTGCAATAACAAACTTATTCTCCGAATATGATTAAAATTATGAAAGAAGGAAATCAAACGGTGCTTGCGCGCCTCAAAAAGAGCAAGGAAAAAACTCAAGAGTAGAGTAGAAATCTTTTACAAAACCAGAACAAATAAATAAATAACAAAAGAGACACAGGAGAGGAAACCTTAAGGAATCTTCAAAAATAGATGAGCAGCGATCTGAGTCATACAGAAAGGGCAGAGGTAACAAACTAGTCGCTAATCATGGAGGAAATGCGAAAACGAAGCAAAAGTTCTATTTAATTGAAAAATAAACGCTTACTTTTGAAATTGTTTTACAATACATTCATATTTTGTTTCCCTATAAATATCATTCACGGACGTTACATAAAGAAATAAATCATTGTTATCTTTTGCATTTGTGAGAATATTAAAGGATGATTTATTTCGAAAATTAAATCTAAAATCAACACTCGATCGCATTCGGAATTTTACTGATGAATAATTTTGTCACCAATTCATTAAATGCATAAATCCAGGTTTTTTTTCTACTTACGAAGAAATGTTCTTTAATTTTGTTTGACACCAAGGAAGTAAGTTTTTAATTTTAAATACACTGAGAACTTGGGGTAAATGAGTATTACAGGGTGAGGGTGCGGTTGAAATGAAATGGCACATCGACTCTAAAACAACCCCTGACTAAGAGGAATTGTATTCACGTATTGATGTTTTATAAATTTCAACCAATGCATCCACCTCAAGAAATTGATATGAATTTTTAATATTGATGCTATTCTTCAATTTGTGAGATCAGCTGCATGATTAATTGATCTTCTTATAACCTCAAATCCTAATTCACCTTGTACTCAAAAGGAAAATTATAGTAAAATTAATTTTAGACCCCTTACTATACTGATTCGATATCCTTACATTTATATACTAATTCGTAACACTTTTAAAACAATTATTTATCTAAGCTCTAAAAGTCTCTAACATTCGGTTTTCGAAAGATCAGAATTGAGAGGGCTGCCAAAATATTCCTTTAAATACCTATATATTTATGAGAAGGTCCTTAGAAAATCCAAGAGATTATATTCGTAGCATTGAAGATGATTTATTTTTAGTAAGCCTCAAGATTCAACTAAATAGCTGTCTCACTTAGTACCATCATATGGTTTCATTTTTACTCTCAATTATTTTTTTAAACGATCTTTAGATTTTAAATTTCACAACTTGATAAATTTATATCAATATTTGAAAAGTTTTAAACAGGAGAAATAAGACTGATATAGCGCATTATTTACTTTTTACCAAGTGGTAATTCTAATCTAAAAATTTGCTTCTGTCATGGCAATGACGATATGCAACCCCCTCCCCCAATTATTTTCTGCGTACGCCAAGGTAAGAGGATAATGTCAATTGGTGATTTACTCACAAATATTCAGAACAAGACGACATATAAGTAGCAGAGCATGGGCAGTCACAACACAACCAGAAACACAGAACTTGTACAGATTAGAGACACGGATACAGGATCAAAAATAGTACTTCTAATGACAGTTGCAGTTACAACCACAAAGTCCAGCCCACCAGCTTTATCGTTCAAACTGCGGAAAAACCACCGTAGTCATACTTTGCACTTCCATGAAATGCTCCGATAGTTCGTGGCATACTCAGGCCGATTCAACAAATTCCCTCAGCTATGCGGCAGATCCACTTTCAACAGCCAACCGACTCTCATCGATTACTCAGTTAGTCTCCTTGGTTTCGCATTTCTTCGCTACTTATAGGCACTCCTGCCAGGTGTGACGTCATAGGGAACATTCAGGAAAAGTTTGTAACTTTCTTCCCAGTGGAGATACTGTCTAGATTCCAGCATTTTCCAGAAACATCTTTTTGTCATCATGTTTCTCACCAAATTGCCAAAATAGTCACAAAAGTTAAGGGGCCATTGCTTAAACTTTCCTTGGCTTACTGATGAAATCTCTGTAAATGCAAATGTCTCTTTTCCTTTACAAAAGAACCATTACATGGAAGTGTCATATTGTGTTCGCAACAATTATTTTTTCATTTCAGCGTCACTGATTTAAACTCGGAAATTAACCGTCTGAAGTCCCTCATGCTTTAAATTGTCAACTAGAGATAATATGCTGGGAGGCTTAAGAATTCCCAAAACGCATTAGCCTATTCTGATTTTATTTTTAAATATTATTCTCTGTGCTCTATAAAACATTTCATCCTTTTTTTTTTACATATATTATATTTTTAACTTCATAAATGTTTCTTTCTTTTGGCTATTTTATTAATATTCTAATAATAGTAAAATAGGCAGAAAAGAACGAAAATTAATGAATAAAAAATCACTATCATTTTTATTTGACAATGATCAATATATTATTAAAACATAACCTAGTCATTATATAAATAATTTGTATAATTATATCTCCGTAGTTAATGATTATTATTTTGTTTCAGATCTATTCTTTAATTTGGAAAAATAACTTACGAGAAATAACTTTTTTTTTCATTCTTTAAAATTTTGAAATGTAATCTAACAATTGAATTAGGCTAATAATAATTAATAACATCCGCATTCTAGTTGGAAAATGAAACACACACACACGTTTAAATGCGAAACCTACTAGTGCATATAAATAAAAAAAAATTGATTCTAAATGTTCATTTTGATGAAAAAAGTGAAATTGATCAAAAAAAAATTTTTTTTTTCATGAGTTGAAATGAGATTTATAGTTTAAAATATGTGACGATTGTCTAATAACTTAAATGCTTTTTAAAAAAACTTCTGTTTCTATGCTTTTATTCCTTTTCAAATTTATTAAAGTAACATTTTTATTTCTATTAAACAAATTCATTATTTTTTTAGCACAAGTATTCTTTTAATTTATTCTAAGAATGGGCATTGATTAATTATCAAATAGAAAAGTATTAAAACTTTATGCTCCAAAATGTGATGGTAAATGTTTCATACAACAAAGTGAATCAATTCATTTTATTGTATTTTAAGAAAATTAGAAATTTGCAAAAATTTTAGAATTAGCTTTTATATATAATATTAATGTAGGATTTTCCATCCAATTATTATTAAGCAATTAATTTTATCTTT
>BMAW01119673.1:48342-90352 GCA_019974015.1 Nephila pilipes
CATGCAGCGCCATCTATCCCAGAACAAAACTAAGTGACACTTCGTTTTCTCGCTCTCTCTCTCTTCTCTCTTTTGCCGCCACTTTCTCCGCTTCTGTTTTCCTTCGCTACCCGCGTCGGAAATAAACTTCAACGCCCGAGCGCGTTCCAACGTCCATCGATAATATGGGTTAAATGAGGCAGCCATCTATTTTGCTCCGATGAACTGGTCAACTTACTTTTCATATAGTAATAAATAGTGTAAATACTTTTCATTCTTCATCATCTCTCCTAATAAATAAGTAAAGCTACTGCAAGCTTCATCCTTGAATATCATCAACAACATTACATGGAATCCGAAATTACCCCCCTAGACAACCAGCCCATTGCGTAAGAGCAAACCATCGTAGATTCGGGATGAACAATCTCCCATCACCCCAATATCTACATTAATTTTATAAAACTAAAGCAATATTTAGTTAAAATTAAAAAAAAATATCGTGTTTTAATAACTTGATTAAATTTTGAATAAATGTATCGTGAATATAACTTAATTATATAACGGATTATTACATATATAATTTAATTACATAACGGAATTTTCGACATATTTTTCGATATTAATAATATTTTAATATGTTGTTCTATATATAAAGATTCAACATGATATATGTATAAGAAATTCATTCATTTTTGGAGTACACTAAATTTCAATAAAGGTATATACGTAATAAAAACTTGTATTATTAATTCTTTATTTATATTATTAATTCTTTATTTATTATACTTCCCATTTTTACTTAGTAAAAGTAAAAAAAAAAAGTGCTTAATCTATGAAATGAAATTCATGACTATAAAGGTTTTAAGTAAAAGGGGTGGGGTAATTATAATTTAGCACACTACTTTTAAATTTTAAACATTCCATACGATTAAAAAGCGCTAAATTACCAAGCCAAACAGATAAGTTCTATCAAATCACATGCACCAATGAGAAAGAAGTTGCTTTCATTGAGTGAACTTATGAACATTGCTTAATGGGAAAGCGACCAACCCATTTCGCCCTCTCTTTAACGCTGTGCTTAGGCTAGAGCAGTGCTTCCAATACTATTTTGACCCATGGACCCCCTTTTATAGTCAAACCTTGCCCACGGTTCCCCCAGTAAAAAAGCTACATAAATGTATAGTATAAAAATTTAAATAAACATTTTGTTGAAGAAGTATTTATTGAAATTATAACTTTTAAAATAAAATTTAAAAAAAATAAGAACAAAAATGACTTCACAAATAAACAAAATGACTTTGATGAGACATTGTGAGTGTATTTATGTCCGGCTCAATGTTTGTGAGTAGCAACCGCAAATCCCCTCGAGCACTAATTTCTAGTCGGTTTCTTTTTTTTTTTTTTGTGATGATGTTCATAACGGCACTGAATCCACGTTCTATCAAATAGGAAGAAGGGAAAGAATTGAACAACTTCTGTACAATAACCCATAATGCAATATATAAAATTGGGATTTGTTTTTGTAACCAGAATTTATGGTATCCATGTTCAAACATTGGCTTAAGTTCCTCATTTGTGGATATTTCGATAATCTGCTCCAGTAATAGTATAGATTCATCTGTATTTGGGATCTGAGTTTGTCCAGGTACAAAAGGGTTCAACATCCAGTCGGTAATATCCAAGTGAAGAATGTCTTCAAATCTTTGGTTCAGTTCTGCATGAAGAGCCGTTTGGTGTTGACAGTAAGAATGCAAATCTTTATCTCTATTTTGCAATTTCGAAAGATTTGGAAATTGAGAGCAATCTCCTCATCCCAAGTTTTGTTCGTATAGAAAATGTTTTGCAACTAACGAAAATATTATGCTTTTAGTTTTGATTAAATTTAATTGGTCATCTTGTAGTTTCAAATCAGTTTCGTTAAATTTGGCAAATAAATCAGTCGTAGAGGCAATGTCATTTTATTTGAGTTCATTAAATTGTGTCGCAAATCAGTCTTTGCTTTCCAGGAATTCAAAAAGAGCGCATAAAATCGATTTAAACATGCTCTTTCAGACAACCAATGTACTTCTGAGTGAAGTAGTAAATGGTCTTCATCATTTTCAAAATAAAGTTGAGCAAATTGAAGGCATTCCTTTTGATTTTATTAACTGCTCTAATGACATAATCTAGTGATCCATGCAAACGTTTACTAAGATTTTTTTGCGTCTAAATGATGTCAATGAATGACACATTGTACTGAAAATACATTCGGTACATCTTATTTTAAGTATGCCAGAAAGCCTCGATATCTTCCTACCATTGCCGAAGCACCGCCAGTAGCAACAGAAATGATATTAGTCAGAGGTATAGCTTTTACATCGAAAAATCTTTTTAATTCAGTAAATAACGTTTCACCTTTAGTATTGGTTTCCAATATTTAGCAAATAACAGTTCTTGGGATTTTTTTTTTCTTTTACAAATCTTACATAAGCTAAAAGTAAAGCTTCATTTCCTGGTAAAGTGGACTCGTCAAGCTGTATAGAAAAATCAGATGTTTTTAAGTACTCGCATAAAGAATTTCCTACGCACTGAAGCCATTTCGTCAGTCCTTCTTTGTACTGTATTATATTACTCAGTGGAATTCTTTTTATAATGTCGAAAGCTGGTTTGCGCAACACGGTGCGTATTACCTCACTTAAAGCTGGTAAAATATATGTTATAAGAAGCACGCAGTCCATCGCCCTCTCGCTTAGATGTTGTTCATATGAGTTGTTGCAGTGACTGTGTTTTCAAATATTTTTCTTTGACTGTTTGAAAAAACGTTAAATCCTTATCTTTTTTGTCACTATGGATTAAATGTTCCTTAAGCTTTGAAGGTTTTATTGAATCATTTGACATAGTTTTATTACATAGAAGACACATTAGGTAAAGTGCTATTCCAAGTGATGAAATAAAGCCATATTTTAAACATTCAACACTGTATTGTCGGCAGTATTTCTTCGGCTCGCTCATACTCTTATCTGTCAAAAAGGACAAAAAAGGATACAAGAAGATTTTCATGTCAAATGTTTTATTTGCAGTAAATCCACTGTTAATTATCATTAACTTTTTCAATGGAATGCTGCAGTAAAGTCCTTTTGAATTAATTATTTGATGTAAGGATAAAATTTCATACAATTTTGAACAAAATATAATTCTCAATAATTAACTTCTTTAAAAAAACATCTGTATTAAAAAAACAACTTATGGTCTCTTCCTAAGTTACTAAGAAAAATTAAACCCTTAACTAAAGTTAAGGGATTACTTTATTTTCAATTTTTTCAATATACATAGGGATTACTTTTTCAATACAGAAATCCCTTAGCTAACTTCTTGGGATTTAAAAAAGAGATTACATATTATTTGAGGGAAATGAAGATGTAACTTATATATATGAAGAATTTGAAACCTTTCATTTAAATACTATTTTATACAAACAACTATTTCAAACTTTAAAATATGTGTTTATGTTTTTCTTTTTAAAATGTTGAAACAGGAACTGCTGAAAAAGGTATGAAATAATGAAATGGAATGTTTTGTGTGATAAGTGAAATTGTTTTGAATTTTTTTTTCCACAATTGCAACATATTTACAAAATTTAGCCACTTATATGAATATAGCTAGTTTTTTAAAGTTAAAATCAAATGCTCTATTTTTTTTGTTTTTTTTTTTTGCTTCATATCATTTTCGAAAAATAGCTCTTAAACTCTTTGTTTAGAGTGGGCCCATTTATGAAACTTTTTATAAATTTTCTTCAGTATTTCCCCATTTAGATATTTTTGGAAAAAAAATAATCCTTTTTTTCCCCATTACAATTTTAGTTTTTTTTTCTCTTATAATTTACTAAAAAAAAACCATAATATCTTAAATTTTGAGGAGGGCGTATGTGTTACACATAGTGAGAACATACTGAATTATTTAATTTACTATGGAGAAATTTTCTGCAATTTTTTTTGAAAATGTATAAAATTTTTAATGGTAAAAATATTATTTTTATAATTCTAAATACAGTCGGTTATGTTATGATAATAAGATGATGTCTGTTATGGTAATGTTTTGGATTTATTAAAATATATTTGTTTAAAGTTTGAACTATTATTTGTAGGAATCAGTCTATAAATTTCCAGCAAGGAAAAATATAAGAAATTAAGTTACATAAAACATTTCTTTTTGTTTATATGAAGTTAATCTTTGGATTACCAATTATATAGATTCATTTACTGTTTGTAAACTTTAACTGACAATAGAAGTTTTAAATTCTGTTATGATCAATATATTTTGTTTTGAAAATGCCTAATCAATCAATAAGTGAATCATATAAAAAAAAAGGTAGTATTTTCTCTTCCTACCTAGTTTCTGTAGTGAGCTACACTGATCTCCATTGCAATGCATAAGAAAATACAGTGTTTAGTTGGCTTGAAAGTGAGTGGTTGTGTAATTCGATAAGAATAGAAAAAAAATCTGCATTATTTGTTTTTTCTATTTTCAATCAATTTTATGATGTAAGATGTTTAGCATTTATTAATTAAATCTTATTATAATTCAATTATTGTGCATGGACACATACAATCATAGCATTACAAAAGAAAACATATATAGTTATGACATAATCTCGGGCTAAAAAATGTTTGTTTTATTATTTCAAGCTCTTGAATTTCTGGCTAAGAAAACCTGTTCTTTTGCTATAATAAGACAAAATGTAAGAATATAAATAAAAGGAATATGTTGAAAAGAGGCAGAATGTTTAACAAAGAATGCACGAGTTACAGTTACAGTTTATTTAGCAAGAGCCATATCTGGCTAACATATACAAAATATTTGTTTAAACTGTAATTTACACATAAAGAAAGGCCAAAATTGGTTGACAAAAAGGAAAGTTGAAAATAGTGAAGATTGTTAGGGTATGCAAGGGAAATGTTACTCATGTTATCACTATATCTCAATATTAACTGGTCATCTTGTAAAACTTTTGCCTAGAATATATACAATATAATTCAAAGAATACAAACAAAAATGTCAAATAAAGCTTACGAGGGTACATACTTATATTCATTAGAAAACTCGTTAAGATATAATATTAAAAAAAGGAACACATTAAAATAGAAATTTGTATTGCTATTTTTAAGAGAAACAAATACTTTTAAGGCCATTTTACGCTTTAAAACAATGAATAAATTTTTAAATTAAGCAAAGTTCATAAACATTCTTTGAGCTTTCGATGAATAAGAAAGACAATACAATGAAACCTCGCTTAGTGACCATAATTTGTTCCATATTCTTACATATAATACGAAACATATTAAGGCATCAGAAGCCAAAAAAAAAATACTAAAATATAAATCAAATATAATAAACTCGATACGATAAAATTAAATTCAAATATAATGAAATGAAAGATAAAGTTAGGTACTACTAATAAATTAGCTGTAAAGGAGAAATAGGAGATGAAGCAGTAATTAATTTCATGACACAATTGACCTGTGATTATTGTGTTTATTTTAATGCATGTATAAAAACAAATGCATGTATATCCATATTATCAAAACAAGCTATATAAAAATACTGTTTTTCTAAAAAAAACTTAGAAAAAGTTGACCAAAATCTCATAGAAATATTAAGATGAATAAAGAACCCCAATAACAATAATGGAGATATTGGCAGTTGCAGCACATCACAAATAAGAAAATATCACAACACCAAACACAGAAATTTGTAAAGAATGTGGTGCAAACAGAAAGATAGGAATGCAAATGTGGTGTGTTTCACACTCAGATTTTCTTTACTAAGATTAACACATCAATCAATAACTCCCGAGACTAACATTGAAAACAACATTTTTTTTGCAAAATTTTTTTTTATTCATCAACATAACACCTTTTGTAATCACCTTTTAGGGTGATACAATTGTTCCAACGCTTTTCCAAATCTTTTTTTTTTCTTTTTTCGCAAGTAATCTTTTTTGTTGCGAGTAAATAGCGATAAACAGCTTTCTGAATCATCGACTCATTGCTGTTTTTGTTCCATCGAAAGCAATCACGGCACCCACTTGGAAAAAACCTTTTTCATGCTCAATTTTTCATGAAGGATAGTAAATACACTTCCATATGATATCTGTGTCTTCTCAGCAATCTCACAGAGCTTCACTTTACGATCTTTCATTATAATTTTTGTCACTTCACTCACATTTTCCGGTGTAACGGCTTCCACAGGTCTACCCGAGCGTTCCGCGTCCTTTGTGTCGGTACGACCACGTTTAAACTCGGCAAACCACCGACAAATCGTTGCTTTTGATGGACAAGAGTCCGGGTAACATTTTTCAATCCATTGTTTCGCTTGCACGGTGTTTTTACCCATTAAAAAACAATGTTTTATCAGAACACGAAACTCGGTTTTTTCCATTTTTTAAACAAACTACAAAATGACTTTACTCCAACCTCGATAACTCAGCTGTTTCTGGTCCGATCGACTTAAAAATTTGACACGTTTCAAGCAAAGGTTAGTACTCTAGGAAGACCTGGTTACTGGTTTACTACGAGTGCCATCTCTGAGTTAGTCTCGGGAGTTATTGATTGATGTGTTACATAAATGTGTACAATAAATCTAGTATATTATTAAAAACATATAAAAAATAATGAATGTAAAACATAAAAATACTGTAATTAAAAAAAATCTGTACTTTTCCATTTTGCAGGCACAAGCGATAGTCACCAAAATTGATTCAACTGACACCAAACAGAATCTGTGTATACTCTGTGTTGGTGCCAATAAAGTCTACTTGGCAAGATTTGCACTGGCGAAATGGAAAAATACCAACAATTTTATTACTAATGATGCTTTTAAATTCTTAAAACTGCTCATATAAAGATTAGATTGGAGGATTAGAGATGCAAGAAAAAAATGTGAGGGAGAGAAAGTTATAAAATATATAAAATGTGCTTTCTATTTTTAAAAACAGAAAAGTAAATGAAATGTAGTTGAATCAAATATTTGTTATGATCTACAATAAATATAATGCAAACTGTTTAATCAAACCCATATAAGCAGAATACAGCCTTTTTTAACAGAGTACGAAGATTAATAGCAAAGCTTTATATTTTGAAACTTCTCAGCAATTCATTTACAAATAAAAATCAGATAAGTGTATGGTTAAAAAAAAATTTACTTACAATCCATATCACATCTCTAAACAAATTTTAAAAATATAAATTTCATTTTATGAGCCATACAGTAAAATATATATATTGTATAAATTTATCATCCTTAAATAGATCATTATTTTGTAACAACTGAACAATTTAATAATTAAGATACTTTTGCATTATCACGACACATTTTTTCACAACACAAAACAAAAAACTAACACAATTTTAAAACGTTTTTTGAATTTCACTTGGTGTGTGTCATCAAATTTTTAATCGTTAATTTAACCAATTTTCCATCAAGCTAGAACTTTGGGAATCGTTCTTACTTGCCTAACAATGCAATATTTAGACATATGCGACAAGTTTTAACTAATATTTCAATAATTTTAATAAGTCAAAATATCTCTTCCACTCGTCGCTTTGAGGAAAAAATTTCTTTCCCCCTCGGGGAACATCGGGAAATCCCCCATACGCTGCATGAGGTATCGTAAAACTTTTCTACTCACAAAGGGGAGATACTATCTCCGAGATAGTAAGGGTTGCTGACTTTTAGTCAGTAATCATTCGCAAGAAAGAAAGTTTCCAATATTTGGCGCCATGTCATATCACAATAATTTTTTCTGAATTCTGGTTCCCAGTTTTAATAGAATGACTTACAAACTTTCACATGCATGTTTTGATTTTATATTATGAATTTTTTAATACGTTCACAAATGTGTCTTTTTAAGTAAATTTTAAAGATAAAAATTATGTTTTCTAGAATTTGATGTACAGCATTTCAGAAGTACCAAGAAAGTAGAAGTTAAATGATTGGCATGTCGACTCTAAATCATGAATTAGTAAAAATTATTAGATGCATAACTTTTATTTGCTCAATTCGTAATTTTTTAGTAAAGTTAGTTTGTGCTTTGTCCACGTTTTGGGGTCTAGAAGAGTATGACGTGCAATACATGTAGATTTATCTACACTTAGCCAATCATACTCAAATTGGCCTCACCTCACCTCCACACTGTTAGATCTGGTAATCCAAAAATATTTGGAAAGTAAGAAGGAAAGGCTTGCAAGTGCTGTAAAATTTTTCAGTAAAAAAATATTCAATAAATGATTGATTAAATTGAAATTATAATTAAAATTTTTTATGTTTTTATTACATGTTTGTTTTGAATTTAATGTATAATAATTAATATATTTTGTCATTATATAAAAACGTTGGTTTTTATCTCGAATTTTTACATTGAACACAACATGTAGTATAACATAGAAAGAGGTTAGGCTAATGTTTTTTAAGAAATAAGTTAAATTTTCTCTAGTTACAAAAAATAAAACCAATACAGATGCACAATAATATATTGAAACAAAATGCACAAGATTAATTATAACAATTTAAAATTCAGTAAAATCATATGAAATATTCTCATGAATATATGTTTTTGAATCATTCTTTGAATTACTGAATTGTGTAACAAATTGAAACTGTGAAAGCACTGACGTTTGCTTCTGTTAAAAAATGAAAATATACAGAGTACCAAATATTAAGATATTTGGTATCCTTCCTCTTATAAACCTGGTTATTATGAAACTTTGCCAAAGTCATAAACAACTTAATCTGATGGGAAACTTATTTCTTGCATACAATTATTTGTTAGCTGCTGTATTTTAACATTTTAATACATCATTAACATTTTCAAAAATATCAAATCACAAAATTATATTGCAATAAGTAGGCAAGATTTCATGACTACCTTAATGGGAAACTTGATAATATTTTTTAAAAAATTGAATAAAAAATATTTATCATATAGCACCTATATCTTATGTGTTTTTCAACCATGTTCATTTGTATAAAATTCTTCCCAAGTATTCAAAATTTTATCTAAAGCATCTTTTTACTACAATCAGTATTTTCTTGAACACTATTTATATTCTTTTTTAATATAGTCTGTACTTATAAAATCTATATTTTCTTCATTAACAAAATCCATATATTCACCTTCAGGGCAATCTGTACTTTTGTGTTTGACATAATCTACATTTTCTCCATTCATGTTATCCATAACAATAACTGCATTTTCTATTTTAATAGAATCTGCAGTTTTCCCATTAACACAACCAACATTTCTTTCTTTACTCGTCTTTATTTTGTATGTTTGAATCTAATTGTAATTTATGCATGTTAGTCATATGCCTTTCACAAGAAATAGAATTTTTGAAACATTTATTGCACGTCAAACATTGATATCGATCATTATTGCTGTGCACAAGAAAATTATGCTGAGTTAAATGACTTTTTTGGATATAGCTTTTACCACAAAACTCACATACGAAAGGCCTTTCTCGCGAATGTATACGAAGATGCACTATTAGCTTTGATTTATTTCCAAAAGGTTTATTACACACATCACATACATAAGGAGCATCAGTTGTATTATGTATATAATAATGTTCTTTCAAATCACATTTCTTTTTAAAGCTTTTATTACAAACATCACAAGCAAATGCTTTGCTTTTAATTGTATGTGTTAAATAATGATGCTTGAGATTGTATCTTCGGTTAAAGGTCTTGTTACAAACATCACATTCAAATGGTCTTTCTCCAGTATGAACACGGCTATGATCAATCAAGCCATCTTTTCTGATAAAGGATTTGTTGCAAACATTACACACAAAAGCCCTTTCGTTTGTATGTACGATTCTATGTCTTTTCAAACATGAATTAAATCTGAAACTTTTATTACATATATCGCATTCAAAAGTCTTTTCCTTCAAATGTATAAGAGCGTGTCTTTTAAGTCCTCGTTTTTTGTCAAATACTTTATCACAAAGACCACATCTGTACTCATAACTATCCATTACAACAACTAAATATAACTTCTTAATTAAAATTTATTTTTTAAGATAATAGTTTATGTTTTGGCGCAAAATTTCACTTTCATGACTAGATGCACCACTTTTGTTGGAAGAAACGGAGAGACTGCTAGAAACTGAAGTACAAGCATATAATTAAAAATAACCTATAATAAAGCTAACCAAAGATCAGCAAATATGTAGTGAAACCTGAAGCGTGGAATAACTATTTACATTTCATATACTATTTACATTTTCATCACAATCATTCGAATTTGATTGATTGCGTGTGTGTTACTTTCAACTTATGCTTTCTTACAAAGCGTGCTTAATCAGAAACTACTTTCGGGCCTGATTTAATATTCAGAATTATTACAGATTAACTAGATCTAAGTTGATGCTCAATAATCTTATTAATAAGATATCGTTTTAATGTGTACATCTGTATCGTTATGGACTTTTAAGTGATAAAATGTTTGGTTCCACTCTCCTCAAGACCAAATTTATAAAATATATTTTCAATTATATGTGGTAAAATGGTTAATAGGGTCTTCTAAAAATAAATTTTGATTTTATATGAAATAAAAATTCTATATAAAAAAACTATGCATCTTTTCGTTTAGTTTAGATCTGAATTGCATCATTCGGCAATTTAAAATAATTTTACTGAATTTTTAAACGCAAATTGGCAACAAATCTTTTGCCGAAAGTTTTGAGCAATATTTGGATTGTGTTTACACTTTGGTTACAGGTCGACGTGATATATGATTGACAGTTATACATGCTTTTAATAATTTTAGTACCAAATTTTTACGTGCTATTTTTGTCTCCGTATTTTTGGTAATTATATAACAAATATTTATGAAGTATTGGAAGCTTATTTTTGTTTGTGGATTGTTTTTAATAAGTTCGGCTTTTGATTCCGAGTGAGAATTGTTCTTTTCAATTATTTTTGGAGTTATTCTGCATAACGCAAGTAAGTAATTTTTGACTAGAAATAATTCACGTATTTGTAACTGTGATTTCTCAATTACAATATAGTCGGTTTGCTGCTGTTTCTGTTTTTAAGTAATTTTTTGATAACTACCATTTGATAAGAAAATGAAACTAATGAACTATTCATTCAAATTGATTTCTATAAATTTTTATCATGAAAATAATTATGTAAATCGTAAAATAATAACTTTTATAATGTTTGATGACTGAATGATATTTTTTTTGTTTCTTAATGTCATAACTTTCAATTTTTTGAGACTCAAGATATTCAGCACCCAGATTAGAATTTCGTGGGAAAATGAGAAAATATTAAAAATAATTTTCTTTTATAATTGTGAAGCAATTTTTTTTTTATTCTTCTGAAAAACTTATTTCAAGGAATCATTTTCACCACTAAGGTTCATAAAAAATAATCATATTTAATTTTTAAGGAGATGAAAAACACATTAATATGTAATACATAAAATAAATGAGGTTACCGAATTTAATTTTGCATTGTATGTGTTACTTATTGTGGTTGCATTAAAATTTTTTAGGTTCTATACTTAGGTACTTTTCTAGGTAGAGTGAGGAAATAATATAAAATTATAATTAGTTTTTATATAATTCGATATTCTGAAAACAAATGATTTAATGTATACATGATTATGTATTTTCAGTTTGATATAGACATGTATATCATAAATGTATGTAAGATATTCTTACTAAGAAATTACTTGTATACATTTATTTATCATTGCACTCATATGATTGTACATTGTTGAAAAATGATGTGTTTCGGGTAAGTAAACAAAGGAATATAAATCATGTATATTGTACAATATTTTATTTCTTATTTTAAATTGCTTTTCAATCTTGAAGTTTTAGTCTCTTGTTTAATGTTAATATTGATCTCATGCATTAGTGTGAAATAATGTTCTTTTATAAGGCCCTGGGAATCAACTTTTAATTTAAATGGCAGATAGAAAGTAATTACTTAAAAATATTATGCATTATTTACAGAATATTAACTATCTCACTAATGTATCAGTGCATTTTTTTTCATCATCATATTTGTCACAACAGCCCAGGGGGTGGGCTTTCTTTTGAAGATTCCTCCAAGATGGCTTGCCTTAGTCTCCTGCCAATTCCTCTCCTCAATCACCTTAAAATACAATTCCACAGAATCAAGCCATTGTAGTTTTGGTATTTCCCTTTTCCGACTAGTAAAGGGCTTTACTACAAAAATCTTTAATGGATTTTTATCATCCATTCTAACAATATAAAAAACTGAGTTATTTGTTTTACTTAAACACATTTAATTATATAAGATTCTTTAAAAATTCTATAAATTTTGGAATTAATACTTCTTTACTAATTTTCTTTGATGTCAACGAGAATACTTCTGAGAATCTTTCTCAAAAAAACTAAATTTCTTACTCCCTATTTTTAGTTCGAAGCTAAGTTATCAATGTATTTTTACTTGGGAAAATTTTAAGAGGGAACTGAATTTTTTTTTTAATATTTATATTCTACAATTAATCTCGGACAAGATTAATTGTATTATGTACTGAATGTTTATTTTTTCTTGTCACTCCGTTATTTCTTAGTTTGCCAATACCTGTTTATTCTGGGTTGGTTGTTTCATACATTATTTTTTCCCTTTTAGTTTTGAAAGATTATTCATGATCCTTTAAAGTGCTAAACTTTGTGTGTGTGTTTCTGTTTAAATTTGAAATTTGAAAGAGAAATTGGGAAATATATAAAAAGCAATTTGCTTGCCGTAAAAAAAAAAATGCAATCTACTGCAATGTATTCCATTATCTTTTTATGCAATAATAAATGCCTTAAATATTTTTTGACTCTATACAATCCATTCTAAATCACATTTCATAGTACTTTATAATCAGCGTAGAAATATTGCTCTTCAAGTTGACTAAATGATGACAAAAAATATTCTTGAAATGAAAATGGGAAAAAAAATTGGGGAATGAAAGGTATAAAAGCCAATTATAAACCAGAAATAAAATAGCTAATGTAATATAACAATTTAATTCACTATTCAAAGGATTGTGTTTTGTACTTTTTTCTCAAGATCTTTTTGTCTCTGGAATTAATTGAAGAAGAAAACAATAAAAATATCCCAAATATATTCATATTGTGTGTATACTTTTTTTTTTGTGAAAGACAGATCACTAATTTCTGATGCCAAATTGACAGATTTCACTGATCTCTTTCACAATGACTTAAGCTCAATACTAGACGATATTTTTTGCTTTATTTTTTCTCTTCAGTATTACATCGAATTTTCTTGGTTAACAGTGGGAGGAAATAAGTTAAAAAAGCTAACAAAAAAGTGTTAAGTAATTTAGCTTTGAGGCTCCCGTCTACCGGCCATTTTGATTTCGTCAGCTTAATGTTAATCCTATGGAATTTCGACATTCGTTCTTATATATGTACTATTTGATCTATTTGAATGCAAAAAAGTGCCTTTGAAAGAGGCAAAAAATAATAAAAGCTTCTGCGGAATACATTTTTAAAAATCGGAGGAAAAAAGTAATTCCGCAGATGCTTTCATTATTTTTTGTTCTTTCAGGGGCACCTTATTGCATTCAAATGGATGAAATATTAAGGATTTAAGAATAAAAATAGAAATTCCAAGGTTTAATATTAAGTTTGTAACAATTTTCTTCCTAGATATCATTCGTCAGTTATTTTTTTATTCTAAGAATGAGTTTCAATTCCTGTACTCGTACAGAATTTTGAAAATTTTCTATGACTCTTACAAAATTTTTAGAAATTTAATTGACCAATGTAATTATGTATTAACGAATGCTATATTCCAAGGTTTAATATTAAGCATTGGGTTTATACTATATATCGATGAATAGCAGACATTTGGTCGATATAAATTCAATAAAAAGTTATAGTTTCTGAAAGCAGTTTCATGTAATTTAATTACTTATAATACTACTGCGCTATAAATCTTTTGGGGCTCTGTTCTTTATAAAGCCTGACGTAGCCTAGCGTGTTCGCGAGCTCGCGGCATTTCAGGGGCTTGCCTTTTTAAGGTAAGTACGGGCATCATGACCCCGTGAGACCATTGTGATCTTTTTCTTTCTCATGGGGTTTATCGTATTTGGTAAACACGAGTGACACCTCCCAGGATACCCTAGCAAATCTTCTATATTTTCGACACCCCCCTCCCCTTCTTGTCAACCAATTTTTATTTTTTCAAATTTATTATTCCTTTCAAACGTTTACGGGGCCGTGGTAGCCTAGTAGTGAAGGTCGTGGACTAGCGGCCGGCGGTTTTCGCTCAGTCGCGGGTTCGATCCTTGGCCGCCAAAGACCCGCCGTGTAGCCGGGGCTGATGCACGTTAAATCTGTTTGGAGCCCAAAGTCTTCCCGTTGGCGTGGTGTGGATGTTAGGAGAGGGGGGTGCCAGCTCAGGTGTCGTTCTCGTCACTTGACCGTTGTTCAAAATTACGAGGTCCGTCGCCAATAGCCCTCGTGTTGCTTCTAGTACGACGTTAATAAAAACTAAACTAAACTAAATTCAAACGTTTACGTCACAGCTTTACCATGTTTGGTGCAGCATGGCCATACTCTTGCGCCATTAAAAGATACACTTAATCGCGAGCTCGTGGCCGGCGTTGTTTCCGTCGACTCGTTGGTTCTAGTCCTGAAAGACCCTCCATGTAGTGGGTCTGATGCACGTTAAATATGTCGTGACTTCAAGTCCTTTCTAGGCGTGGTGCAAAAGTTTTGATAGGGAGGTGCCAGCTCACAGATGTCGTCCTGGTCGATTGAGACAGACTCAAATTTACAAGATCTGTTACCAATAGTCCTTGTGTTGCTTCTAAGTGGGACGTTAATTAACAGTGAACCCATTCCAGTGGAATAATGATAATTGCAACACATTGATCTGACATGGGTACTTGTCTGTTATAGCGGCGCCCGTTAAATTACGATTACTCCAAGTCGTCACCTTACTCGTGAAGCCTATCTTTTGATACTACTTACTTGGCGACATTTCTTAGACTTTTGGCGATTCATCATCGGGCGTCGCTATAATAGACAAGGTACCCTTATATGGGTTTTATTAATATTGCATGAAAATTTTGTAAAATGAGATATTAGCTCATATGTCCATCTGATCATAGGAGTGTTCTTCACAATTATTTTTACATTACAAATAAACACTTAACAAAGTTGGCAATGGGATATTTCAGAAAATCCAGAACTTTTAAAATGGATTTAAGTTTAAGAAGTAATAGAAAATATTAAATGGAGCACGCACAGAACCATTTTTTTTTTTAAAAAAAGTTGTTTAATGTACTTAAAAATGGTTTTTAAAAAATTGATGTCGAATGCAAATTTATTAATAAACGAAAATTTAAGTGTTTATATCAAACGACTTAAAAAAATTGTTTTCAAAGTATTAATTTATTTAAAAACAAATCTGTATAAAATAATCTTATATCAATATTTCAAACAAAATGTGGCATTAATTTAACGAACTGAATTAATATTAAAATTATTGTCAAAATTATTTTTAATGAGCTAAAATTCTGTATAACTTATGAATTAAAAAAATCAGCAAAAAGAGGTGATTTTTTTTTCAATGAGCTATTTAATTAAAAAAAATTAATTTAAAATGGGGGAGGAAAAAAGAACATTTGCCGTGACCAGGATTCGAACCTGGGTTATTGCGGCCACAACGCAATGTACTAACCACTATACGATCACGGCCTTGAGAAGTTCGCCAGAAAAAGGGTTGACTTCCCTGTGAGCAGAGTTTGTTCTACTTTCAGTTGCCTGAAGACAAAAAAAAGGTGTGGTCGTCAAGCGTGACACTTATCGATACTGATAGTCGAAATCGCCTATTGCAGTGGTATTCAACCTTTTACACTTTGAGGAAGCCTGTGAGTTTACCGTTTTCTTGAAGGAATCCTTTGATCCAAGAGCAGAAAAAATAGGATATCAAAGATTTATCCAACTCAAATTTACAAAATTATTAATGCAACTTTATTTTATCACAATACAAACGTCTTGATAAGATAATGAATTTAAAGGTAGCTAATGACGTTTTTTGGTTTTCTAGAAGATATTCCATGAATAATAAACACAAGCAACAATATTTTAAATTGTAACAAATTCATAAAAAGAACATTTTTTTAATGACTTGGCTGTGATTGTTTTTTTTCTTCTTTCCGAAGTATTTTTACGCCTGGAATAATTGTAGAAATCTGCAACCTTATGTCCTCTTCAGCATCCAATCTGTTTCTGCATTTCTTTTTTGTCCCAGCTTACAGAGAGAAAGATTTTTCGCATTCATATGTTGAAACAAATGACGTTTGATGTTTGACAGCTCTTTGGGCAAATTCAAGATATTCCTTTCTAATGTCAATCCAAAAATGCATAATATCAATTTGACTAAATTTTTGTTTCAACTGAATATCAGTCGATATACATCAATTTGAGATATATCGACTGAGCCAAAGAACGGAGACTAATATATGACCTAATGTGCCTCGATTGATGTATTTGTAGCACGTGATTTTTACGAAATTTAAGATTTTCTTTTATCCATAAAATATTTATTTATTTTTACAAGCAAACTGCCTTTAAGAAATCAATATTTTATGAAAATTAAAATTTTACTAAAATTTTGGCGCGCTTTGATTAAGCTAATAGTGATCACTTGTAGAACCCCTGTCAAAGTTCCAGGGAACCCAGGCTGAAAACCTCTGGCCTATTGGAAGACTTTCTTGGAACACATTCCGTTCCCTTATCACTGAGACAGGCAGTGTTCAGTATATAACTCGAAATACAATAGGTTTTCGTCACTAAAAGGAAAGGAGTAATTTAATTAATGTCGCTTTAGATTAATGCAATCAGCCATTGACTATAGCTTCATTCAATTTAGAACCCCGGTTATTTTCGTCGAGTTTGAGCCCTGGTGTCACTTCAGATCCGTCGTGTATTGGGGCTGATGCACGTAAACTCTTCGAGGTCCCAAATCCTCCCATTCGCGTGATTTGGAAGTTTGGAGAGTAAAGAGACAACTCAGTGCTCGAAATGAAAGGGTCCTTCGTCAACAGTCCAACAGTGCGACGAAAAGAAACAACCACACTCCCGAAACAATTCAGCATGAATAGTTGTAATGAACAACATGTTCATAAGAATGAATAAATGTAGATAATAAATTTTATTCAGATATCTCGATTATTTTGTAGTAATGATTGAAGTTTCACTATATCCCCTCGTATATGTGTGGAGTAAATATTTCTATAAATTTAAATTAAGATGGATTTTTTTCCCTTTAGGAATGAATATACGGACCTGTAACGAAATTAAAATTATACTGAGTTATTAAAAAGGCATTACCTGGTTTTTAAATTTTTATTTTATATTGCGTGTAGGGAATGGTATATATTCTTGGTTTCAAACAAATGAAATGAGTTATAATGAGGAGTTCCGATAACAATTTTTTTTCAAAAAAAAAAAAAAAATAATAATAATAATAATAATTTTCCTCGAATGTTTTTCTCTTTTTAAAAAACCTTTCGACGATATTTGTTTCTTCTCTTAAAGTTCGTTAAAGTGATCATTATTTTCCATTAAAAAAAAGTCTGTTGATCAACGTCGGTTATTTCGTATTTGTAATTACTCTCTCTCTCTTGACGTTCATACTTTTTTAAAAAAATAAGTTGTGCATTCAGAATTAAAAAGGTATTTCCGTGTTGATTAAAAATAACTCTTGTTTTTACGAAATCATTTGTTTATCACTGGCACTAATTGCTTTGTACATGTAATTTTTGATGTGTTTTTCATGGGCGTGCAATTCGTCGAAAATTAAAAATGTTTAATTTGTTGCTGTGAAAACTTCCATTAAGACTATTTTAATTTGAATATCGTTTCGTATATAGGTCCAATAATGACCAGAAGTTTAGCACCAGTTGTACCTAGGGCTGTTGTTTCAGTCAAAGACAAAAAATGGTCTCCCGAGCACTTTTCAAAATTTTACTGTATAAGTTTTGCGTTTATATTTGATGCCTGCTTTCACCAGTAATGAACTAAATTTTCAAAAATTTATCAATAAATTTCTGCTAGTTTTTTTTATTGGACTAAAATAAAACATGTATAGAAATTAATTCCATTTACGGCAGCAATCATTCCATTACGAAATAAATACAAATATATTATAACAGAACTGTTAACATTCGTTTTTATGGAGAGAGAATGAGAAAGTAAAGTTTATTGGCGCAAGAGCTAAATATGGCTATGCTGCGCCAAACAAGATTTAACTGTGGTCTAGACGGGAAGAAAAGACAAATTGTTTGACAAGGAAGGTCGAAAATAGAGATGGATCGCTATCGTTTTTATGGAAAATCTGCAATAAAAATTTATAATAATTAACTTTTTCAGTAATAAAAATTTAAAACTGAATTTAATACTTTTTTTTCACTTGCCAAATCGATTAACTCTACCAGTCGCATTAAAATTTGTAACATTATCGACGAATATTTTTTAGCTATTATTTCTTATTGTTATATACAGTTAGATGAAAGCTACGTCTGTATTTATTTGAATTCATATTATAAAGGAAATTTTAAAAAAAACAATGTACATTATTTCATCGCATTTCTCAACTTTTTGTTGTATGAAGTTAATCGATTTGTGTAATGAACGGCTCCTTTGAAAGCCGTTTATTTACTTTTTAGATGTATCTTGTATGAAAACCATTGCCTTCATAACTTTAAAAATTCGTGTAGTTCTTCTGAACATAAAATGGTACTTCCTTGTTATAACGGCGCCCACATCGAATTACGATTTTGCCGAGGTCGTCGCCAAACTCGTGAAGCCTATCTTGCATTGCAACATACCTTGGCGATATTTCTTAGTCGCTTGGTGATTCAGCAGCACTGAACTTAATTATAATTTCGAAATTTAAATTTCACAAAATTAAAAAAAAAAAAAACTTAATGTCAAATCCTAAGTACTGGCTGTTGGGATGGTGTGGAAGTTACGTGAGTGGGGTGTCAGTTCTAGTGTCATCCTCGAAATGTGACCGAGGTTCAAAATCATGAGGTCCATCGCCAATAGTCCTGGTGTTGTTTGTTCCTGCACCGTTTATAAACGAACAATCGATCATGCAACACATGCGTTTCTTTTTAAATAAAATTAAATTTGGGGATTTTAAGTTGGTATTTGGTTGGTTCATGAATTATTAATGGGGCTAAAAGTCTTTATTCTCTTCAAGATTTCAACGAAAGGGTTATCTTTGTTGTGAATTCGGCGGAACATAAATTTATCTGTATATGAATTCAAGTAGCTACGCTTGATTCCCTGATACTTTTTATTACGCCATATTGGCCAGGGTCTTTAAACTTTTTGTCTTAGTGCACAGTCTTGTAAAGTTACAGCAGTTGTTAACTTTGAAATGTTGAAATGAAAATAGCAGATGATAATAGTAGGCTCTGTGGTTTGAATACGGACTAAATAAGCTTACATAGAACCACTTGTCAAACACTGCGCCACATCGTTACGGCAGATAGCAAATCGTGTTTAATTTCATATTTTTCTTTCGCAAGACTTGGCATCAATTTTCAATTTTTGGCGGAATACCGCATCGTTCGGCGACAGTTTTCTGGTTTGGTGAAAATAGTCTACTGGATTTACGTAAGTTTCGTTACTGAAGATACTGTGAAAACAGTGTGTGCGCTTGCGTGCTTTTTATTGAAGATCCCATAAAATGCATTTTAATATTTCATATCTGAGATAATATTTCTAGGTTGGATGAATTCAAATCTTTTTTTGTCATCAAAGAAGGAAATTGTTGTTTCAGCTTTTTGCTTTCCTGGTTAAGAATACGAGTACGTTGCGAAAGTTGGTGATATAGTGTGCATACTTTCCCGAGTAATGCTCATAAAATGGCTTGAGATATGTTTCTCAGGAATAATAAACTGTAACAGTCTTGTAGCATTAATTTTATTCAATTTTTCACATCATATCATATTTAAATTGTGTTTTGAATATTTAACGGTTTGAAATTAAGTTTGAGATTAAAATTATTAATGAGTTAAAAATGTATTATTAATTTTTTTTAATTTAGAAATATTAAAAAGAAAATTTTGGTTGGAATGTGATTTTACCCCACTACATTGCGCCGGAAGACTTTGTGGCAATAATTTGCTAAATGTGATTCCTCTCATTTACAGAGCGACACGTTACTGAAGACTCACTTAAAACGTATACAGGTAATTTTAAAATAACTAATTACTTTAAAATAACTTATAACGATTTTTAAAATAGCGCCAATTGATGGTGCTAAACCGTTTCTTAAAAAGAATTTTTTTTTATGTTGAGCAAAACATGGTGGAATTACGATTACTTTTCCACAAATGATGAAAAGCCTGTGTGGTAAGATTTAAGAGCCAATGTTAAATATATTTGATATTTCATTAAAAAAATTAAATTTTTTCAAGAAATCATGAAGTTTTAATTATTATAATTTCTGTTGAATATGAAACGTGTCATCTCTCTCTTCTTTTTTTCACCCCTCTTTGTTTCTGTCGTAACTTAAAATTATTCTGCGTATTTATGCTTTCATTCAGTAAACGACGCTCATTTTATTCAGACGATTTTCCTTATCGTTATGCTTCGTTGCCATTTTTTGCATACAGGAATAAATTTCAAGGTCCAAAATAATTGGATCTGAAGTGCGTGTCCAAATGAATGATAGCCCAAAATGAAATTGTTTTTCGTGTTAGATGTTGGAAAAAACGCTCGGTGAATATGATTTATTTGAAAGAAAACTCTTAAAACTGCACTTAGTCAAATTTTAAGTATTGTAAAACTATTATTAACATTTTGATTGTTTTTTTTTATGAGATATTTTTTCCGAATCGTAATGTTTGATGTAAATTAAATAATGTATTTATGTAACTGTGTGTATTCTCAAAACTTTTAAGTGGCCGCAGTAGACTAGTGGTCATGGTCGCGAACTCGTGGCGTGCGGTTTTCGTCGAGTCGCGGGTTCGAGCCTTGATGCCACCGCGTCACTGGGGTTGATTCACGTTAAACTGTAGTGGCTGTGTGTTCTCCATTTGGCGAAGTGTGAAAATTAGTAGAGGGGTGCCTGCTCAGGTATCGTCCTCGTCACATGACCGAGGTTCAAAATTACGAAGTCCGTCGCCAATGGTCTCGTGTTGCTTCTAGTGCGACATAAATAAAACCTAACCAATCTCAAAACTTAAAAATTGATGAAATTTTTTTTAATGCCAAAATTTCCTTTAAAACGTTTTCAACATAGTATATCTTTTTTCAAATGCGTCAAAAGGTTTCAAAAACAATAAGAACATTATTTTTGCCATGGCAACATATTAAAAATGTGAAACACACAGAAATTGGAAAAGATATACATTTTTTTAAATTTAAAAATAACACCTATAAAAACATTGCAAACGGTACATGACGGTTCACAGAATAGTTGCGAACTAATGTGGATTACAATATAAATGTAAAATTTGACGAAAGAAATTGTTCTTTAAAATGCATAAGTTTATTTTTGGTCATTAATCGTTTAGATTACTAGATGGTGGCAAAACAGGTTTTTCTCTAAGTTTTAAATAAATATAAGTATTAAAAAGAAGAAATTTAAAATTAATGCCCCCCCGTCTACTTCCCCACCCCCATTTTGATTTCATGTACTTAATGTTACTCTTATGGAATTTCGACTACGGTTCTTAAATCTTAACTACTTGATCCATTTAAAAGCAATAAAGTGCAAAAACAATGAATACTTCTGCGGAATTATTTTTTCTCTTTATTTTCAGATTATTATTATTATTATTTATTAATATATTTTAAAGACCGGAAAACTCACAAACGAATCATTAAAATAGGTGTAAAAATATTTTTAAAAATCGGTGGAAAAAAGTAATTCCACAGAAGCATTGATTATTTTTTGCTCTTTCAGATGCACTTTATTGCGTTCAAATAGATCAAATAGTAAAGATGTGAGAATTAAAGTCGAAATTCCATAAGATTAACATTAAGTTAACGATATCAATATGGCCGGTAGACGGGAGCCTTAAACGAATTATTAAAATAGGAGTAAAGATATTTTTAAAAATCGGGGAGGGGGGGGAGGAATGTAATTCCGCAGAAAGATTTATTATTTTTTGCTTTTTCGGGTCAAATTTTTTGCATTTAATAGATGAAAAGTGATTTTTTTTTTTATCTTTTCTTATATTTCACTACATAATGCATTCGAGTTATTTAATGGCTAAGACAATATTAGACTAAATCTAACATTTAAAGGTCCTATGCAAAGTTTTGCAAATAACAGATGTTGCCACTCAAGGTGCGCTTTTCTCATAATTATTATTAAATTACTCAATTGAATATAAGAATTAAAGGTTAACGATGAAACATCGAGAAATGGAGCCTTAAGCTTTTATTTAAAGATAGATTAAGAGATGTTAAATTTTTTTTTTGAAATTCAAAATAATATATAATTTATAAGAGCTTGAGACGCTTAGCTAATATACCAAATAATTATCGAAAAATTAAGCACTTTGGCTACTTTATATGAGATCAGAAGTATTAACTTTCTAAGCATATATGAATTATGCATTATTTTACATTTTAAATATTATGATACTTTTTCATTTCGCCTGCGCAAATCTCGCCAAACAAACATTATTGGTGGCAACACACACTGTACAGTGTATACTGTGTGTTCATAGTGTATACAGTATATGTTTATACTAAACACATATTCCGTTTGGTGTCCGTTGTATCGTTTTTGGCGAATTTATCGTCTGCGTCGGTGAAATGGAAAAGAACCAAAATTATTTTTTTTGCTTTTTAGTAAATCTTTAAAAGAAAAGCTTGATTTAAAAAAAAAAAACATCTGTTATGGCATCGCCTATAACAGAGAAGTACCAAATATTCTCTCTAATTATGACTACGTCAAATTGTCGCCAAACTCGTGAAGCCTATCTTTTGATACAACCTACTTGGCGGTATTTCTTAGTCTCTTGGCGATTCATCATCGGGCGCCGCGTTATCAGAGAAGTACAATTTCTTTTATTTACATTTGTTTAATTCTTTTTAGTCTGGAAATTGAAGACTTAAAAGCAATTCCGTAAGCTATACGTGTGTGCAAAATTTTAGTTCAGTTGAACGTTGTTAAAGGTAAAGCCCGTGCCTCTCTGATTCCGTAACTCCTTGAGCATATCATGGTATTGTACTGTCACCGGAGATACAAGTTTTCGTGTATGCAAAATTTTCATCTCAGTCAAATGATAGGAAGTGGGTTAAAATTTGAGAACAAGTTTTAAATTGGAAAGACATATTTTTTACACATACATATGAGCATTGCAAGTTTTATAAAAGTTTGTAAAAAATGCTTAAATTTATTAGTTAAAGGTATATTAAGGTATAAAGTTATCAGTTAAAGGTATAAAGATAATCAATATTAGGTTTGAGTGGAGGGAGAAGCTAATTTCATTTGTATAAAAATAATTTTTCTAAACTACAGCTATTTTTTCCTCATAAGTTACAAACCGCTTTGTAATGACTGTTAATAAATAATTATTGCAAGCTAGATGTGAAATCCAAAGGCCGCGCTAATTGGACTGCGTATGGAACCAGTGAATGAAAGCTATGAAATATCATACATACCTTTCACATTTTGTGTTACTGATCAACGCATACATAATCAGTATTTTTTTGACAATATCTTTTGTATAGTAATAAAAAAAAAGTTTCATAATGAAATTTTATCACCGCAAGTGTTTTCTTTAAAGTTAGAAAATAATAATTTCGGTAGCCAGTCGCATTTCTTGCATTCTTTGAAGGCATACAGTGGCACAAACAATTGAGGATACACCTTACTTTTACTTGATAAATCCAGCTTTCAATCAAAATAACACCTTAACCAGAAGTGCAAACGAATTTTTATTCTTAGACATAACAAAAGGTTTAATTAACAGTAAAAATAAAGAAAAATCAACGACAAAATTCTAAAATAAAACTTTTTAGAGGCATTTCAAATAAACATAAGCAGATTTTTACCTCAAAAAATTGAGGATACATAAATGAAATTTTTGTTTAACTACTAATTTTTGATTTCTTTTTGCTTGCTACTAATAATCTAAGTTAAGGAAATTTTATCCTAGACTTTTTCAACTGTTATTTCTGTCTTTTGAAGTTGGTTATGAGAATATAAAGCTGTAATTTTAAATGGAAAATGGCTCCTCAGAAAGAGACTAGTATTGATGTAAGAAAATTTATATTAAGGTTATTTAAGAAGGGGAAATCTTATCGTGAAATAGCTCAAATTGTCGGTAGAAGTCACTCCTGTGACCAGAAAATCATTGGGAAATTTAAACGCGATGGATTAATTCAAAATAAGAGTGGAAGAGGAAAGAAAAGTATTCTGATTGATGTAGCTAAAAGGAAAATTTTAAAAGATATCAAGATTAATCTTAAACTGAGTGCAGTCAAACTAGCTGCAGAAACTTCTCGAATAATCTGCAGAAGTGTAAGTGCTGAAACTGTGAGAAATGTGATTAGACATGCTGGATATAGCAGTCGAGTAGCTAGAAAGAAACCTTTCATAAGCTTACAAAATCAGAAAAAGCGTTTGAAGTTTGCAAAAACTCATCAGTTGAAGACAGAAAACTTTTGGAAGAAAGTTATATTTAGTGATGAAAGTAAATTCAACATTTTTGGAAGCGATGGTCGTCACACCACTTTGGATCCAAAAAATTTACGTCCTACAGTTAAACATGGTGGTGGCTCCGTCATGGTTTGGGGTTGTATGGCTGCAAATGGGGTAGGAAATTTAGTTTTTATAGATGGTATAATGGATCATAAGCTTTATATAATTAGACATACTCCGCAACAATCTTAAAGAAAGTGCACAAAAATTGGGTTTAGATGGAAATTTTATATTTCAGCACGACAACGACCCCAAACACACGGCACGTAATGTCAAAATGTGGTGTCTTTTTCATTGTAAACAGCAAATGCACACACCGCCACAGTCCCCTGACATCAATGTCATAGAAAATTTGTGGGCCACACTAGAAACAGCGGTCCAAAAACACCAGATTAGAAACAAAGCCCATTTAAAGCAAGTGTTACAAGAAGAATGGGATAAAATATCTCCAGATACCACTAAAAAATTGGTCGAATCGGTACCAAGACGTTTGGAGGACATTATAAAAGCCAAAGGACATGCAACAAAATACTGATACTGTCTATGCATGTAATATATCGAAAAAATTTCATTGGTGTATCCTTAATTTTTTGAGGTAAAGATCTGCCTATGTTTACTTCAAATATTTGTGAAACTTTTAATTTTAGATATTTTTTTGTTGATTTTCGTTATTTTTACTGTAAATTAACCCTTTTATTACGTGTAAAAGTAAAAATACGTCTTCTATTCTAGTTAATGTGTTATTTTCATTAAAAGTTGGATTTATCAAGTGAAAGTAAGGTGTATCCTCAATTGTTTGAGCCACTGTATGTCTAAGTGGGTTAATCATTTCTTGTGCAACTGAAATAAAGGGAAAGGTCTTTAGGTGCATAGACTAGGTGAATTCCAACCTGTCAGAGAACGATGATTTCCGACAACTTGGCGCTAAATAAATTAAGCAGGATCAGCTGGCAGCTTTAAATTTTGAGCATGTTTATCCTTAGCGGAGAAAGTTTCTAGTTAAAAATAATTGTGAAATCTATTTTCAACTTCAAACGATGCAGCTGTGTTATGTTGTAATATTTTCGCTCCTGATTATCTTAAAACACACACACCGTGCTCTTATTTCCAATAGCTCTTTTTTTTTTTTAAAAAAAATCTTTTGAAGTATGATGTGATTGTTTTCAATTCGTATTGTTGCAGCTCATTTTATTTAGAAGTTCTTCTATTTATCAAAATAAATAAAAAATTACACACTCAAATTTGCCGATCAGGTATTAAGCATAAAATATGAGAAATGTCAATTCACGGCCGGCGATATTCAAGTCGAATCGAGGATTTGAGACCTGGTTTCATCAAAGATCGTCATACGGAATAGCTAGGGTTGTAGGATATTATATCGAAATATGTTTCAAAGTCCACCTGTGAAGTGTTGTGGAAATTAGGAGACTGAAATACCAGCTCTAGTGCCAACTTCATTCCTTGATTGTGATTAGAGATCTTTCACCAATGGCTTTTCTGTAACTCTAGTGCTCGCTAATTCAAAACTTATCAATTAAATTTTTTTAAAAATATAATTCTCGTTTTCATTTGTAGCCACGGGTGCCTAGTGGTCATGTCTTCGGATTTGTGGTCGTCGATGCTCGTTCAGTCGTGGGTTCAATCCTTGGCCGCTAAAGATCCGCCGTGTAGCCGGGGCTGATGCACATTAAATCTGTCGGGGCTTGAAAGTCCTCCCTAAGGCGTGGTGTGGAAGTTAGGAGAGGGGGAGGACTGTGCCAGCTCAGGTGTCGTCCTCGTCACTTGACCGTGGTTGAAAATGACGAGGTCCGTCGCTAATAGCCCTCGTGTTGCTTCTAGTGCGACGTCAATGAAAAACTTAACTAAACTAAACTTGCTAGCTGCTGTATCGTTCTCCTCGCTTCAACGTTAATCGAAATTACGAGGTTCGAGGTCAACAATAAACCAAGTGTTATTTTTAATGGAATGCTAATAAACAGTCAATGGATCTTCAATATATTATGGCTATTCTGTTATTATGTATGGCTATTTTGCCTATTTGCAGTAGTAGTCGTCTTTCCCATTTTCACACTATTTTCGAGTGTATCTCTTGTCTAATGTATGTTAACTTAAAAAATTTTATTTTAAAAATCATAAAACTATTTATGCAATATCCGACTCAATTATTTTTTCAACTTTCCCAAATTCCTTCAGAAAATTTTTCAGAGACTGATTAAATTTAATTATTTTATGTATAAAAATATTTGAAATTTTTTAGCTTTATCAAATGGATTTAGTCGTGACCCAAGATAAATGATTAAAACATAGATGTTAAAAACAGATACAACGCAAAATAATACAGGAAAAATATTGTCCGCCAAAGAATAGAATTTAACCAAAATTTCTGAAATAAAAAAAAAGCATATGCCGTGACCAGGATTCGAACCTGGGTTATTGCGGCCACAACGCAATGTACTAACCACTATACGATCACGGCCTTGAGAAGTTCGTCAGAAAAAGGGTTGAGTTTTCTCCTTTCGTCGAGATTTGTTCCGAGTAGCAAGTGATCCAGTTTTAGATTGAAAGTAAAGGCGTGGCATTCGAGCGTGACATTGGCTGATACAGATAACACAATTTCCTTCAAAATGCTCTTTTCTTCAAGGCCGTGATCGTATAGTGGTTAGTACATTGCGTTGTGGCCGCAATAACCCAGGTTCGAATCCTGGTCACGGCAATGTTTTTTTTTTCTTAAAATTTTTCATCATGCATATTTATTTCTATATATTCACATTTTCAAAAAAAAAAAAATTAAAAGTGTAGAATTTCTGTTAGAGGGGGAAATAGCTTACAAATAGCTTTGAGAGCCTTAAGGCTCCCGTCTAACCGCCATTTTGATTTCGTCAGCTTAATGTTAATCCTATGGAATTTCGACTTTAATTCTCACATCTTCACTATTTGATCTATTTGAATGCAATAAAGTGCATCTGAAAGAGCAAAACATAATGAAGGCTTCTGTGGAATTACTTTTTCCTTCCGATTACCTCTATTTTAACGATTCGTTTGCGAGTTTTCCGTTCTTTAAAAATATTTAAAAGTATTTTTAAAAATAGGATGAAAAAAGTAATTCCACCGAAACATTCATTATTTTTTTGCTCTTTCAGATGCTCTTTATTGAATTCAAATAGATCAAGTAGTAAAGATGTGAGAACGAAAGTCGAAATTCCATAGGATTAACATTACGCTCATGAAATCAAAATGGCGAGTAGACGGGAGCCTTAAACGAATAATTAAAATGGTGGTAAAAATATTTTAAAAATTGGGGGGGGGGGATGTAATTCTGCAGAAACCTTCATTGTTTTTTTGCTTTTAAATAGATGAAAAATGATTTTTTTTTTCATCTTTCCTTATATTTCACTACATAATGCATACGAGTTATTTAATGACTAAGACAATATTAGACTAAATCTAACATTTAAAGCAACATCTGTTCTTTTCAAATTAAGTTACTCAATTAAATATAAGAATTAAAGTTAACGATGAAATATCGAGAAATGGATAATAGTTAACTTTTCCGATATTAAAATTAAAGCAAACGATAAATTATTAAATTGAACATATTTATGCTAAATGTAATTAAAAGTAAAATAAGCGGTAAATTATTAAAATTGAATATTAAATCAGCTACATGTAATTAAAATTGAAGCAAATATAAAAAATTGGAAAAGTGATCTGGTACGCCAAAATGTTCCACTTAAAACAATAGCCATTTGGATGGTTAAAAAGTATAGATTTGAGGACTGTAATAGAAATTCCATAGGACTAACATTGCGTTAAGGGGTGTCGGAACGTCAAATTTTTCAAAAAATCATGATTTGAGATTTTTTTATTTCCAAATTGTATAGCTTTTCACCTTTCTAAAGATACCTTATTTTTATCTCTACGATAATTAGAAGCTTCAAAAACTTAGTTTTAAATAAGCATTGAAACGGGGCCACGCCCATTTAAAGGGCCAAAAAATGTAAACAACGCACTTCATTTTTGGTCGATAGTAAGTACTATGTGCTACTCTAAATGAATTTTTTTAAACTTTCGTTATAAATGAGCCTTTCTTTTATTTGTATTTGCTCTTAAGAAGTTTCACTGTATCTGTGACTGATAGATATTTGTTTATACTTGCATAAGCACGTTTTAGTTCGACTACTACGAGCTTGTTCATTTTAGTTAGTGTTTGTTTCAAAACATATAACTGAATTATTACAAACATTTGTTGTTCTTTTTAGTTAGTGTTTGTATCAAAACACATAGCTAAATTATTTTAAATTGTTGTTTTCAAGCGATTTTATCATGCCTAGATCAAAGACAAAAGTTTTTAAAAAAAGAAAAGGACATTTTAACAAAGGCAGATGTGAAAAGGCGAGTGGAAGTAATGACTCTTCTATAGGAAATAGTGATGTAGCAAATCATTCCAAGGAAGAAATAAATGTATCTTCCAGTGAAAAGAAGGTAAAAAATATGGATACATCATATTCGAATGATACTTATTCTGGTTTTAGGAATGTCATTATGGATATAAATCTTTTAGCCTATGCACTTTTTGAAGCTGTAAAATGTTTAAAGTGTGGTAAACAAGGAATTAGATTGTTACAACATGAAAAAAACTGTGGTGAAGCTGTTCAGTTTGATATAAAATGTCCTTCTTGTGATTATAAATATACTTTTTATAATTCTAAGCAGTGTGACAATAATTTTGAAGTCAATAATAGGTTAGTTTATGCAATGCGATGCATAGGGAAAGGGGCTGAATCTGCAGTAATGTTTTGCGGTATTATGAATCTTCCACCACCACCTACAAAATTTACAAAATTTAATAATATTTTACTGCAAGCAGCTAGAGAAACTTGCGAAGAAAGTATGGCAGAAGCAGTTCATGAAGCAGTTGAAGAGAATGACGGAGGAAGAGACATTGCTGTTGCGGTTGATGGTAGCTGGCAGAAACGAGGCTTTTCTTCGAAGAATGGTGTAGTGACAGTTACAAGTGTGGATACAGGTAAAGTAATTGATGTGGAAATATTATCCAAACATTGTATTTGTCCGAACAAAATTAAGCATCTTCAAAACTGTAAAAGAAATTTTGTTGGTTATAGTGGCAAAATGGAGGTGACAGGTGCTCTATCAATTTTTCGCCGTTCTGAATCGAAGTACAACGTTCGATACACAAGATACTTAGGTGATGGAGATTCGAAAGCATACGATTCCATTGTAGAGAACAATGTATATGGGAACGAGTGTTCGGTGACAAAATTAGAATGTCTTGGACATGTAATGAAGAGAATGGGGACACGTCTTCGGCGCTTGAAAGCAAAGATGAGAGGTCAAAAGCTTTCAGACGGTAAACCTTTGTCTGGTAAAAACAGGCTGACAGAGGCAGAAATTGATCGTCTACAAACCTATTACGGTCTAGCCATTCGAAGAAATTTGTCCAGTGTAAAAGATATGCGACAAGCCGTGTGGGCAATATTTTTACACAAACTGTCGACTGATGAAAAACCTCAGCATGGATTTTGCCCATCAGATGCCGATACATGGTGCAAGTTTAGAAAGGCAGAGTTGCTTGGGGAAACCTATCATCATAAAAACAGTTTACCTGTTGCTGTTGTGGAGACTATGCGACCCATTTTTAGGGATTTATCCAATCCAGAACTATTGAAAAAGTGTTTGCATGGCTGTACCCAAAACCCAAATGAAAGTGTAAATAACGTTATATGGTCTCGTGTACCAAAGAAAACTTTTGTACATATAGAAGCCCTCTCTTTAGGTACGTATGATGCTGTATCTTCGTTCAATATAGGTAATGTATCAAAACTACAAATTTTGAGAAAATTGAACATTGAGCCTGGTGACTATACGATACAGGCAATGAAACGTCTCGACAAAGAGAGGCTGTTAAAAGCTCGATATTCTTGTTTACAAAAAACAAAAGATGTTAGAAAGGAAAAAAGGCTCAAAAGGAAAAGAGAGGATGATGAAATTAAAAAAAATGTGGATAATTTAGAGTATGGGGCAGGAATGTTTTGATAGGTAAGTACTTTTACGTTAAAACTCATTTATCTCAAAATGTGAATTTTTTATGTTCGATGTACCTTTTCTAAGAAACTACTGTTCATATATGTGTAATTTTTGTAGGACATGTTCATAATGTTTCCTAATATATACTGAAATGAGCTTTTAGTAAAAAATTGAAAAATGTATTTTTTGCAAATTTTTTTATATTAAAAAAGAGTGAAATTTGACAATGTCTGATATAATATTTTGTAAATTGATAAAAAATTCAAAATTAGTTAAAAGCTCATTTCAGTATTATAAGAAAGATGTATTTTACTTGTGTAAAAAATTTCAAACTTGTATCTATAATAGATTTTGAGAAAAGGTACATCGAAAACAGCCAATTTAACATTATCGGTATAGGAGGTTCCGACTCCCCTTAACGAAATCAAAATGGCCGATTGACGGGAGCCATAAGTTCTTAAATCTTTTATTACGCATCGTGATTTCTATCTAATCTACATGAATCACGTTTCCTTTTGTTAGAAGAATTTAGAATTCAAGACAATCAGGAAATAAATAAATAAATAAATAAAACCCCAAAATGTTAGGTGAAGATACTCGCGACAAACCGACTGCTATTGTTAAAACGAGAGCTTTGCCATGCCACAACGTCTTCAAAGAACTGAATTATTTTTCCCACTTGGCTTAAAATTAGACCGATCTCAATATAAACTTCTTCGGCATTGAAATTCCAACAAAAACCCCATTAGCGAAATGACTACCTCTTTATAGATAGGTGCGTCACACCCATGAATGGGTCACACCTGTTGGAAAGCATCAAAATTATTGTGAGATTATTAATGATGAACGTTAAGCCATTATTAGACAGTCATTAAAGACAATTTATTCTGTTGTATTTAGTTGATGTTCGTATTTATTTCCTTTATTTTATTTATTCTGTACCGAATTTGTTAAGGTTGAGCAAAATACACGTTTTGACCCAGACTGCTCACGTCCGATCAGAAATTCTCATTACCCGAGAGATATTTTAAAAGGACCATTAAATCGAACGCCATTTTAATGCAAATTGATGTGATTAATTTGCTTGTATGAATCTCGCGAAATTTATTACCGTAAATTTTCCACTGATGAAACGACCTTCAGATAAGACGAGGTATAAATTTTCATCAAAGTTTTTAGTCTCAACGTATATCTGTCCTATAAGACGACCCTCAAACTATCAACGGTCAACCAATTTAGTTTAGATCCGACATCATCATCAAAAACAAGTGTTATTTTTTTTACATCTGGCAGAACTGCCTGCAGAAATACGTGTCGAATCACAAAGGTTCGGCTCGGTTTGTTTGTTTGTTTTATTAACGTCGCACTAGAAGCAACATGAGGGCTGTTGGCGACTGACCTTGTATTTTTGAGCCACGGTCAAGTGAAGAGGACGACACCTGAGCTTGCACCCCCTCTCCTAACATCCATACCACGCCAACGGGAGGACTTTGGGCCCCGAACAGATTTAACGTGCATCAACCCCGGCTACATGGCGGGTCTTTGGCGACCTAGTTTGTGTCGAATCACAAACTAGGTCTGAGAAGTTTATTGGCGCTGTTAGCCATGTGGTCAAGGTCACGAACTCGAAGCCTCATTCGACCAAAGACCTGCCGTGTAGCAGGGCAGATGCACGTTAAATCTGTCGAGGCTCCTAGTCCTCCCATTGGCGTTGTGGGGAAGTTTGTAAAGAGCTCAGGTGCCATCCTCATTAATTGACCGAGGTTCAAAATTACGAGGTTCTTCACCAATAACCTTTATGTTGCTTCTCAATGCGAAGTTAATAAACTCTCAATCAAATTAATCAATCTAAAAAGTTTATTTGCCTTACAACTGGCCATTTTGATTGTAAAAAGACATGTCGAATCACGGACTTGCATGTACCTCTACAATAAGTGCGGGTTTCTTATGCAATGCATTGCTTTGATTTTTTGGGGTATTGATTATGAAGTGGGAATCGATTCCTTTGATACCGAATGGGACCCATATGACGAGTTTCTCAACAACGAAAGCGTGGATGTACTTGAGGAGCTGTTTGCTTTAGATTCTAAAGATTTTGTAGGATTTTAAATCATCGGTGTGCGATTTGTTTTTATTTTGTAATGGTTTTAATTTATGTAAATTTCAATCTTATTCTCTTGTATCTGTCCTATGAGAATATGGCTGCTTTAGCCTAGTGGTCAAGGCTTCAGACTTGTGGACGGCGGATTTCGTTGAGTCGCCGGTTCGAGCTTTGGCCACTAAAGACCCGCCATATAGCCGAGGCTGATGCAAATTAAATCTATCGTGGCTCAAAGTTCTCCCGTTGGCGTAGTGTGGAAGTTGGGAGAGAAGGCTGCCGGCTTAAGAGTGTCGTCCTCGTCACTTGATCGAGACTCAAAATTTCAAGGTCGCCAATAGTCCTCGTATTGCTAGAGGTGTGACGTTAATAAAACTAAAGTAAACTAACTGTCCTATGAGACGACCTTGGGACCTTTTTTTTGGGGGGGGGGATGGAGGGGGGAGCTTTTCATATGATTCAACTGTCGTCTTACCTACCAAATATACGGTAATTAAAACTTTGAATTTTTTCGAAAATGATCTTGCATAATGTGTGAATGTCGCTTTTATCCAATCGATGCGTGTTTGATAAATCATGGACATTTTTCTGTTCTAATACCGTTGCACTTCTGACTGCGGTGAATGTGAATGCCATTCTAGATCAACGTGTTTTTACTGCTTACTTGATCTTCCTGTCCGATATCCGTTTTGAATGGGAAGCCAGCACAATGCTCTACCAATCGTACCATCGTGAAAAAAAGAAATGTGTGCGAGAGATGAAAAGATGAATTTATAAATCGGAGGATATAGAGAGTGTAAATGTAAAATTCGATACGTTTTTCAAGAAGACATTTATTTTCAATCCGTACTCTCCCTGTGAAATGATTAAAAATTGCATATTTTATTAAACTAAAAGAAGTGTTGGAAGGATTTACATATTCTTGTGTGTGTGTTATCTTTGTTTTGCTGATGCCACTCAAGATTCTCCGCATAATTTGACTGATGCGCATTAAATCTATAGAGGCTTCAAGTCCTGCTGTAGGCGAGCGTGTTATGGAAGTTTGAAGAGGATGGGGCCCACTCAAGTGTCGTACTCGTCACCTGAGCGAGGTTCAAAATGACGAGATCCGTCGCCGATAATCTTCGACGTCCTTGTGCTGCATCACGGTGCGACGTTAATAAATAATCAATCAGTTCTGTTTTTAAATTTGTTATTTTTGGTAAAGAATGATTGTTAGTTTAGTTTTTATTAACGTCGCACTAGAAGCAACACGAAGGCTATTGGCGACGGACCTCGTAATTTTGAACCACGATCAAGTGACGAGGACGACACCTGAGCTGGCACCCCCCTCTCCTAACTTCCACACCATGCCAAGGGAGGACTTTGGGCCCCAACAAATTTAACGTGCATCAGCCCCGGATATACGGCGGATCTTTAGCGGCCAAGGATCGAACCCGCGACTGAACGAAAACCGCCGGTCAGGAGTCCGGAGCCATGACCACAGAATGATTGTTAGCACCAGCGCTTCATTCTTGGCACATTCATCTTTCTAAGCGCGCCAAAACGGTTTGCCAAAAAAAAAAAAGAAACAATTTCATTTCGTTTTTGGTGTTTTTAAAATGTATCGATTGTTTATTAACGTCACACTGAGAAGCAACACGAGAACTATTGACCTCGGATCTTATAATTTTGAGCCTTGATTAAGTGATCTCAGCGGCACGTCCATCTCCAAATTTCCATACTACGCCAACGGGGGGACTTGGGATCTTGACAGATTTAATGTGCATCGGCCGCGCTGCACCGCGGGTCATCAGTATGTCAGATTCGGGTCCGCTACCATAACCGCGACCAATTCGAAATCTATATAACTATCGAGATGTATTAGGTTCAACCCCGTAGAATTGCTTTAGGGGAACTGAGGACAAGGGGAAAAAAAAAGCTTAATTTATGCCAGATTTAAATAATCCTCATTTTTTTCAAGGTTCTTTTCGTGTAATAACAATTGCATTCATATAATAAATAATTATGTTAGTGCAATTAATAATCAAATAATTTATTTACATTTGTAAGTGGTGCACTTACATTTTTGTACATTTTGCACCAGCGCTGCATTAATGACTTCAAAATTATAAAGAGTACCGATAAACATAACATTGTGTACACTGATCATATTTCTTAGCTCAAAATTTGAATTTAATGAAATTACTTATATTTTCCTGTAATTTATATGTAAATATTGTGTATTTATTGAAAATAAAAATCAAATTCATTGCTCTAGAACTACCTTAATTTTATACCGCGGAAAATATTAGTACCATGGATAATAAAACAGATTTTGAGAAGTGTACCAGAATATTATCCCAGAAAATCACGTGGCACATTAGTTTACAATTTTAAAATTCAATTTTCTGACGTACTATTTATCAAATGATTGTACGATTTTTATAGGCCAGAGCAACAACAAAAACTGATAACTCTTCTATTTATCAAATTCTCATGAAAAATACATCAACGGTATCAGCAAAGCGCCCTCTATTTTATAACAATGAAATAAAAAAAAAAAGGAATAAAATTTTGAAGTATTATGGATTTAAAAAATTTTCATTGTGAATTTAAAATAAAATTTAAATAATCATTATGAGAAATGCCTGGTTGTATTGGATCGGGTGTATCAATCGTAAATATCTCTGGATTCAGACCTCGAGGCATTCCAAGATAGTTATATAATAAGGAGACAACATTCTTTCTCAATTATAAACCTTTAATGCTTTCACGCAAGTGTATTGTGGAATTTGTGGATGGAGTTGAGGTAGTGACCTTTTCATCGAACAGTGGTTGCATATCACGGATTTTCTTTTTTGTCAAAGTTAAGTGGACCTTAAAGTGGAGCAGAGATGCATAATATAAAGTGTTTCTTGACTAGTAACATGCTTCTGAATCAATTCATTTCGGATAAAATGCGTTTTCTAAACGCCAACATAACAATAGTACTATGTTTGAATGTGTCAAGATGACAAAAATTCATCTCGATTTTTCTGCCTCGACAGTTTTTTAAATTTTCTCGATACATTTGAATTGGAAAATTTGCGAATTCCTCAAAGGAATTAATATTACTTTATGCGTTCCGAAAAGAGATTAAGCAGCTTTGATAATCTGTAACAGTTTCGTAACATATTTAGCATTCCACTTCGTTAGCCATGGATAAAATTCTATATTCCAAATTGCGCTATCTAAATCCATTGATATTTAAAGAAACAGAGTGTTAAAACCTCCAGTGACAACGATTGGGAATTAAAAGTGAAGGGGGGGGGGGGGGAGAGGAGAGAGGAAAACTGTATATTCTAATCAAATAAATAATCAGGCATGTTGGAAATGGAAACAGTTTATCGAAGATATGCAAGGAATTTTCCGTAGCGAAATTATCAGTATAGAACATGTGGAAAAATTGCAGCTTACCAAAAAATATCAGGATGAAGTAAAGAAGCTGAAAAAGAGAATGTAAAATGAACTTTTTAAAAATGGGAGTCCATTTCATAAAATTTCCCCCTTAAGTGGTGCATATATATAATATGGTATTTTTTTGTAATTAAATATCAATACTTAAATTAGAAAGTAATCTCAATAATTAAAAAATTAAAACATTATATAAAAAATCATTACTGTACCGTACCATTGGGAAGAAAAATGCTTAACAAATCTTAAAAATAAACAGATAAAAATTTGTAAGCTGAGAAAAATGAGTAAAGATATAAATATTTATATTTAGCTATAAAAGGAAAACATTATATAGTATAGAAATTTACAAATGAAAGTTAACTAAATGAAAAATAAATTGACAACTGTGAGAATCATATATATATATATATATATATATATATATATATATATATATGGAAAAAGTTTGAAGGAAAGCAAAATAATGGAATATAGTATATTTAATGTTTCTTCAGGCTTTAAACTTCTAGGCTGGGTTGTTCTAAAATTATTGGCTAGCCTGTTTCCACCAGCAAAATATATATATAAAAAAAACAGTTACGAAACTCAAAATACATTTGAAAAGAGGTGAAAATCAAACTAATTCTACGACATTTTTGAAAAAACAACAACAAAAGCAAACTTAAAGAAATCCGTAATAACAAAAACTAAAGTAATAAAAAAACCACCAAAAAAATTTACAATTGAATAACTTATCAATTTATTATGTGTTATCACAATTTCCGATGAAATAATTACCAAATGCTAAAAAAAATTCAATCTTTTTTAACAAAATTGGATATAGTGAATCTTCAGTTATGGTGAACTTTTTTATTGGGTCAATAAATAATTCACCATAACTGGGTTTGACTGTTGTTGCTACTTTTAGACGGCTGAATTGGAATAAAAATTTATAACTTCTAAGAAGGGGGAGTTCGGCCAATTGCTGCAACTGAATAATTAAACCTGATACTGATTACGTCCCCCGTACGATATCCACCAACCGAGAATAAATAGATTCACAAGTGACTCTTGTTACAAAAGTCCTTTTCATTGGTGTCAGAATCGCCTCTTCGTTGTCTGGTTCACGGGCAATTTTAGAATCAAAATCCCTTTTACATCACTTCATCTCTATTCCTTACCCGTCACCGCTATATTTAAAGAGAGGAGCAATCATTTCTGGAAATGTAGATAAAGTGTCCGTGATGGGGCGTGGACGGCGTAATCGGCATATTTACCCCCTGTTCTCGCTGAGCAAAGTGGACAGACGCATTATCCACTTAGGTGGGCGTCGGAATTTGACATGCGGTTTGGCGCTGAATAAATGAACGAGTTTATTTTTAAAATTGATTTCGGATGAGTGTCTGCGGTCGTTTGGCGCCGGCTGAATGGTGGGTCGAGTGTTTTAAAGCAGAATAGATTTTCTTGGAGCTATTTGTACATTAAATGCATTTTAATTTCGAACACGATTTTACGGTTAAATTAACTATGGTTGCCTTGTGAAAAGTTTTGATTTTAAAATAAAATGTTTTTAAATTTTCAACGAAATAATAAGAAATCTAAAAATGATTGAAAATGAGGCAGTGTCACTTATAATTTTAAAATAATTGCTATCCCTTTCATATAAAATAATATATTCTTTTTTTAAACTTACTTTCGATACTATAGCAGAGGCCTCGGTAGGAATGATGGACAGGTTCGTGGAATTCTCGTCTGATATTCGTTCCATCGAGCAGTGGTTTCGAGTCCTGATGCCACTAAAAACTCGCCGTGGAGCGGGGAGGATTTATGTTAAATTTATCGAGGCTCCCGTGGGCGTGGTGTAGAAGCTTCGAGAGAGAGTGATGCCGGACTAGTTGTCGTCCTCGTCACTTGACTGAGGTTGAAAATGTTAAAATTCATCGTCAGTAGCTCTCGTGTTGCTTTTAAAGTGAGATATTAATATCAACCAATTAATAGCACATGTAGGCACTGTATTTTTGGTCGGAATTGTGGAGATACTGTACATATATAAAGACAGAGTCAACTTTGAAGTTCTTTTCAATTCTTTTCTAATCCCCTCCCCCCCTCCATTGTGAATACGCGGATGGATGCGAGGCCATTTCCAATGACGTTAAGAACAGTTACCGGCTAGACACTTCAAAGTATCTGTATTGCCGAAGTTGTCGGCGTTTACTGTGCCCTTCAGCTGGTTAAACTTCCAGTTCTTATAAATTTGTTGTATATATTGACAGCATGAATATTTTGAAAACGGTGGAAAATCTGGATTATCAGAGTTATCTTGTGGTGGCTGACATAGCTGTCAACACAGTTCAACTGTACGTATATATTTCGAGCACCCCCTGCTCCACAAATAATGCACTACGGGTTTACAGAAGGAAGGCGCTCGGTCTTAAACTAACATTGGTTGTCAAACTCTCTGGCATGATACCTCACTTTCTGGACTCGTACACTCTGACTACCGAGGAGCTGGCGAGTCGGCAAATCAGGCGTGGGCCTCTCACTTGGGAGTTGCTCCGACTTGTTGGCCCCGATACCTAGACTTCTTTGCAGTTTTCAACGCCTTGGCGGTTGCCGGGGTCTGTAGTACATGAGTCCTAGGCTTCTTTCCATAGTCTTTGTCGTATCGAGATACAAGCTCTAGTAAGTCAATTGTCGTACTGAAGTACCATCTGAGATCGCAGGAGGATTTCCCCCACTTGTTTGCCTGCAGTACCTAGACATCTTTGCGGTATTTTACGCCATGGTGTAAAATACCGCAAATGTCTATGGAATACATTGACTCGTAGTACTTGAGTACTAGATGTCTTTGCAGCCTTTTACACCGTAGTGGGAACCTTTCGTACCTAGTTTGCGGGACTCGTCCTCTGTCTAATTGTCGTATTGTGATACGAACAAATTCTTGATTGTCGTACCGAAGTACGACCTGGAAGCTCGGGTGGAAATTCCCAACTTGTTGCACCCGGTGCATAGACATCCTTTCAGTTTTTTTCGCCTTGGAGGGCACCAGTGGCTGTAATATTGATTTTTTTTTAAACCAAGTATCAGGCCATCCCACATCTCATTCTATAAATGATGTGTTGACCCAGGTAATCTCATCGATTTTCACCATTTGGGTCTGAGCAACAAGACAAACCATCTTCTAGGTCCAGTTTTGAAGCCATCCCCCTGGTTCTGGAACAGTTGCGTTGGCCGCGGTATCCTAGTGGTCATGGTTTCGGATTCGTGGCTGGTGGTTTTCGTTCAGTCGTGGGTTTGATCCTTGGCCGCCAAAGACCCGCAGTTTAGCCGGGGTTGATGCACGTTAAATCTGTCTAGTCCCGAAGTCCTCCCGTTGGCGGGGTATGGATGTTAGGAGAGGGGGGGTGCCAGCTCAGATGTCGTCCTCGTCACTTGACTGTGGTTCCAAATTTCGAGGTCCTTCGCCAATAGCCCTCGTGTTGCTTCTAGTGCGACGTTAATGTAAACTAAACTAAACTAAAATATGGGACAGTTGCTGAGATAGTGGAAGATGTATTCATCTTGACTATAACATCTTTTGTCGCATACCCAGCCATGCAGGAAATTTAAGCAATGAACAAGTGGACTCGACTGCACAATCGGCAACGAATCCTTAATAGCCAACAGGTGTGCCTTTTGATATCAGACTTTTCATTTCAAGAGCCATTAAAACGGCCTTGGCAGGAAGCGTGGAATCTCTCTCCAAATCGACTACAAACTACAAACTCAGTGAAACACATAATTGGAAATCGGCTGAATGTTCCAATGGCAAGAGTGGAAGTCAGGTTGACTCGCCTTCGCATTGCAGACACTTTCAAGTCTCCTATAATGCGGTATTTTTATAAAGCGATTTCCATATAACATGGAGTGAAAATTGCGACACCTCTTCTATAATACGATTTCTATATAACACTTTTTTAGTATAAGAACATCCGAACACTTCAAATGGCTCAAAAAATTTATTTGTGGCAGAATTTATTCCATTGGTTAATTTTTTTTGGTTGTCATTTATGAGTATTTCCTGTTTATCAAATCTGGTTTTCAGGGAATTTCCCTGAAAATGAGCAAACAATACAGCATTGCTCTCTTTCAATTTATTCTGAGAATATCTTTAAATGTGTTCAGACGTGTGTGTAAAAAGCTCGTTTGATTCACGTTTTTGGAACTGTACAACATTAGAGAACATCTAGGTAAAAAATTTTATTTACTGCATAATATTTTCTCTCCAAAAAATAATTCTCCGTAGGTTTGCAAAATGGCTTAAATAAATAAAAGCAGAAAACAGTTAAAAATAAAATATCTCTCTCTTGTGCACGAAATCCAAGTTTTAGATCGTTTGAAGGATGAAGAAAATATATAGTCTGTTGCAAAATTGTTAAAATTGAGTGAATCTACAATTCGAACTTTAAAGAAAAATAAAGGGGGAAAAAATCTAAGGAAGACTGTTGCAGGTTGTCTGATTTATGTACATTTTATTAATTTTTGAGATTCTATATAACACGATATGAATTCATTTAATTTGTATTAATTCTGAGATTTTTATAACATGGTATGCATAAAGCGCATTTCCTGTTTTAAACTGATTCTGAGTTTCTTGTTACACGGTTTGCATATAAATCGGTATGAATTAATCGCTTTATAGGTGACTTGACTGTACTCGCTTTATTCATAAACTTCTTTGTGGCAATGGTAGACTAGTGGTCATGGTAGCGATCTTACAGCCCGCTGCTTTCGTCGAGTCGTAGGTTCGAGCCTTGATGCCACCAATGACTCGCCGTGTGGCCGGGGCTGATGTTAAATCTGTCTTGGATCAAAGTCCTCCCGTGGCGTGGTGTGGAAGTTAGAAGAGAGGGCTGCCAGCTTAAGTGTGTTGTCTTTGTCACTTGACTGAGGCTCAAAATTACGAGGTCCGTCGCCAATAGCCCCTGTGTTGCTTCCAGTGCGACGTTAATAAAACCAACCGACCCATAAACCTTTTTTATTTGGCGTGAGTGATCCCGAATATCCTTCCTGTCTTGCTCTATACACCGCTCATCACATTTTATATTTTTCAATTCATTTGTTTTAAACTTTTCTGACCCGGCAGGGGAAAAATTCCCCGCTGCAATCTCTGCATTTTTATATAAAATTGGCTTTTTTTACACCACATTCAAAATTAATTATTTTGCATTTAATTGATTCACTTCTATTTTAAGCTTTTGAATAATTTTCTTAAATTATTTCCCATTTTATATATTAGCTGCATAGACTCACACAACTTTCTTCGCCTTCACAACAGCACCCGTTCGGGGCAGCCAATACAGTTCCCTTCTCCTCTGCATCCTGTCAACCAACAAGAGTATTATCTCTCGTCTCCCCTCCTATTTCAGCCAATAACTCAAAAATTCTTCAAACTACTGCATTTTTCTAAGTCATCTGCAACAATCAAAAGGAATACAGCTCTCAATCTCGCCAACCAATAAGAACTTTCTCACTTATATCCACCCAACAGAATGTCAAAAATTCAACTGGAGTCAAGTTTCAACAAATTCAGCCAAAATACACCAGCATAAAGGCCGCTTGCGCGCTCTAGAACCTCGGAGAAAGCGCAACTTGCACACGTACATATTTAAAATTATAACCTTAATATTTTTTACTATACTGACTTAGTGTTTATATATATATATGTAATGATTTAACTTTTAATTCAATAATTACCCTAAATAATAAATT
>BMAW01119674.1:0-11694 GCA_019974015.1 Nephila pilipes
ATTATAAATATAATATTAAATCTGTATGCAGACATGGAAAATATCCGCATGTGTATTGTGCATGTATGAGGCGCTTGTTAATACGCCTTTTAACGTAAAATAAAGATTCCGAAATAATAATCTGATCGTTTCGAAAAGTCATTATCACTTTTTCTATCTCATGATACAAAACCAAATATACATTGGTGTACAAAATTAAGAGAATTTGCATATTTTGTCGAATTTCATGGAAAGAATTGAACGAAATGTAAAAATACTGCTTCGAACCAAAGATGCAAATCTTGTCCGTCGAGTTTGCAAGAGTATATATGTGTGTGAGTGGAACTAATCGAAAAACAGGATTTATAAGAGCGCATGTCGAAATCCGCATTTTGTTCGCTAGCGCATTTCGCAGAATTTCTTGGCGTGTTTTGGCAGCAATCGCTCTAACTAAAATTCAAACAGTAAAATTGAGTTTAACACTAACATTTAGATGATGGAATCAGATGGCGAATTGTGGGTAGATTAGAAGCAGGCTAGTCCCAAATCCAAAATTTGTAGAGAATTTGCTTTAATGCGCAGCGTCATGTCCAACTTAAGGAAACAATTTCAGGATACCGGATTCGTCGAAAGTCTGGGCAAGGTCGTCCAAGGGCTACGACAGTCAGAGAAGACTACCATTTGTCTATTATAGCGAGGCGTAACAGGGATGCTACAGCTTCTCAAGTCTCTCATGAGTTGTATGCGGCCACAGGAACTCGGGGTTCAAGGGTGACTGTTTCCAGAAAAATTTCATGAGAGAGAACTGTTTGCAAGACCTGTTGTTTGCGACCCTCTAAGTTCTGCGAACAGGAGAGTCTACTTAAAATGGTGCAGAGGTTATAGAGATTGTAGCATGGATCAATGGATGACCGTTCTCTTCACTGATGAGTCCCGGTTCAGCCTAATCAGTGATTCTCGCAGTACTTTCATAAGGAGAGAACCAGGGGCATGCTACCTGCCCTCCAATGTCCCTAAAATCGACCATTACGGCAGCGAAGCCAGTCTGGCCAGGCATTATGTTGGATGGTCGTGAACACCTCCATGTCTTTGAAAGAGGCACTGTGACTGCTGAGAAGTATAAGGATGAGGTCTTGGACTTCTATGTTCGCCTTTTCAGGGGTGCAGTTAATCCTGATTTCCTTTTAATGGATGACAACGCGAGGTCACATAGAGTATGCCTTGGACACTCTGGGGAGGGCAATTGCAATTCACAAGCCCCTCTGAGAACCATCCAAGACCTGAACGAGGGGAACTAAACCCTTTAAAAGTTCATAAATTCCCTTTTTCCAGCATAAAATCAAGGTGGAGGTCTGTATATCGGTAAGAGGGGACCATACCCTCTATTAACCCAGTTTTTTGTTCTATTCTGCAACTGCTGTTTCATACTTTTCGACTGCAATGAGTGTTACGCTCGATCATGTGTGTGTATTATAACTGTTGAATGATTTTGTTTTTGTATGATATAAACCCTATTTACACACCAAATTTCATTAAAATCTGTCCGGTAGTTCTAGAGATAACAGACCAAATCGGAAAATTCTCTTAATTTTGAACACCAGTGTACTTATCTCACGATGCATGACCAAAGTATGTTGACTTTGGCCGTAAGATGTGTTTCGGTTACAGACTGATCAATATCAAACAGATATAATTCAGAAGTAAAACAGTTTTTCTGTACGTCTCCGTCGCAGTTATCTGAAAACACTATCAATAATGCTAGTAAGAAGCATTCAGAAACCTTATATTTAAACGAATAATTTCGGATGGGTTGAGATTAGGGTTTCTGATTTCCCGGGAATGTCCGGGAAATCTCGGGAATGTAATTGTCGTTCCCGGGATTCCAGGGAATACATCAAAATTTAAAAAAAATTAAAAAAGAGTTATTTTTAAATAAAATTAATAATAATTATATAAAATAAAAATACATATAAATTCCAAAATTAATGCTTATTTATATAATGAGCTAAAAATACCAAAAATATGTATTAAATTGATTCTTCATTTTTAAAATAGGATTTGAGAAAGCATAAGCAATTTATACTTTTATCACTCAACCTTGTTCTAAGCTTTGTGACGAACAATCCGGCAGCAGAAAATGCTCTCTCGACTTTAAATGACGTTGGAGGAATTGTTTTTAAAGCCTTATATAGTTTTATAATGTTTGATGAAGGATTTTCAGTCGAGTCGAACAGCTACATTTCTATTTTCATGATTTTGTTGAGACTAGTACTTTTTTTGGTTGAACAATATAAAACTTTTGTTTTAGACTAAATTGCTCTCTCTAATTTTCCGTCCAACGTCATAGGTTTTTCTTTCAAAATCTCCATGATCTCTTCTTCTGAGTGCAAAGAGTTGCATATTGAGACCTCTTCTTCACAGAAAAGCCTTGTCCCTATCATTTGGGTTGTCTAACCTAACAATTTTTACCAGGCAATCGCGAAATATCGATAGTAACTTCAGCTGCTTCGCATTTTCTCCCAAAATTCGGGTAATGCATTAATCCTATTAAATTAACGTTGCGTCCCTCATTAATTCTTTGGATTAGAGAATATTTCATATTTTTCGCAAATTCTGAATTTTATTCGTTAAATTCTCCAATAACGAAAGAAAATACACTTTCTGCAGTTAGCAAAGTCGATTTTCGTCTGCATAATTTTTCTAAGCCAATTTTTACTGACTTTAAGCCAGTTACAATTGTAGCCACAGTTTCAAACTCTACATTAGCCATCATTTGTTCTTCTTTAATGTCAATTAATGCTTTTAAAATTGATGACTTTATTTCTAAAAGTCTTTCAAGCATTGCCAACAAATTATTCCAATGCCTGAAGTAAAATGGTCATCTTGTAGAAGTTGTCTGCATATAGAATTAGAGAAAGATATTTTTTTTCTCTTTATTTTCATATAAACCTCTACAAAACTCTTTATATAGTACATAATAAAAATATAATAAAATAGTTTAAAAATGGAATTCAAGGTCATTAAACTTATTTTTTATCTTGACTTAATTATATTTTGTATTAAAAAGAAGGGAATGAGAGAATTTATATTGATTCATTTCCCATTTTCATTAGACAGGCAAGAAGAAAAATCATTAACTTTGGATATTCATTTCAATACATGCAGAGCACCTTCTTGTAGCAAACGATTATAACAAAATTCTCAAATGCGTGATGTAATTTCCCCAGATTTAATTTTAAATATGGATCAGTATAATTGTAAGCCATTCATTTTTTATTTTTACGCAATATGTAGAATGGGCTTACAATCTAAATCTTACCTTAACGTTGAAAAATTTACCACTTATAGTAATAGATGTATTCTTTTGTACTCTTGTGAATGATCAACATATATGAAATAATAATTTATATCTAAAAGTATTTGAAGCCTATCTCAATAAATGTTATCCAAATATCAATTTTATCACAATGTACAATACCTTAAAAGGCGCAATGAAAAGTTAAGAAAGTTAAGAAATATATCCTAAAAGAGACTACTTTAAAGAAAATATTTGTAGTTAAAAGTCAGGCTCAAAAAAATGGAAAGGTATTGGTATGACTAATTATTTTATATTAATGATGAAGATGCAATTTAATTTAATATAAAAAATTCTTGTCCAAATTAAATTATTTAGTACTATTCATGAACCAATAATTTAGGAAAGTTGTGTCCTTTTTTATATTCTTACTGATTATAATAGTTTTCTAATTTCGTATAATTTGCTATTTATTCAAAAAATATTATTTTTTTTATTCCAAATAATTTTTATTTTATTTCACAAATTCAACAAAATGGGAAACAACTGTCGAATTAGATATCAGCAAAAGATAAAAAGTAAATAAAAAAAATTTCTAAAATGAGAAATTAAATATTTATTGATTTGACTAGCACAGATAAGATCTTAATAGAAAATTAAATTTTCCTTTGTGAAGCATAATTACAAAAAAATTTGAAAAGTTCAATACAAAATTTTACAAAGAACAAATTTAGCCCCCCCAGGTGTGTTTTTTTTAATATTTATTATTAAATTACTCAGTTAAATATAAGAATTAAAGTAAACGGTGAAAAATCGAGAAATGGATGATGGTAACCTTTTCCAATATTAAATCAAAGGAAACGATACATTATTAAATAGAATACTTTATCAGCTACAAGTAATTAAAATTACAGCAAACGATAATATATAAAATTGAGTATATTTAAGCTAAATGTAATTAAGATTAAAGCAAACGATAAAAAATTTAAAAGTGTTCTGGTGCGCCAAAAGTTATCCATCTGAAATGAGGAACTGCCGAAACAAAGTTGGAAAGTAAAGTTACGAAAGCGCATTGTTATTGGACGCTGTAGCCAGTAAGCTAAGAAGCATATATAGCAATGGGCGGAGAGAGCGTTAGGGGGTGGGACTTCAGTTCGAAGGCGAAAACGACTTCGAGAAAGCTGTCGTCCACGGGTTTTTGAGAGGTTGTAACTAGATAAAACTAAAGTTAAAATTAAAATGAAATGAATAGAAATGCCGTACCGAAACCAATTTAAAGAAAAATGCAATTTAAAAGTTTGAGGGAAAATTTAAACGCGAGGAGATTGAGTTTGAAAAAAGAGAATAAACATGAATTGAGCTATGCGCCACTAGCGACGCTTGGTGGTTAAAATTGGTTCTAACTTTGGAAAATAAAGTGTAAACAAACTTTTAAGAGCTTAAATCACTAAGATTTCGAAATATTAAAAATTTTGAAAGTGATCGACAGTGTTACGCGAGGTCCATTTTGACCATGGGACATTGCCACTTATCGATGTGAAGTCCTGAATTTAAAAATTAAGCAGGATATCACTAATGAATTGCTTCAATGCACTCTCAGTCTTTTTAAGACTGGGAAATGAATATAAGAGTGTCCGAAAGCGGCTCTTGGTCTTTTTTGCGATGATGCGATTGACGCATCATACGCGGGGAGTTGTTGAAGCAGTGCATTAGGTATTTGAGGGATCCTATTAAAGAAATTAAATGATTGTTTTTTAATGAACTCTAGAATTGGTTCAATATTTAGATCTTTATGCAGGACTTCGTTCCGGACAAACCAGGGAGCATTAATCATTTTCCTAAGGTGGATATTTTGAAAGACGTGCAGTCGTTTCAGATGGGTGGTTGCCGCAGACGCCCAAATAGGCGACGCATACAACATGATCAGTCTTAAGATCGACTTGTAGAGCAAAATTTTGTGCCTGATCGCCAGCTTGCTCTTACGAGAAATCAAGCGAGTGAGCGATCTGCTAATTCCGATAGCCTTTTGATCTGCTTTTCGGATGTGGTGGGCAAAAGTTAATTTATCGTCTAGAACTAACCCTAGGTACTTATATTCAGTAACCCAGGAGACAGGTTGATCAAAAATGGTGACTGCTGGCAAATTGCCAATACACCGTTGTTTCGTAAAGAGGAGGCAAGAGCTTTTGGATGCATTAACTTTAATTTTCCAGTCAATGAGCCAGAGCTGTAAACGAGAAATGTATCTCTGCAATCTTGCAATAATTTTCCGTTTGCAGATGTCTTGGGACATAATAGCAGTGTCATCAGCATACATTGCTAAATGAATGTTGGAAGCCTTCGGGATGTCATTTACGTACAAAGAAAATGGCTGCCTCATAGCTGTCTTAAAATTCTGAATAATATTGTTTATTTTTAATCATATCTTAATTCCAGTTTGCGCATGATTTAAGGTAATACATAAACCGATAAGTAAATAAAATACTTAATTTTTATATTTGTTTCACTTCAATCCAATAAAAAAATTAAGGAAAATTTCTTACGATATATTTTTGATAATTAAGTTCATTAGTGGTGAAAGCAGGTATCAGACATACATTGCATATATTTTAATTCAGTCCAAAAAAAATTCAGGAGAAATTTATGATGTATTTTTGAAAATAAAGTTCGTTATTGGTGAAAGCAGACATCAAAGATATACGCAAAAACCATGATAATTTTTTGAAAAGTGGTCGGGTACGACATTTTTGGTTTAACTGAACCATAAGCCCCTTAGGTGAATAATGAAATTCTGTGTAATTGTTAATATTATCTTCAATTAAATTTTGTTTAAGGAATTTGATAGTCACAGTATCTAAATATCTACGGTTTTGGGCAATCAATGCATAAATTATTAGCTATTTTTTGTGAGACTATAAATTATCCAAGAAATCACTTTTTTTAAAAAAAAATGTATGAAGATTTAAAAATTTGATTTTCAAAAAATGATATTTAATGTAGAAAAATATCAAAATTACATCTATAATAGGAGGAAACAAAATAATTTTTGGTTGAATAAATGCAATTTATTCAACATAAATACTAATTACAAAGTATAAGGCAAAGGCAATTATGTTCTGAAATACATCTATTTTCAACATATTACACCGGTAAAAAAAAGATAATTGTAAATACTTTTTTAAATGTTTATTGTATTTATCTATTTTCTACTTCTTATCGCTTTATGAAATTGATATGAACACACATTTACAAACTTCACAATATAGATTACTTTATTATTAAGATAAGATAAGTTCCATTTATATAAAGTGAGGAAGAACAAAATAAAAAGAACATTACCTCGTCCACTTGTGCCTTTAATTGTTTCAAAATTAAGAATATTGTAACACATTTTACGATGAAAACTCTAAACATATTCTTTGCATATAGTTCTAATTGATTTTGCAATGAGAGCTTCAAAAATGTTGAATTCCTCAATGCTGTTCCAATCGCGAAAATTTTACTTCTACGTTGCGGTGGTTTTATTTATTTTATTATTGCGTCAATTTGTGTTGATCAAATAGTAAAATTCCTCTAACAAAAGGCTATTTGTAAGCCTTGCTTAATAGTCCAGACAAAATGAATGTTGCTCTATCTAAAAATACTAGATCTTTACGACATATCATAATCTAAATCCTTAGTAGGTTTGTTGGATTCATCAATTAAAAAAAGGGGGATTTTTCATTAAAAATAACTTCCACACTGTGTACACGTATATACACCGAAGTTCAAAATTCAGTTTTTTTTTTTTTTTTTTTTTTGGCTTTTTGTCGATTATCTACAGTAGTACTAGACAAACTTTAATGAAATGGGGTGTGTGTATAGATTCATAAAATACACACAAGAAAAAATACCATTCAACAGTTATAGCGTTTAATGTACGTGTGTAAGTCTCATAAGCGTAGGAGAGATCACAATATGGGAAGAATGGCTTTCAATTAGGAATATACTTCCTACTTAAATTATACAGCTTTCACAACAAGATTTTAGGTTAGAAATTATACACTTTATAAGAACGTGCGGCAGTAAGTTCCAATCCTCTAGCAATACTGTTTTCAGTTCCATTTCTTTTTTATTTTGCTTTGAAGTTTTGGAAATACACTGCTCAAAAAATTTAGGTGAACTCATGGTTTTAAGAAAATATGTAAATATTTACCTTGATAACTCGTGTCAAATGAAAAATTTATAATTTAAAGTGTAGGAGAAAACAAAAGCCGAAATCTACATAAACAAATCAACTTTCATTATGTCAAAAATCAGAAAAAGGTCAAAATTGCAGAAATCTTGGTTTCACAGAAGCTTCTTTTTTACAATCTCAATCCTATAATTCAATTTTGCAGCTTTTATTTTCAAAATAACACCGGTAAAAAACGAGTTTTTTGATCATGGGTTTCTTTCAAACTTCAATCTTTGCGTAACATAATTTTTATACCTTAAATTTTATGAGCAAAAGGGAACGTTGAGTCAAATTTAATTTATTCAATAATTAACAAAATAGAGCTTAAGCAATGACCCCTTCACCTTGGCGACAGATATGGCTACTCGGCAAGAAACTTGGCGTAAGATTTAATTCTTTTTTATAATTAGTTTTAATCAATTATTTTTTGTTAAATATTCGTATTGTCATCCCAAAAATCGTGTATAGAAAATTTCAGCTCAATTGAGCTCTTTGAAATGTGAGAAAAAAGCTTTTAAAGTTTTGAACCACTTACAGTTTTAATGTGAGTTAAAGAAAACCCATTAAAAAGAGAGTTGAAAATGTCACAACGTGATTTACCGGAATCCATGACTTGGTATATTATCAGGAGATTTGAATTCAGACAAACACAAAGAAGCGTAGAGGACCCTTTTGGAGTGGCAAAGACTGTCGTTTCAAGGCCTTGTAATCGATTTCAAGAAACAGGGAATGTTAAGGTCACCCACGCGCTACCACAGTAACTGATGACTGATAACTATCAACTGTTGACGGCTCTTCGAGATTGAATAGGCAATGCTACTCAACTGCAAAAACAGTTACTTTTGCAGCAGGACTAAGCGTGTCAAATCGAATAGTCCGAAATAATTGAGATCGGTTGCAAAGTTATTGGAGTCAATTTATGTTTACTGACGAGTCCGATTCAGTTTGAAGTGTGATACACGATTTGTTTTGGTATACAGAGAAAGAAGCATTCGAAATACCCCCACATTCCTTCGGGAAAGATCAGACGAGGTAAATTAATGGTGTGAGCTAGAATCAGCATAGGTGGAAGTGCAAACTTGCATATCATCCGAAATGGAAATATCCCCATATTCCTTCGGGAAAGATCAAATTACAGAAGAGGTGGGTTAATGGTGTGATAGCTAGAATCAGCACAAATGGAAGTGCAAACTTGCATATCATCCGAAACTGAAATTTGATGGCCCAAAGTTATGCAAAAACTATTTACTGAGATCTCATGACGTATCTTACGCTGCAGGCAATGGTGATTTCTTTCTATTAATGAATGATAATGCCAGACCTCAAACAGCCGGTCTTGTAAAGAACATACTAAAACAATACAATGTATGGTGAGATAAGCATGCTATCCTGATCTAAATCCGATGCATCATGTTTTCAACACACTTAGACTCATAGTAACTATTTCAAGGCCTCCTCTTACTATCCAGGGCTTAGAGATTGCACATCTTTGGGTTTGGTTTGATTTGGTTTTATTAACATCGCGCTCTAGAAGCAGCACCAGGACTACTGGCGAAGGACTTCGTACTTTTGAACCTCGGTCAAGAGACGAGAATGACACCTGAGTTGTCAGCCCTCTCCTAACTTCCACACCAAGCCAACGCGAGGACTTTGAGATCCGACAGATTCAACGTGCTTATCAGCTCCGGCTACTCGGCGGCTATTTAGTGGTATCAAGGCTCGAACTTTCGACTCGTACGAAAATCGCGAGTCCACGGTCATGACCACTAGGCTACCGGGGCCACACACTTCTTTAGGAATGAGCAGAATTCTTCAGTTTATTGTCAATAACCTCTTACCATACATTCGTAAAGGGTGTGCAGCAGTCTTAGCTGTTCGAGTGGGCAAACGTCATATTAATCATCTTGCATTATTTCTGATCAAAAATTTTTTGTCATTTATTTGTAAACAAACTGTTGCTCTGGACCATTTTTTGATGAACTTAAATCATTTCAAAGAAATACCGCTCCCAAACATCATTTTTGGTATTTTTTTTGCATGTACTACGATTTGTAATACGTGTACTCTTCTCTTCATTTTATGCCCATGCATGACTCCCATAGTTTTCTTAACTTATTTGTTTGTTTCCGTAATATTTTGTGCAGACTATTTATAACGAAGCTATTCAGATACCTTTGATCTGTAAAACACTACATGAAAATTGCATGAAATACAAAGCGATAAGAAACATTGCATACTTTTATTATCATTTCAAATAATTCGGTATTTTTGCATAATTAAAAACTAATGGCAAGACAGTCTGCTTGAGTATTTAAAAAGATTATTTATTTATCGAAAATTGTATAACATACCATTTTTATGACGAATATTTATACCAAAGAAATTTAAATATTTAATTAAGGATGAAATATTGAATGCAAAAGAAAAAATTTATGGCATGTCATTTTTCATTTTTGAAGATGAATAGAACGTAATAACTCTTCCAAGCCCAAATTCCTTTCATTACTTAAGAGATGTAGAGTTTATTTTTCCATTCTTATTTATTTATTAGTTTTTACTCCATTTGGAGGAATGTTTGGCTGGCATAATTATGATTTCATTGTTGTACTTTTAGTCAAATACGTGTATTGATCCCGTTTATATCATTCGGATTTTCCCCAATAATGACTATTAATCTGAAACCTAAACATTGTAACTGTTGCAGATTGAGGACCGGCTCAAGAGTAGTCCTCGCTACTTGACAAAGGTTCAAGATTATGAGGTCCGTCACCAAAAGCCCTCATGTTGTTTCTAATGCGTCATCCATAACATCAACTGTTGACGCGTATGCGATCCTCCTACCGGCCTTTTGTTAAAACTAGGCAGATGCTGAATGACTTTCAGCAATAACGGACGTGGGTAACTACTGTCGCGCTGACACCCACAATAACTGTAATAACTTTACTTGTGATTGAACCATGAATTTTTATTGCTAAGTTTTAGAAAAAAATTTGTCCCAAAAGGACTGTTCCATTGTGTATACTAATTTCACAAACGAACTCTAACCAAACAACAGATTGTGGGGCACAATATTTTATACATTTTAAGCAAAACTCTACATTATTCACTTTCCCCCCTAAATTTTATGACTCTTCTAATTCATTTCGCTTGTAAAGTAAGATTAGAATATCACGATCGACTAACTTTTAATGCTGATAGTATTTCTTAAAATCTTTTATTCAATTTTATATAAATTTATTTATTTCCAGTGCCACAGAAATAAGAATACATTTCTTTCAAAAAAAATTTAGAAACACGTGTTTTATGAGAACTAACTTTTTTTTTTCTTCAGAAAAACTCTTTAATTGTCAAAGAATACCAGTTCACCTCGATTTTGCTAATAACTATCATGAAAAACGATGAAGCAACTGTTGCAACAGAATTTCAAGTCTTCCTGTGGTTTCGGTGTGGAAAGCTAGTGGAGTACATATTCTTATGTGAATCGCCTGACAAAGTATCAAAATTACGAGTTTTTTACAAATGCATGATAGAATAAAAAAAAATATCAAAAAATATTTTTTAGTGTAATTAATTCAAACCACTCGGTGGTAGCTTCTGATTCAGTTTATTTAACAATGTTCATGAACATTGTAGTAATAGAGAATTGATCTGAAAGATGACAATTTATCAAAATGGTGTTTACAGCGTCTATCTCGCCTTTTCTTGATACCTATTGAGCAATTTTGACGAAAAATTTATTTAATCATAAAAAAAACTTCTTGTGGATTCTAGTGCAATTTCGATGCTTACCGTGTTAACACAAACTTGAATAGTTCGTGAAAGACTACTATTCAGTTTATCCAGAATGAGCATGGCCTTTACAAGTTACAAATCTTACTGGTTGTTTTCCTCTGAGGAGTTTAATAGTTTGTTTTAAGATTCATTTTCATCGAACAAAGTACAAGTTTTTACTCAGGTCAGTTCTCAGATCAACAAAGTTTAAAATCACATTTCATGTTCAACTTGGAAAGATCAACCATTTTTTTTTAATATTTTGAAACGTTTACAAACAGTTCTGTTCTAAAGCAAATATAGTAAAATTTGTTATTAACCGTGATTTCTTTAATACGTATTGTTAAATATTTATTGAAGGTCTATAAGTTCAAAATATTTTATATTACAGAGGAAGCACAGTAGTTCATTATGAATCACAATTCATGGTGGT
>BMAW01119693.1:0-72222 GCA_019974015.1 Nephila pilipes
AATATTAAAGTTGATAATCAAGTAAATGCTCGTCGCACTTAAAATTTTGCTGTATAAATATGACACTTTTCGGTACTAGTCGCAAGCTAGAAATTGTAGTAAAATGCCTTTGGATAAGACGTTCTAGAGAAGCGATTCTTAGGTCTGCGATGTCCCTTCTCGTCCAAACTCTTACGTAGAATAAAACTGGCCTCACCGATTCAAAAAATATGGGGCATAATATTTTATTTTGATTGAATAACTGAATTACTGAATTCATCTATTTGTCAGAGTGCACCCCAAACGGGAAAGTAAATGGTACCTGCAAATCTGCAGTATCATGTGTGGGGGTGTTTTTAGTTCCCACGGGATCGAACTCTAAAAGGTTAAAGTTTATGAGGAACAGAAATGTGTTACCGGACCTTTCACGCAAATTCAGCTGTCTTTAATCAGGATCTTATCCGGATGCAAGGAAGACCGCTAACGGACTTATTAAATATGGTAGCCACATTTTCATTGACATGAGATATACAATAAGAATATTGAAAATGAAACTTCTCAAAATATCTGAATAGGAATTTTTGTTTACTGCTTTGGGTTGAAGACATTATAGCAAAATAAATATTTATACATTACTTGTTCTCTTAATATAACATGCTTACTTTTATATTCTATAAAACAGAGACACGTCTGAAGATGGATTAATTTACATAACTCATATAACTTGAAAACAAACGATGAAATATTAATGCATTACCAAAAATGCTAACAAATAAGTGATATTTTATTAATAGCTATTCTTAATAAGGTTCTGCATTTATTATTTATTACGTTCAAAACATTTTAATTTTTTTTTCCATTGAAAGTATTCGTCAGGTTTTATAATTTTTTGGTGAATGTAGTTACTGTGCATAACATTTCTAATTCAGTAATTGGGTATCGAGTCAAACAAGTAAAGAAATATTTTGTTTACAGAAATTTCAAAAAAATGCGTCTCTAATATTCTTAATTTTTTTCCCTTGTGTTTACAAATACACGCAAGACTAATTTAATTTTCTGTTTCCTCTTTTGCAAACTGCGAAGAATTTATTTTATTCCAAATGAAAGCAGTTTATATATATTATAATGATGCAAAAACAACTTTTTTGTTATTAAATGTTTTTGTAACATTATAAACTTATATTTTTTGCATTTTAAATAAATTAGTAATTAACTTTTAGAAGTAATTTTATATTTTTTAAGCTCTAAATATTGATTCTTTTCTACAAAATAAAGATTACAACAAAAGAGAAAAAACTGATATATATATATATATATATGTATGTATATATGTATGTTCCTATTTGCACACATTAAGTACTTTATCATAAGATAGTTAATCAGATTACACATTTCTTAGAAGAAAAGTAAGATTATTTAGAACATTTTCATAAAAAAAAACATATCTTTTTAAGTAATTTACATTCACTACATCAAATTTTTATTGCATTTGCTTTTTTAGAGCGGACCTAAGTGGATGTTACAAGTAATGGAAGAAAATGGGGAACATTTCTTTTATCATTTGTAAAAACACTTAAATGAGCAGAATAAGTAAAGTTAAAAGCAGTTTTTTATTCATTATAATTATTTTAATCAACATAATTAAGGTTTTAACTAATTAGCAAATCAAATGGAAGCATATACTTTAGCATGGTTTATTCGCTAAATTTCCCTCCACTACCATCTGGTGTTTCTATCTGGTATGATGATTAAGTTTCTAGCTCTTTTCTAACCAAATAAAACGGGAACACGTAAATTAAGTTAGCTTCATAGAAATGTAATGAATATATATTATGAAATCATAAAATAAAATTACAAAGAAAGGTTACAGAAATATGGAAAGATTATGGTAATAAAGAGATTACGGGTGTTGAAAGACAGAAAAAGAGTGAACTCTTTGAATAGAGTACAACATTTATCTGCATTTATGTGTGATCTATAAGGGCTAGGACTCGATATTATCCTGTCGAAATTACCTCCTATGCGGGTTAATTCCCGTTTCATCCCTGTAATTATAATGGATATTTCATAAAAGTTGTATCCACGTGGAGGGACAATGAGTTATTAACCTTTTAATGGTTACGTACCAGCCCTGCTCGCATTCGAATTGTCCACCATAACTCACTCAGACGAGTTTAGCTCGTCCGCAGTTTTCTACCCAAATGGTTGCAGCTGAAACTTACTCGTACAGCGAAACGTTTCCCCAATGCGCACTGATGAGCTGAGTTTTATCCCGCGTTCGATACTTACCTACAAAATTTAATTAGTGTGAAAATTTAATAGTTTGTACACTAGGGGTTACCGTGAAATGTTTTACATAATGAAGGAAATTATTACAGATATAATTGCTGTTTATCTACTTATTTTTCTTGTGTAATTTGGCGATAGTTTCTTATTGAAAGGGCTCACAATGAAAAGCTAGATAATTCTGATGATAAATATATATATGATGAATAATTCCATGTTTTAAAGTGTATCACACGCAAAAAGAGTTTTAGTTAACTATAACAATCAAATATGTTTCATGAAATTATAAATTGTATGTATTTACTTAGGTAATTTAAATTAATATTTTACAAATTAATATTTCTAATATCTATCATTTACTGAATTGTTCAATAGAGCCGGCTACAATTGCTCTAATAATTACATTATTGCACCACAAATAATTATTTAAGAAATATCTATTAAAAGTGAGCGAGGTATGTGTATCAGTATCAGAGAAGGTATCTGTATCACTATCAGAAGACTGTCGGACATCTTCAGAAGCTATTTGGGGGGAAAAGACGGCTATTTTTAGCGACCATTTGATCGCTGCACTGCGAGTAATAAGAAAGCAAAAGCTGTCCATTCCCTAAACAGACAAGGGTTAAAGAGTATTCGCTATTTTAAAGAAACAATAAATAAGACTTTCTAAAGTAATTAACTGCCTTTTTGAACTGTATTTGTGCAATTATTTTAGTTACTTTATATGTGCTTAGAATTAAGAACATTAGATTTGCGATTAGACTAATATTTAAGATGACTGACGAGTCGGGTAGTAGAAATACGCAACAACACAAGATAAAGTTTAATTAAATTGTTGACCCCGTAAGTTAATAATATAAACCAGAAAGAAGGCGTCATGTCAAAATAATACATTTAGGAACATTGAAAATAACGCCCTAAGAAGGAAGCGAGCTACAATAGCGAAAATTTGCAAAGTAGTTGAATAATGTTCGATATGAAAATGATCCATATGTGTTGCCAATGTGCATGAACTGTTACCTTACAGTGGCACTGTAATCAGGCAATGAGTCCTTTTTTTTTAACCAGTGCATAGTGGAAGATTAAGATTCATAAAAGTAATATTCAGTTTCTAGGAGGAGTTCAATAAGCGAGAATGTCAGGTAGACATGTGAAAGGACATTTTGTTCAATTGACTAATTTTGAGAGGTCACCTGATCATTGGCAAGAAAACTGCAGGCTGGTCAACGTGCTGTATTGCTCACTAGGTCGATCCCTCGGAGTGTGCATGTGGGGAGCAAGCAGTGTACACGAGATAATACCCACGTGCGAAAGACCGGGTCTGGAGCGACCAGGAAGACGACGAGGAGAGAGAATCTGGCGGCAAGCGCTCATGGATCCTAAAGAGACTAGTTCCAGGATGCAATTAGATGTAGGGCTGCCAGTTGTTCCACAAGCCATTTCCATACGCCTGGAAGAAGTGAATCTGGAATCCGAACTCCATTTTCGTGTACTGCCTTTAACATCGAATTAATTGGGGATTCCGTCTATAGTGGTGCCGAATCAGAGGGACGTGTAATGTTCCACATTGGCAAAACGTGGAATTTAGTGATTAGTTCATTCTGGAGACAGATGATACCCTCGTATGAATGTGAAGGCACACTGTTGAACTGTACAATTCCACCCATGCTATCGGACGATACACTACCCTCATGGCAGACGTAATGATCAGGAAGGGTCATAGCATATGATACTCGGTCCATAGTTATTGCAGTACTTGGACCTTAACGGGTCCGCGATATGTAAATGACATTCTTCGACTACACGAAGTACTTTTCTTAAATGTTTTTCCAGGCTCAATATTTGAAAAAGATAATGGTTGTCCGTATGCAGCTAGGGTAGCGAAAGACATTCTACGTAATTTTTAGGCTCTTCAATGGCATGTCTGTTCTCTGGACTTATCCCCAATAGAGCATGTATGGCAACTTAAATTCCAGAAGCTGCCATATCCCTCTGTGCATAATTTGGAGGCTTGGAAGATTTCGGGACCCATCTGCCTCAGGACAATATTCAATGTCTAATCAACTCAATGGCGGACCATGTTACGCATGTATTGCTGCAGGAGAAGTCCAACGCGGTATTAAAGTTGCATTGAATTTGCTTAATTGTACACATCGTATTTGTTTAATTATTTTGATTTTGGAATCAAGGGAATCTCTCATCTGTATCATTATACGGATTAAATTTCCTTTTAATCTTAAGCTCCCTTCTTAAGCTCCCTTCTATTTTCAGTATTCCAGAATGTATTTGAAAAGTTTGCTATTGTAACTATTACATATAAATTTTTATTTAATGACAGAAGTTAACTGCTTGTTAATTGTTTCACTCATTCTCCATTCAAAGAACAGTAATATATTAGAAATAACTTAAAAATAGTTATTTCCAATATATTACGGAAGACGTAACGGTTTGTTCTGTGATGAAATCATAAAAAAATTTATAGAAAAGTCTTTGTTTTGGAAATTTAGGGTCATTGGAAACTTTTATCATTTATTTACATTTGGGAAAAAACCCGTTTCATATTCAGTTTCAACATTTTCTTAAACTTCTTTTATAGTTTTAATTTGGAATGATTCAGCAACGACTCTGATTTAGGCACTTCAAGAAAAACTTTAATTTTCCATTTCTCGATTAGATTCTTATTTGCTTGTTACCTTCTAATTCAGCCCGCTTGCATAGACATATACTCACACTACATATGGTAATTTCAATTTTTAATATGTTGATTACAAATATTGAAATGCTTCATTTTAACCCAGTTTAATTATTTGTGTTCACCGGTTTCATAATTTGAGCATAATTCCTTATTTACGCTTACTTTGGTCATGTGAATGTAACTTATGGCATATGAGGTATTATTTTAATTTAAAGCATTCTTTTAAAATATTCTAGATTTAAGTTCATAAGTAAATATATTTTACTTATAATATGGATTTTATTAGGTACATATATAGTGTCTTGAACTCTCTCCCTAAATTTTTATATCCTGTTTTTTTTTCTAAATGGTGCAGCATATAAAATAAGATATATATTTCTACTTTAATTTTCTTTTTAACTTTCATTGAAGCCATAGTATGATGATTCTACTAGAATCTAGCATAGTAAAATGTTTTCTTTAATTTCAAATTAAATGAAACATTCGTTAATAAACATACGATTAATTTTTGGTAATTTATTTCTGACTAAATTCAAACGAGTTTTGTGTACTTTCATTACTCGTAAAAAAACTACTTAATTGAAGATCTGTTATTCAAACGTTCTGAATTGAAACAAAGAATGCAATCTTGAAGCATAACAGTACAATAATTCTAGTCTTTTTTTTGTTACTTATTTTTCCGAAAATGTGACCTCATTTTTTGTTGTGTGCGCCAGTTTTTTCACATTTGGCATTGTTCCATTATTCCAGAATAACAATAACCAAGCGTCGCAAATGTTACATCGAAACCGGCGAATGCATAATGCGACTGTTCATCGCGCATGATGAAGTGTTATTGCTTCATCAAATGCGCTTACTTGATTTCCTTTCAGAACTCGAGAACGAAACATGATGGAGAAAAAGAAATTTCTAGCTAGGAAGATGAGCGCTTGAAAATAGCGTAAGCGATTTTGATGGGTGTGATTCAATAATCTTCTGCATGACTTTCTTATTTATTTCTTCTATTATTAGTATAAGAACATTCCATAAATAATAAACCTTTTTAAGATTCCTACCGAGTGTATTCTCTTCAAATTTGTTGAACAAATTTGAAGTAGAAGTCTTGGAACATAAGCGCTGCAGAAAGAATAGTATATTATGTTATTTTGTTATTATTTATCTTAGTTTTTTTTGTTGAATTATTTATATGTGTATTATTGTGTTATTATTTATCTGCAATGTGTTCTACTTATTTTATTATTTGCTTGTACTTAAATGTATTATTATTTATAAAAATATAATTCTATGTTTATATTTTCGATATGTTTTGTTATTTGTACTATATTGTTGTGTTAATATTTGTGTCAATATGAATTCAGCACTTATTCTTAATTTACTTTCTGAGTAGCTTCTCATATTAATTGTCCCATTACTTAACTAGAGTATTTGCCAAGGAACGCTTTATATATTAGTGATCTATTGTAACACTTCGATCAAATAGAAACTTACAGATTCAGGTGAATCTTTTAATCTTTGGAGTACAAAGCTGAAATTAAAAACGGATATTCATATTATGATAGCGCACAATGTAATATCTCCGAACATTCAATATTTTACATTATGAGGCTATTGGATGTATTAAATCAGCTATTTATTTAGCAAACTCAATGGGGAATCTAAAAATAAATAAGTAGAATTATATGTATATACATTTATAACGGATAGGTTTTACAAATTAAGCTTCTTTTACATCTTTTACTTCTGTTTTCGGAATAATATATATCCAATGAAAAATCAATGTTATTAAGAGTCAAACAATCATCCTGTTACAACAATTGTAAATTTCTATATCGATAATTAAAAATATAAAAATTAAAAAGAATTAAAATTGATACTTTCTTTCGATTATGAGGCATTTTAGAAAACCAAAATAAAGCTTGCAAACATTTACCAAGAATAAAAAATTAACAGTAATGCTCAAAAGATGGTTTCTATTATATTTTCAATTTGTGTTGCGTGTGTCTGTTCAGCAAAAGATTTTACCTTGTAACCAATCTATATAAATAAAAGGCAATGTTCGCGTATATGCGTGCCGCTTAGACATAAGAACTCTACTCGACAAATTTCGCAGTTTGCTTTCAAATATTACTAGAGGTATTTAGTGAGTGGTTTGGATAAAATTAGATAGATAGTGCTGTTGTTTTTAGGATTAAAGTGAAATAAGGGATGCACACTAAATTTGGCGAGTTTTGTGTCCCATAAACATTTCATTATGTCCACCGATTTTGTTAAAAATCTAATTAAGTATCCTTAGTAGTACTAGGAGTGTTCAGAGAATGGTTATCATCTATTCTGATGCTTAGCTTAGTTAAAGTGAAGTATCGAACTCGAGTTGGTGATCTCAGCGATAAAATTTGACGACTTTTAAAATAGGTTGTCAAACTATCATTACGTTTCGTATGACGCCAAAAATTGACAAAATATCTAGACGAAACAAATTCTAATAATGATTGGAAAATTAAGCGTTATTGAGAAAGAATTTTTAATTTTTGTAATATAATTTTTTTTTTAAAAAAAGTATTTTCTTATACATAATATACAATTTTATTACGTATAACAATTATTTATAATATATAATTTAATATAGAATGATTTTATAACTTAAATGATATCAAATAATTTGTCAAATATGACTCGTTCAATATTTTGGATTGCAAAATATTCATGCAAAATTCATAGAATTCATACAATATTCATCAATTGAATTACAAAATTCGAAGCGTAGTACAAAAAATGTCAAATAATATAAAATTCATTATTGCTGCGTCTCAACATTTTTGAAGTCTTTAATTTAATTTCCATTGAAATAAAAAAATGCACTTTGGATTGAGATATTGAATACAAAAAGTTACCGAATGAAATACTTGTATAACAAAATTGGATTCCCATATGCAATGAACTTATGCAACTAATATTAACAAGTTAAAGAAAAACAAAAACAAAACAGTCATGAAACAGGGAAAAATTACTTATCACACACAATTCAATTAATGTCATTTTAATTGAAGATATGAATTGTTATGTAACTTTATTCCTCTTATATTTACTTAATTTATACATATATGCTCAAATTTAGCAATATTGAAGCAATACTGAGTCCATTAGTTAAGAATAAATATCAAGATTGCATTTTCACAAGATTGCATGGCATGAATGCTCACGAGGGGCACATTTATTCGTCTCTTGCTGCATACAGATTCAAGAAAAGGATTTTATTCCCTAACAGTAGTAGGAAAAGATTTAATAGGCAACATATATTCCAAGATTGTAGATAAATAGGAAGCTATCACTATAGTAATTGACTATAATGGAGCAGGAGAATTATAGCAGCTAGTTTGGTACGTTGGAAGATGTTCCAATTTTAAAAAAGAAGTAACTCTGACAAAAGCCTTAAATTAACATCGTAAACAACAAGAGTTGAAAAAGATAGTGCTTTCAAAAAATATTCAAAACTGTTAATTATAAAAGTGGTTTGAATTTTATTTCTTTGGTAGCCTTTTACATCTACAGGAAATATTTCTTTGTTTCGTCTGATTCTGCTGTTTAACAAGATTTTCCCCATGTTAACACAATTGCAAAAAAGTAAATGACATTTCCTGTTGTGTGCTCATGTGTAAGTATATAATTAATTCACCCACAGCAATAAATTTGCTGATATTTCGCGGTTTTTTTGAATGCACAACTTTCATTATTGTACTTCAAACATTTTATTTTGAGAAAAAAAAAATGAATACCATATATCCATTAAAGAGCCTTAATGATTGCTTAAAAATTATTTCTCTATTTACTATGGTACAGGTCATATAAAATATATAATCAATCATACGATATAATTTTTTTTTCCTTTCAAGAAAACAAAACTTTATTTTCTTTTTTCTTATCATAAAGCAGAACAAACCATTTAGTATACGAAAGGATTTTAATCCTGTAAAGAAATTCTTTATATACTGTTAATAGCAATGAAAATTAAAATTTCAGGTTTTTTTCTCGAAGGGGGGGGGGGCTTAATTGTTTTGATATCCTTGTTGTTGATTGATGCATGAATTTATCACATTTATGAATGATACCCTACTAGTTACGTAAGATTTATATGTTACAAATAGTGGACGAATTCATCATATATATTATTATAATTATTAAAATCTGATTTGAAAGTGCACAAATGTGCAATAAAACTTATGTAAAAATTATTATCTCTCCTGTATCATGAATTACATTCCACGTAAAAAAATAGTTACTGCACTATACATCATTTTGGATTTTTGTTCATTTTCCCCATTATATCTACAAGAGACTCTCTAGATTTCTTATAATAAAATAATCTTATAAGTCTATTTATGGAAAAAATTAAAATTTTTGTTTTTAGAATGTGAGCGCTTATGAAATTTTTTTGAAAGGATGTATAAGTTCTCAGAAACACGTATTTAGTGTTTTCTAAATTTGACACGAAATAATATAAATAATTTCCAATTCATTTCGATGGATATTCTAATTTCTAACATTCATATTATTAATGAGACACAACTTAACTAATTATCAATTAGTTTTGGAACCAATTTTAATTCCGAGATTTATAGTTTTGTATCATCTTACTTAACGTTCTTAGTGTTACCTCAGAGTTTTTTTTTAAATAAAATCATTTATTTCGTTTTGGGAATCGTTCTTAATCGCCTAACAGTGCAATTTTTAGACATTTGCGACAGATTTTAACTAACATTTGAATAATTTTTTTTTTAATAATGCAGTTTAGCCCAAACAATTGGTGCGATTTCTAAGGCTGCCAAACTTGGCAATTTTTTTTGGCCGAACGTTAAGCCTACGAAGCGGACCAGGGTAGCTACATTTGGCAAAATACCGCCAAATAATTTAATCCAACCATTTAATTTACCAGATGAATTAATTAATTTTAGTTAGTTTTAACGTTTTTACGTATTTCACTTTGTGGGCGCCAGTCTTTGTTTGTATCAGTGTGTCATCAAATTTTAGATCGTTAATTTAACCAACTTCCCAATAAGTTAGAGCTTTGAAACTTTGAAAAACGTTCTTACTCGCCTAACAATGCAATATTTAGACATTTGCGACAAGTTTTAACTAATATTTAAATAATTTTTAATACGCTTTGCCACCATATAAAAACGTTGGTTTTTATGTCGAATTATTTAATTTTGAGTTTGTCCATCTAGAGACTAAGCTTGATTATGTAAGTCGATAATCCAAATCCACTAAGGCCTCTATTTAAATATATAGAATTTCTCGCTGTTGCGGTATATTGATTCAAAGTAGCCCAAAAGGACAAAAAAATTATAATGTGAGCAGTCACCATTTCTTCTTACATTTCTAAGTAGAAAAAAACAATTTATTCGTTCACATTCTACATTTTTGCCGAGATGTACCACAATAACTTTTCCAGTTCTGAGACTATGAATACACAGATTAGGTTAAGCCATGCTAATTTTTTAATTCAAATTAATTGCGTTTACAAATGTTTAAAAACGTAGAGATTTTGTTCAGAGAACGTGATAAATTCATTCGTGATAGCACAACAATAAGGTGGGATGTTATGCAAGCAAGTATTCAAAATTTCATGTTTCAATTCTACATTACTCAAATTTGTTAGAGTAATAAATAGTATTAAGGAAAATATAAAAATATTTACATGGATAACTTATGTCAAATATAACATCCATAATTTAATACATAGCAAAATACAGAAGAAAATCACTTGCTCTTCAGCGTTCAGGGCATCAAAATCCAGAAAAAGGATAAAAGTTCTAAACGCAGGACTGCGAAAAAATTTCTCTTTTCGCAATGTCGACAGAGAAATCCAATTGTTCAAAAATCCAATTGTTTGAAAAAAGTTGACTAGGAAATATCACAACAACGTGATTCGTCGAATCCGAGGCTTGGCGAATGAAAGGAAGACTTGAATTTGCACAAATATAAAGAAGTGTAGCCGATGCTTTTCATGGGGCAAAGAATGTCATTTCAAGGACTTGGAATCGATTCCAAGTAGCAAGGAATATTAGACATCGACCAAGGTAAGGTCTATGACTAACATTCCTTAACGACTATATGTTACTACAGCAACTGATGGCTGTTATATCCTGTTAACGGCTCGTTGAGACAGAACTCGCAATATTACTCAGCTGTAAAAATAGTTGTTTTTGCAACAGGACCAAAGGTGACAAATAAAACGTTCAAAATAGGCCTCATCGGGTTAGTCGCTATGCATGTAGACCAGTGTTGTGCATTCCATTGATCTCAAAACACTATGCTTTCCTGAAGAAGGTGGGCTGCTGAACTTAACGTTTGGATGCAACCTGGTTGGAGTCAAAAGCTATTTATTAGCGATTCCATTTCAATCTGTAATGTGATATTTAACGAGTTTTGATATGGAGAGAAAGAAGCATTCAAAAGAGCCCCCCATTCTTTTGGTAAAAATGACATTACAGACGAGATGGTAGGATGATATAGTTTGGAATCTACAGAAGTTCATGTGCGGATCTGCATATTATTTGGAAGAGTAATTTGACTACCCAAAGTTATGCAGACGGCACACTGAGGTCACATGTCGTATCTTACGATGCAGCAATCGGAGATTTCTATCTTTTAATGGATGATAATGTTAGACTTTATACGCCTCGTCTTGTCTAGAACATGCTTCAAACTGAAAAATTACAGGATATGGATTGGCTGACTAGTTCTCCTGGCTGAAATTCTATTGACCTCCGTTTACTGCTCAGGACTTTGAGGTTGCATTTCTTCAGGAGTGGAACAGTATTCCCCAAAGTCTTAACGATAACCTCATCGCATCCATAAAAAACCATTGTGCAGTGGTCTTAGCTATTCGACGGGACCATTCACCATTTAAAATATTTTACATCATTTCTATACAACACTTCTTTTGGCATTTACTTGTAACCATATTGTTTTCCTGAATCATCTTTTGTGATATTTCTATCTTTTTAGAGAATCAAAGAAACCATACATTTTATTTTGCATCTTTTTTTCATTTTGTTACTCATGCAGTCTCCATTTTATGCCCATGAATGGCTATATAGCATAGTCTAATTAACTTCTTTGCTTGCTCCCTTAATTTTTAGATCATTGCAGTTAAGAAAAAAAAATTATTTGCTCTCAATCCCAAATAGCGAAAATGGATAAGTATGAAGAATGGTTATAAACACTGTCAGGTGTTTTGAATCTTTTTCAGTGCAATTGATATTTTTAATTGTTTTCAAATCAATTCAGTGTACTTACATGTATTTAATCCAAGATAGTTTGAGCCATCATTTCTCATAAATATATTTAAAATAGACTCTTTTAAATGGAAATACAATGACAAAACTATTAATTATCTTTGAGAGATCAAGCTTCCCTTAAGCAATTGTGACTTAAAAACTGGATGAATTTTTAAATTCATCCATTTAATCTTAAATTTTTCTGAGTTATTATTATAAACTGTACTTAATTTCACACTATATGGTTGTTAGCGATAATTTGTAAAAGAAAAGTTTTTATTATACTTTAATCAAATACAAGTTTTCTATCACAGGGAACAGCAGAAATTTTATTAAAGAATTAAAAGGCAAATTATAAACATGAAGTATTACATTTATAGTAATTTAAATTAAAAAAGTAAATATTTTGTAAAATAGTTTTTCTGGTGCAAGTGGTTTAACATTATAATCGTAAAAAAATAAATGTATTTATTTAATCACATATATGAGCCCATTTATACGTTTTATATACTTTTGAAATAATCTTTCATAGAAATTTCCCGAGGAGTTAAGACTGGAATTCATAACAACAAAATAGAAGGGATATTTATTCTAGAAAGGGTAGTGCTGTGGTGATTTTAAGATCCTCAAGGAGTTTTACATTCAAAGATTACAATAAATTAAATCTTTAGATTGAAAACCGTTATAAAGTAGCAATGTAAATCGTCTCTCTCTATACATATATATTTGCAATTGATATTACCTATCTGAACTAGAATGATCAAACATTTTATCCACGTTACCTTTTCACAGTTTTAAACCTTTCAACAATAGAAACAATTATTTATATAATTTTATTTGATACAGTAATATAACATAGTAAATTCACTTAGTTTCTATCATAGAATGATTGAAATCTTACAATGTCATTGTACAAACACAGCATATAGAATATAATACAGCAATTAGTTATAAGTAATCCCGAGTGGAAATCGAATCTTTAAATACTTTAGTATTTGCAAATATACTTATTCTACTTCATTTATATTCTGAAAAGTAATTTTAACAATTTAAATTAACACCTGAATTTAGGTGTATATATTGATATTTTGAAACAGAAAAAAAATCTATTATCTTTAGGGGAAAGATATTTCACCATGAAAAAATTACTGTTCCATGTCACAATCACTACCCTTTTTTTAAAAGAAGATCAAACAATAAACAATTTTTTTTATACAATTCACATAAGTATTGACTTTATTTACTACCTATGAAATAAAAATTTACTTATCTCAAAATACACGATGGTTTATGAAGTACTGTCATGTGAAACACCGTTCGATTAATTTTTATAAATTTGATACATTGCGTAAGAAGAAATAATTTCAATTTTCTTGAGTTCGCAGGAGTTAGTTTGGGGGAGCCGTATTTCTCTATACTGGTTTTGAATTTCAGATTAAAAGTGATTGTTTTCCTCTTTTTTAGTTTTCCCTCTATTCCATACTCGGAAGAATTTTCAAAAACAACTGTTCAAAATAAGGCAAGGTATAATACTTCTATTTTCTACAAATGTTAAATTGTACAATTGCATAAGCAAAAAAAAAAATCACGTTTACTAGAAAATCATATATAAATAGAAATGTAATATATTCATTTTATTAAAAAATGCGGTACATGAATTCTTGAGAAATATCATTCTTTGTATGAGATTGCGTAATGGTTATAAGAGATATACATCCTCGACAGAAATAAAAATGTTTTCAATAGGCTTTATACAAGACTTGACTCTAAAAACATATAATTCTAATTCCCATGCTCGGAAACGATAAAAGGACACATGAAATGCTTCCTGTGTCATTAAACTAATATATATATATATATATATATATATATATATATGAGGACTATTCAGAAAGTAAGGAACGTTTTGAAATTAAAAAGAAACTAAGTACAAGAAGAAAAAAAATTATTATATACATCAGAAAGAGCGACTAAAAATCTACTTTTCTACAAAGTCACCAAACAAATTGAGGCACTTATCATAGCGGTGGAGAAGCTTTGAAATTCCTTCGTCATATAATTCTGTCGCCTGCGATCTCAACCACTCAGTGACGCGCACCCGCAGCTCCTTGTCGTCTCACCCACGTCTCGTCACCAGTTACGATTCGATCCAGTAATGAATCACCATGCATGTCGTAGGCCTCCAGAAATGTCAATACTGCCCCCATTCGCTGACCTTTATGTTGATCTGTAAGCAATTTCGACACCCATCTTGCAAAAAATTAGCGGTAGCCTAGTTTTTGTGTGACAATTTCAAACAACTAAGTCCATGAAACTTGTGGAAAACTAAGCGAAAGCTCCGTTATTGTGAAACGGTGGTTTTCACGAATATTTTCATCAACTTTAGCGACCAGTTGGTCAGTCAGAATGCTAGGGCGTCCACTCTTCTCTTCATCGCGAACGTTAGTTCGGACATTTTTAAACTGAATGCACCATTTTCGGATTGAACTTTCATTCATTACGTTGTTCCCGTACACTTCACACACTTGCCGATAAATTTCCATAGGTTTTAGGTTTTTTGCCAACAAAAACCGTATCACAGACCGCACCTCACAAATGGAGGGATTTTCAATTGCAGCGCACATTTTAAATTTGAATATCGAAAAAACGAGCAGCGTGGAAATGTTCTCGATGTGATGGCTGGACGCCGAATGAGATGCCGAGCACGCAGACACTAAAATATACGTGATCGGCGCACGCCTAGCGACGTCAGACAGAAACGTTCCTTACTTTTTGAATAGCTCTCGTATATATATATCATTTACATATAGAAATTTATATACATTTTGAAATTATTTTTGTCCTCAATTTTAAAGAATAATATTGAAATTTTTAACTATGTTTGGATTATAATTAAAATTCATTAATATTTAAAAAGTAAGAAAATGCAATTTTACAAGAACGGAAAATTTCTATTTTGAAAAATGCTATTTCGTGTTTTCCACTGGAAATTGCATTTCCAGTGAGTACATTTCGTATCAATGAAAGAATAATACCAGACTAGATATAGTTGGAATCCAGCAAATGCTGCTCTTTGATGGCTATGTAAAGTGAAATCAAACGACGTAAACAGTTACTTATAATATTATAAGGAAGAATATGAGGAATATCAATTATAGTCGGATGGATTATAAATAAGACAAATCTAAGCCCATTTGTTTGTTAAAAATATTATTGAGGCCTGACAAACGAGTCTTCATTTGGAAATTGATACAGCCATTGGGAGTTTCCCAAGCCATTTCGTAACGGATGTAATATCATTATGTAAGCCGATTCTGATAAAGACTTCCTCGCAAATGACGTAAACGTGAGAGTTTGAATGAGCGTCGCCATCGTCATACAGCTCATATCGTAACGGTAAATAAAGTGATCATTGAGCAAAAAATTACTCGGCCATTTACTTTTGCGCTCAAAAAGATGTTTTACAGCAGTACAATTCAGAATTATCTCTCCACATTAGGGTTACATAATCAATCACTCTATGAGAGTACCTCTGTTAACCACACATAGCAAGGAGTAAGGATTAGCACGGATACTGGAACAGTGAACCCAAAACGAGGAAACAAGTTGTATGGACTAATGAGTCCTGATTCATGTTGATACAAGAAAATAGCATTATACGAGTGCACCATGAAACGATGGATTCTTTTCCAACAATTCTTCAAACTGATAGGGGTGAAAATATCGTCTTGTAGTAATTTTACTGGATTGAAATGGTAATCCTGATATATTTGACATCATCCTTTGCATGTCAACTCTACCGAGACATCGTTGACGACCATATGTTTCTATTTGTATGATTTCAGCATTATCTCACATCAGACATCACCCATCAACAAGACAATGCACACTGTCATCACTACCGAATTTTACCCATATTGATTGAATATTGATTGACAAATACTATACGGACATGAATTTGATTTGTTGGTTCATCTAGATCATATGACCTTAACTCTATCAAGAACCTCTTTGATATCATCGAATCAGATGATATATCCTCTTACCTCAGTCAAGCATATCTTTGAAAACCATGGAAAACAATTTAGGAGTCGTGGGTTCATATGACTTCACAATGCATAAAACATTTTACTGAGACTAATGTCGAAACGAATCATCTCAGACATCAGAGCTGAAGAGGCCTCATGATTAGAGATACTGACCGGTATCTCTCATTTAAATGTTTTTCAGTGAACAAGGGAGGGGGATATCGTAAAGTTTTAATTATTCTTAAGAAATAAAAGAGACACCTAGATAAAATTTATTTTGAATATTAATTGACCATTATCCCATAATGTTGTAAATATTTATATTGAGATTTTTTTTTGTTTTCAGGAAACTAGACTGAAGTAATCTGCAGTACGGAGAATATAGAGTTCAATTTACTGAGTTATATAATGACGGTCTTCGAAAGGTCCAGAAATAATAAGATTAATGTACAATTCTGATGGTGACTATATAAAGAAATGTTAAGAATAATAAATATATGTAAATTAAGTTTCGGTTTCGTTTATTTTTAGTAATAATTAAAAGGTTACGAAACTGTCGTTTATTTTAATCTGCTGCTTCAGGAAATAAAAACAATCAACATTAAAGGCTGTGATTTACATCATTTACATGAGGATAAATTTATGTGCAGAATAAATTTTATCCTGATACCTTTATTATTTCTTATTAATAATTAAAACTTTATGAAATAACTTTAAATAACAAAATTTTGAATGATTAAAACTTTAAACTATCATTTTTTTCTTTGAAGTAAGAATCAATTTCTCAAGATATTAATTAAACAAAAAAAAAATTGAATAAACTCTCTTTGATCCTCACTATTTAGAAGTATAATTTTTGCAGCGAAATAAGGAAATTTCTTTATTTATTGTATTTTACTTGAAGATCTTGACAAGTTCATAATGTTGTATTCATCTTGAAAGTATGAAAAATTAGAGACTTGTTAATTCGCATGATAATCCAGGAGATACAAAAAAAAAAGCTTTTAATATTTTCAGCTTATATAAAATTCGATCTTTACCTAATAGCACTGAGTTGTGAACTGGGATTTTTAATACATTATTTAATTTTTAAGATAATCTCCTATCAATGCGGATGGATTCGTGTTTGCTTTTGGGTGGGTTTTTTTTTCAAAATTTTTTGAAAAAAAAAACATTTGATTTTTAGGTTCTTGAAAAAATAAATTTAACCTATTAAAGTGCTTATTGTGACATCTTTTCAGTGTTATATTTACCAGACATAATGACAGAAAAAATTGCTTGTTTTACAAATGTTTTGCTCTGAGTAATAAATTATAAATATTTATATAATTTTTGAATCTCTTTCGGGTATTATATATACTATAATTGTGCATATAAATGTACGTCTTTATTTTATAATTAATTGTTCTTTGAATATTTTATCGTAATTTTAATTTTTCTATTTAAAAGTTCTATTTGTTTTAAGATTCATTTATGGTTTTTCTTTAGTGCAATTTTTATGTAAATTATATTCAAAAATTTTTTTGTCTACAATTTAAACTTTTTGAATAAATATGTCAATAATCTTTCAATATATTATAACTATACACTTAGGAGTGAAAAGTATTGTTGATATACATTGAAAAAAAGTAAATATATTCATTTGGCGTCAATGAACATTAAAATCATCTTATTTTAGAGCAAGCATTCCTAGAATTTAAGAGGCCGGAATAGTCTTGTGGTCAAGGTCACGGAATCGTGGAGTCGTGGGGTCGAGCATTGATGCTGATAAAGACTCGCAGCGTAGCAGGGGAGTGTGCACGTTAAATCTGTCGAGGCTCACACATTCCTCCCGTGTCCTGGTGAGGAAATTTGAAGAGAGATGTACCAGTTCAGATGACGTCATTTGACTGCGGTTCAAAATTACGAGATCCGCAGCCGATAGCTTTTGTATTACTTCAAAAAGTGACGTTGAAAGCAACCATCTCATCTTCCGATTCTAAAACATCTTCAGTGGCTTACTTCCTTTAGGTAAGTACGCGTGTCTTGACTTGAAGGTACCTTAGTGATAATTTCTTTCCCATGGACTTTACTGTCTTCAGTAAGTACATGTGACACACTCCGATAACCTTTCTCTATTTCGATATTATCAGACATTTCCCCTCTTTTCTTTCATATGTCTTACTTTTAGATCACAGCTACTTGTTGTTTCAAGCAGCATAGCCAGCTTGTGCAACCCAACTTTCACTCACTCACTCGAAACAATTTTAAGTTCAGTTTTTATTTTTTCTAGACTTCTAAAATCATCTTTCCTTTAATATTTACACCAAAGAATTTAATAATTAGTGTAAGCAAAATCTAATTATTGGGACACTTGTAGTTTTAATATATATATATATATATATATATATATATATATATATATATATATTAATTTAGAAGAGACTTATACTTCAAAATTTATGGTAAAAGACTCCAAGAACAAATGTCCTTGAAAATCCTACTGTCCATTGAAACGACTGTCCATTGAAAATCCTTCAATGTTAATTATAAGCCAAATCCTAATTTTAAAATATTTTTCATTCTTCGTAAAGAAAATTACTGAATTTGGACGATAGAAAGTATTTTCATTGAAGATACAAACAAAAATCAAATAGTACCATTTATTTATAGTAATAAAATAAGACTGTTTCCAAATCTATCAGAGCTAAAAGTTTGGCTCAAACTTATTATCTCTATGCAAATCACCTAATCTATCCTTTGCTAAAAGTCCAAGTCGTTCAATAATGATAATTCCTGAATGAAGCAGTTTTGAATTAATCACTATTGAAAGTCTCGCCTCTTGGCGTCACCCATCAAGGCTTCGCAAATGGCTACAATGGAGTTGACATTCCTGTCAAACATTTCGCGAAGCTGTAAAGGATGGCGTTGCTCCAAGAATAAACTCGACCTCATCTCCGTCAAGTCGTTAATTGACTCGTTGGAAAGGTTGACAACTAGGCTAATGTCACCTAACAATAGTGTCAATCAGGACACCGACGATGCTTTTCAAAAGAGAACCAAGAGGTAATTTCCCGATGACACTCGCAGAAATTGAAAAAGAAAAATCTGGAGGGGGATTAAGGCTGTCAAAATAGCTCAGCAAATGATTGCTGTCGCCTCTGTATTGAGATGGAAATGCTTTAAGTTTCAAAGGAAAGAATGAAATTTGAACAGAAATGTTTTGTATCTGCTGGAATAAAGATGTGGGTTTCCGTGAATAATCCTTTAGAAAGAGTGCGGTTAGGAAATGTAACGTTTTTATTGAAGGTTACAGTATTTTGCATGAGTCTGTCATGTTTCAAATCATTTTTCTATTCTATGATTAATAGTTATTTCTTTATTTGAAACTCATTTTCTTAACTTGATCATTTAACATATATGAGAAAGTACTAAAAAAATACAAATTTTTAAAGCAAACACAATGAAATAAATTTTTGTTATTACATTTAAACTAACAAATAAAATAATTTTAAGCTTAGATATTTATTTTGCTTTTTAAGTGCTCTTGTTTTGAGTACTTTCTTTAGATGTTTACAACACACTGTTAATGAGACATTTAAAAATCTCACTTCTGTATGGTTTCCATTGAAATAAATATTTTAAATATTATTTTAAGAAATATTATGAATGTTACGTGTAAATTTATTTATTCATTTTTAGATAATTTTTAATTTACTATATGTTCCACGAACAAAAGTTACCTAATATTTAAATTTGAAAGTTTGCTTACCCGTCTTCATTATAAATATGCAGATTTCATCACATCACACCAAATTTTCAGAATGCTTCACTGATGTGTGGGAAAAGATAAACATCTCCCCGATGCAAAAATTGTTTTCCAAATAATTTTTGGTTGCATATTTCGAACACTCTTCCTACGTGGTCCACCGCCAGTGGGCATCGTGTTGCTTCCAAACAATAAGACATTCAATTTAATTAATAACTGTATGTAAAGTGTTATAATAAATAAAATATACTTAGCAAAAAATTATTTTTATAAAGGAAAGAAATGTAGGGTTCAAAATGTACTGAAATTAGGCATTGTTAAAAGTTAATATATTTCAAATAAAGAACTAAATTATATGTTGATAGAACATCATTAAACTCAGTATTGTTATTGTAAGTTACAAAATATTTTGAAGCAAGAAGGAATTGAATCTTAGGAGGTTACACAAATTAATAAAATATCCATGTAAATGCTTTAATCCTTAAATACTGCGAACGAAATTGTGGTATTATTTCGGTGAGATCATTTAAGTAAAATAGTAATAAGTTAAGATAGTGAAAAGGGACTTGTTTCTAATCTTTAGCGACACAAATTTTAGTCAGAAAAATTTATTAATTCCATATCCATATAATAACCTGTTATAAAATGAAAATACTAATGTCATCAATTATTCAATGATAAAAAGTCATTAAAATAATCTTTTGATTTTAATATGAACATAACTTCAAAATTTTAATTCACAAAGTATCACACCAAAAGCAAATGAAACATATCAATAGTAAATTCATATATTAATGTCTAAAAACTTTATATTTAAAGAAATAAAAAAAATCAACGGAAAACTGAACTTAAGTTAACATAACTCATATATAAATTATTATAAATAATTAAACATATTAAAGTTAAAAATTTAGCAATTAAAACAAAAATTTATCAACCAACTAAGAAATTATAAGAGAAAGCCCAGTGAAAGCAAAACAAAATTTAGAACAATGGAAATAAAATAATTAATACTGTTCCATATGTTGGAATAGAATATTGTGTGTATATAATGTTGTTACTGAATAAATCATCACACTTCAGTGAATCATATCATAAAATATGTAATAAACCAAAAAATAAATCTCAGAAAATTTTGAGAATCAGCCATATAAAAAGGAAGAAATTAAACATAAAACCAATATAGTCAAGCAAAAATATAAATAAATGAATATATAACAAGTTATAAATCCAAACAATGAAAAAAGACATATTAATTAACAATAAAATCTATAAAAAGTATTTAATTTACGTAAAAAAAAGCACTCAAAAACAAAATGTAACAATACCAAAGACACTGCATATAAATAGCGTAGAAACTTTTTATTTGCAGTTTAAATTAATATTTATATAATCATATAAGCAAATTGCAAATAAATAATAAGACAATAATTACTATAACCAAAATTTTTAAGAGTAAATAAAACATTACAATTTTCATACTAAGCTTACCACTAATTACAATGAAAAAATTCACCGCTAAAGTAGAGACTGATTGATTGATTTAAAATATCAAATACATACCAAAAATAAGATTTAAATAATTTTTTTACAATGCAGATTTATAACGAAGAATTAAATATTTAGATAACAATATTTATATATATATATATGAATTGAAAGTGTCATTAATTTAACAATGAAAATTTAAATTAACTGTAATAAAAATGAATTATTGCTAAGGCGAAATAAAATTTTTCTCCCTTAAAAATTATCATTATGTTCATTTGGTGTAGTAAATTACTTATGATGATAAAAAAAAATCTACCTGTTAAGTGGCATATATGTAACAAAATTATTACAAACCATTTCATTCTTTTAAATTTTCTTCAATTCCCCTTACTTATTCTTAAAAAAAAAGTGTGTTCTTTATTTCTATGGCATTTTTCATCCCTTACACTCCAGAAATAAAGAACAAACTCTCCGAAAATGAACATTTATCACCCTGACCAGTGCCATAGAAAATGTCTCTTTATCACTACTCCCACTACAAACACAACTGAAATTTTATCCTCAGATTACCCACTTTGACTGATTAGTCTACAGACCAGACATTTGACTTTCTTAGATGTCTTACATCTGTTTCTACTACTCAAAAGTACACTAAAACAGACAAGTGAGGAAAACCTCCTTACCTTATAAGATGGATGAGTCTCCAGGGTAATTGAGTTTAAATCATGAAAGTGGCATTAGGGACACTTAGTTCGAAGTCGTAGATGGGACTTATCGATCGAAAAGATTGAATGGAAATATTTCAGAATGACGGACGCTTACAATTAGGATAGCTCTCTCTTTCTCCTGAAATTATAGCAACGGAACTTTCCATTGCATATTAATTTTGAAACGAAGTGAAAATGAATTATCATATCAATCTCGTTAATTGAATTATCATAACAAACTTGGTTCGAAAATCAAATTGCGAAGATGTTCGAAAATCAAATAATCCAACTTAGTTGTTTTAAATACTGTGGTGTAATTATGTAAATTAAAAATGAAATGAAGCTTAGATATGTACCATATAATCGATTTTAGAAGAAACTTATGTAAAAATGTTATTCTATAAAGACTATAGTTTCATTTCTATTGTAAGAAAAAAATAAAGAAAACAAAACAAGAAAAAACATAAACTGACTTTACTTATTTCATTTCAACATGTGTTTGCATTTTTTTCTGTTAAATTCTCTAAAAGGTTGAATTATTAAAAAAATTAAATGAAATTTAAATGAATATTAATCAACGTAAATTAGGTGTACTTCTGCTCCCGAAACTTTACAGAAGCAATTACTATACATAAAAACACCTTCTTCAAATTCCTAATGTATGTTTATTTTCCCAAACAAAACATTCAAAAGAACAAACACGTTGCCAATGTTACAACAAATATGATTACACAAACGATTTTACCATACAAATCAATTGTTGAATTGAATATTAAAATATGAGCAAACGATAAAATATTAACGCAAATAATAGATATATTTTTATCAAATATTAAAATAAAAGCAGGTGACAATATATTAAAGAGAATGAATCTTAGTAACTCAAATAAAACTTAAATGTTATTATTAATATCAAAATATACTATAATGTCTTTCTTTTGAACCTTTTAACATCTATACTTTACTTTATTTTCATGCATTTTGTTGACACCATTTTCTCAAAATAACATGTTAGCTTATACTAAAAAGCAACGTAATGGTATACTTTTTCAATAAATATCGTCTGTATTGTTTTCAAATAATTATACTTATGAAAATCATTTTCAATAAATATTATCTGGATCATATAGAAATAATTATATACATGAAAATAATTTTTTTTTGACTCTGAATAGTTAGAAATAAATTTGGCTTCATTAATTTCGATATGAAAATACCTTGTGAAACGTGTTTTTTGTTAATCCATTAGCCATTTGATTTTTTCATGAAATAAATAAAGCATTAATAACTATAAAAATAATAACAATTGCAATAACAATAATAACATAAAAATATTTTTTCAAATGTTATGATCAAAATTTTTAATTTTTTCAGAAATGTTTAACATAAATGTATATCTGAGAAGTATATGGTTATTTGGGATTTAATGAAATATTTAGGAAGCTCTTTTAAAATGAAAATAACACCGGTAAAAAACGAGTTTTTTGAACATTGGTTTCACACTTTGCGTAACATAATTTTTGTATACCTTAAATTTGAACAGCAACAGAGAACATTAAGTCAAATTGAATTTATTCAATAATTAGTTTCAATAATTTATTTTTATTTCATGTTTATTACATTTATTCTCTAAAATAAATACATGTAAATTTTTGTTGCTCAGTTAAGCTTTATGTTAATCAATCAAGCTACATGTAATTAAAATTAAAGCAAATGATAAGCTATGTTATTAAATAGAATATAATTAAACTACATGTAATTAAGATTAAAGGAAACTATAAATTACTAAACTGAATATTATATCAGTTACATGTAATTAAAGTTAAAGCAAACGATAAATATTAACGAGAGATTTGGCGACTTGGCTAGAAAGTTGTTGTAAAATTTAATTATTTAAATAATTAGCTTTTATCAATTAATTTTTATCAATTATAGTTAAATTATTGTATTGTCATCCAAAACAATTGTATATAGAAATTTTCAGCTCAATTGAGCACTTTAAAATGTGGGAAAAAAGCTTTTAAATTTTGAACCAGTCAAAGTTACAATGTGAGTTAAAGAAAACCCATTAAAAAGTAATAAATCTTGAGTTGTAAAAATTCCTCTAATGAGACAATGTATTCTGTAAATTTTGTATGTATTAAAATTTATTAAGAATGGTATATGTAAAGGATCAAATTCGATTCTAAAAAATATCGATAGAAAAGTATAAATTGAAAAAAATAAAGATTAAAAATTACAAAAATTTAACAGCTTGAATTTTTTTCAGAGAATTTTGGAAACAAAAATATATCCATCAAGAAATCTCATGAAATAATTGGGAACGAATATTTTCATTATTTAAACTTATTTTCAATTCGATTGCAAATAAAGGTAAATAATCTTAAATGCATCCAATTTAAACCTTAATTATAAAATTAACTGCTAAGTATTTGAATTAAACACTTACAATATTCCAATGTGTTATTTTCAACTCAAATTTTTTAAAAATATATTCTATTTATTCATACTAATATATTATATATATATATATATATATATATATACTACTGACTTAAAATGATTAAATTGTACGTCTTTTAAACTTTGAAACTTTTGAACATAAAATCTATAAAGAAATAAAGTTTACTTATGTTTCATCATGTATATAAGCACATATGTAAGTACATTTAAAATTAGTTTTCATATATGCACTTATATAATTCAATATTTATACATGAAAGGTAATTTTAAAAAAATGTACTTGAAATCTTGTATACAGTTTTAATAAAAACCGTGATAAATATGAATTTAAAATAGAAATAAGAGTTATCTAGCTTCTTATTAAATTGAAGCAATATTAATACGAATGTTATTAAACATAACTTTTTAAATTTTGTGGCCTTTCAGCTAAATCATAAAATTTACTTACATTCATGATCGTAAAACCTAAATCATAAAATGTTTTGAAGATTTCATTAGAGAAACACAAAATTTTAGAAATTTGTAAGACATTTTTACTTATAGTAATTATAGGTTCTATTAGAAAAGCAATGAATATTTTCAGGATTTTACTTTTTTATACATAAGAAGTATAAATATTCTAAAAATATCTCTAGCCTTATGAAACTAGATAACCTTGATTACGAACCTGGAGAAGTGAATCTCCGGTTGTAATAAAATCTTATGTTCGAAAAACATGAGGAACTACTTTTTCCAAAAATAAGTGGAAATTTCGTTAGTTTATTTATATTCAAACATTAACTTTTTAGTGCATTTGATAGCAAATTTGTAAAATATGAATATATGAGATCGTTGTTTTTATAATACATTTCTTCTATTACGTATCGTTTTAAGTCTTCGTTATCCCTAAAAATAAACCTAAACGTAAACTTCAAAAATTCTATATATTGTCACACAAACAAGAAAGCTAGCATTCTGCGTGTCTCAGTTGGCACAGCTTTGGACTCTAGATACGTTTATCCAGGGTTCAAATCTTTTGCCAGTATTCTGTTCCGAAAACTGTTTTTTTTTTTTTTTTTTTTTTTAATTTAGATTAATATTTATTGTTGGTCTCTAAAACATCTAGATGATTCTATATCTTTCTTTAAATTTCAAATTTCTTATCGAATATTCTATTGTGTGTATAAAGTCTGAATCCTATTTGTTCAGGGTAAGTTATCTGTCCAGTGATGCTACTCTGTTCTAATAATAAATCTAAATGTTTACAATAAATATGTAGCTCTTTTTTAAACATTGTTACAATATTGATTTTTTCCATGAACTTATACGTTCGATTTACAGAGTTTAGACTATATTTCTATGACAGGCCATAGTATGTTGTTGATAAACATACCGAACCAAAGGCTAACAGATTTGGGTCTCATAATTCCAAGACTTTCGTGTTGGAGTGCTTATACAGATCAATCTGCTGGTTCTCAAGTTCCAACATAAATATAGTATGGAAGTTTGGTGGTAAAGTACTAGCTCAAGTGCCTTCCTCGTCTCTTGAGTGGGAACTAAAATTATCAGGTAGGTTACCAATAATCTTCGTGATACTTTTAGTACTATAATAGGTTATCAAGCGCATTTCTCTTTCACTAACCTTTGGGATTATTTTATGACGTTATTTGAATACAGAACTTGCCACGTGAAAGAAATATGATTTATATAACTTAGCATTATAATATGAAAAATGTCAAGAATAGGGAATGATAAGAGAGAAATCGGGGATATTAGAGAAATATCAGAAGATAGATGAACTAAAGAAATATTTGAGACCACGATATAGGCAGAAGACAGTATGAAATGTTCTTCTAAGACTTGATATTTGACTCGGATCCTGTTTAAAGAAATATATTGCTGTTGGATTCAGCTTTAGTGAGATAAGTATAAATTTAAGTTATTATCTATGAGTTTGAATACGATTTAGTAAGACCTCCACATTCCGAATAAAAGATAATTTTTGATTATTCTAAAGGTTAAAATAAATTGAATAAATTTTTTTTGACTTTTAATTTCTTAACTAATTTCTTATTGCATCTCAATCGTTCGTCATTTATGCGCAACATTAAGGAAATAATTAAATAATAAAGCAACTTGTTTCAAGGAAGTAATTTTCATGAACAATATTAAATATTTCTGAGATAAATTGTTTCTGAATTTTGAAACAGTCTCACGAAAACAACAACAAAACTTATACTTTATAATAATTAGTTGTGCAGGGTACAATTAATACGCATTCTCATTACATTACAAATATTAACTGTACAAGATATCTACAAAACTGTCTGCTGAAAAGTTAATTAGATGCAAAATTGGAAGGAAGAATCAAAGTTTAAAACTTTACAAATTTATCATGTAATCGAGTTAAAATAGTTATTTAAAATTGAAAGCATTACTTTTCAAAACATGTTAAATGTTGCAATACGCAGTATAAACTCATATTCTTCTTTTATATTCCAGAACTAGGTAAATAAGCTTCTAGACTTCTTAGTGATTGGTCTGACGTCTTTTTTGGATTAAAAGATTTCATTTTATAGATTATACAGAAATAAATATCATTATATTTTTGAACCTGTATTAAATATATTCAGCTTTACTAAAATGAAAAGTAAATGGTAATATGGAACAAGGATTATATTAACAAAATTAATAATTTTATTGCATTTTGAATGTTTTAGTAATTTAATCTATTTACCGTCTACTTCATTTGTCTCAATCTGCTCAGAATCGAATTAGAAGGATTCTATTTCATTTTTACTTCAGAAAGTCTGTGCTGAAAATATTCTTTAATAAGTATAATAATGAAATAATCTTCATTATTAACTCGCTATTCGCAAAGTATTGCTTCATAACCATATAAATAATTTCTAAATCATAAGTTTATTCTTTTTTATAGGCTGGATAATATTCATTTAAATTCAGACATGGGTTTTAATATCAACTGAATTAATTTATATTGCCATCTTCAAGTAATTTAATTGATAGAAGGACATAAATTGCGAAACATTTAATTATATTTTCGATTGAAGACAAGTCTGCTAAAATATGTTATATCTTTTATGAGCTTCTTAATAAAAGCGCAATTCAGCAAAAATACTTAGAAAAAAAATGATGGAACATTCTATGATTATATCTCATACGTTTTTTTTTTTTTAAAAAAAGAAAGAAATTAATAAAAAAAAATCGTTTCGACTAATGATTGAACCTGAAAGTTTGTACGTTTATCCATTCGTTTTTACAAATTCTCACTGTTTATCATATCACTTCAGTTCTTTGAGGATTCTTTGTTAATGTTTCAAAGGAACGGTATTTATGTTCTTACCAAAAATTCTGTTTCCATTCTATTTTCGGTGAGTTTTCTCAAAGCCTCAACTTCGTCCAGTTCTCCATTTGTCCGAATGTTCCAGCAAACGTAAAAAAACTTTTTAAAAATTTTCCTGTTTAAAAAAGCAAATTTTAATGAGTTATTTTAACGCAATTTGGTATATTTAAATTAGTTAAAAGTAACGGAGTCATATTAGTCATCATTATTTTTGCTAAATCTAATATGAAATTGAATGTTTAAAATACTGCTTTGTTGATTTTTTACACAAATTTTCTCCTTGATCAGCCCTCTTTAAAACATTTAGGGTAGTTTTGACGCTTTAGAAAAGCATGGAAAATTATATCAATAAGGGAATTTTATTTAATTTTCAATTATACATTCTCTACGAGCCATTGTTTTACTTTTCAATCTTTTTATATTTCATTACCTGTCTGCTACGGATAGCTCTAGAACTTATTTTATCACACACACACACGATTGCATGGTGTGGCTTTGAACCCAGTAATTTGTTCATGAAACACAGATTTATTTTATAAATTCGCCCTTTAGAAGAATGGGTATTCCATCCAAAAAGACTTAGAAGAATGAGTATTCCATCCAAAAAGACTTAGAAGAATGGGAATTACATCCAAAAAGACTTAGAAGAATGGGTATTCCATTCCATGAACTATAATCAGAACATTTGAAAATGGAGACATTTTTTATTTTATTTTCAGGAAATAAACGATAAATAATGAAATTATCAGTACTTAAGAATTTAGATAAGTGAAAATAGCTAAATGCAAAGTAAATCTAGTTAGAAAATAATGCATGCTCTTAAAAATAATGAAGCAATTCTGTACAGTTTTTGATACAAGAAAATGAAGTATTATATAGGAAAACGGAGTCGCTGAAATCTCAATACCTTAACTACAATAAGATTAAAATTTCTTTTGTTTGACAAAATCATCACCAACAGTCATTACTGATGAAGGCACACTTTTTGTAAAACTTTTCGAATGCGTAAAATATTAATGTTACATAAATTCAAGTGCAGATAATTCCACTTCTTCAAAATGAAACTATTTTATTAAAATTTAATTTATTAGAAATCCTTATTTTACAAAGTGATATTAATTGAAAAAAAAATCAATTTCATTTGAATTACAGAAAAATAAAAATATATTAACTCCTTATTACATTTTAATATGGATAAAATATTATTTAAGTATATAATTTTAAATCAAATTTAATTTGATTGCTGTCATCAACTTTACTTAAGGATTATGAACCGTATGGTGTATATTATCAGACGAAAAAACAAACGTATTATTAAAATAAATTCTTGTGGTTATGACACATATATTAATACAGAATATTTTATCCTTTCATATAAATGTAAGTATTTTAAAATGTGGTTACTATTCATTTCAGCATGTTAAGTTAAAAATATATCAATTATTATAGTGAAGCAAAATATGGAAAATATTACTTGGAACTATTGTAAAGTATGGCGACACACGCACACACACACACAAATTTCACTGAGCCAGAAAATATCGCCAAACGATGTGAAACTTCGCCAATATTGGAAAAGAGAAAAATAAAACAGGATTTTTCATATTTTGATTTTCAACCTGACGTCATAAGAAAGTGACATCAAACACGTGATTTTATGTCACCTTGTTTAGTCTTCATTTTAAACCGTACCTCTATCAATTGCTATTATTTATTTCTATTTCTTTTTCTCTCTGTTTGTTTTATTTCTCAGATTGTATTTTTGGGGAAAAAATTGCTTAAAATTTGGCTTCTGCCTAATACAGAAAAAAATATACTCAAATATTTTCGAAGGTATGAAATTTGGGTAAAAATAAATATGTGAATAGTCACAACTCGTGTATGCCATTATGTATGAAAATGGACAAGTAATTACATAGTAACGTTAAAAAATGGACGCAAAAGATTATTAATTGGTGGAATTTCTGATAGAATGGTTATTAAAGGTAGTCGTAATCAGTAAAAGAAAATATTGAAGATGGATGCGATATATTTTATGAATTCTCGATCAACTAGTTTGATCATAGATAAATGAATTTCTGCTATGTCGGAAGCGAAATGAAGATGGCCTATTAGTTGCCCTCTTGAATCGAGTTGCGGAATTTTGGTACCAAAAAGTATTGTGTATGATTGGATAGAAATGCGTTAACTTTCACAGTTGACGAGAATTTACATATGTACCAATATTTAATATGGAAAAAATATATTGATTCAAATAGAAACGACTTGTATAATACTATGTTTCTATACTGACAATTCTTGACTTAATTGTACCAAAATAGCGAACTTCATAACATTTATTTTTATGCTAATGGAAAAAAGCACTTCTAACATAACTTGGAAAATTTGAGCCTATATTTATAACAAATGCTCAAAATATCCACCCTTTTAAAGGAGGCAAAGCTGAGTTGATTTACTCAAATTTAGAGAAATGTGCTTCAAGAATTTGGGTGGAGTTTCTAGTATAATTTATGTAAAATTGCAATTTTATAGTTATGGAATTATTTTTATGAGCATGGTTCTATTGTATCTACTCAGAAAAAAGTTATGAAATGCTCATTCAGGAGAATGAGGATCTTGGTTCAATGAAAACTGTGAAATATGCCATTCCAGTAATAGAACCATTGGCTTGTTTCAGGATTTTTTTTTTTGTCATCAATTAATTTCAAGAACTTTTTGGCTACTTTGCTCTCCAATCCTGATGATTCCCAGGCTTTATTTTGCAGGGGTATTCATGAAACCAAGCTCATGAAAATAATCTCTAAACTATATATGAGTTGAAAATTATTGTTACTTAAAGTATACAAGAAGTCACTCCCAGTATCTTGAAATTTTTTTTTCAAAATATGAGTTCAGGATTGCCTCCTAGAAAAGGCTAGCATTTTGAACATTTGTTGTTAATTTAAGCTCAAAACTTTTTTTTCTATATCTTATTAGAAATACTGTTCACCATAAGTGTAAACATAAATAAATGCTTTAAAGTTCGTTGCTTTCGTGTTGTAAATTCACGAATCGTGAGTACGGGAACTCTTAACCCTTTCACTACCGGAGGGAGTTAAAATAAGTTCTTCACTGGAGTGTCACACTGGAGTGTCACATAAGGAGTGTCCCACTGTGCCCTGACGATTATAGATATTAGGCTAATTCGTGAAAAAAATTCCTATAAAATCAGCTATTCGTTAGAATATTTTGGCTTTTACATATATTATTTAAAATGCATTAAACTTCATATATACGAAAGAAAAAATATTAAATCGAAAATTGTATGTTTTATACATAAAATTATTACATAAAAAATTCATATATTTTACGAAAATATAAAATGTACTTAAATTTGTTACATAAATTTCATGGTGTAATGTTCTACCATTACATGAAATATTAAGATCTAAAAAATGAATCTTATTTCGCTGTATGGTATTTTTATAAAAAAAAAAATTCTTCAATGCGTAGTCCAACATCACATGTCTTACTCACATATTTTGTCAACTTTTGAAGCTTCACACAAGATTTTGAGCAAAGGACACATCTAATGTGATACGTTGGACACAGGAGTGCAAACGTGGACGTATCGCATGTGATACGCTGGTATTGAACGGGTTAAGACACCCGGTAAAATGCAAAGTTAATTTTCTAGTTAATTTCAATTTGATATCGATAGTAGAATATTTTGTTCCTGATTTTTTTTTTTTTGGAAAATATTAGGTGGACGTGATAATCAAAGAGTTATTATTCCTAAATTCGTGGCCTTGAGCGCTCATCATGAAGCACAGGTATCTGTCCTGATATCATAAAATGAACTGCCACACAGAATACCTGGGTATTTTGGTTATGAATGCAACTGGCTCAAAATACCTACATGATATATAGCGGAAGATAAGAGAATGAGGTATTAGCACTGGTGTTGTTCTCGCAGTTTGCCTATAAAATAATTTACAAAGTCTATCTCCAACATCTTTTTCAAGTGTGAAGTAAATAAAAAACCGAATCATAGTTTTTATTTAAAGCATCAATTTTTAATATCTTTAATCGAGTTAGGTATTTTTAGGGTGCTGTACGAAAAAATTAACCAAATAGTAAAGATTTTTTTCCTTACTTTTAGGAATTTTTTTTAAAATAAATGTATAACATTTTAACATTCGAATGCTATATTGCTTAGAAATTTACGTTTTTGCTTAAAAGTAATTTTATGTGTTAGAAGGTATCATATTTTGCATATCTATACAAATATTTATTAATTATACTACAACTGGAGAACTTAATTTATTGAAATTGTTTTTGGGTTTTTTTTTTTTATCACATTCATAGTTCTTACCTTCATTTCTCATATATTATGTTGAATGATCATTTAAAACTTTTCATAGGCAAAATTGTATAATAAATGCATTAAATTATATATATTTGTTTCAAAAAGGGTTCTGCTCGAATAATATAATATGAATATAACTTTTATTTCAATATAGTTTTGTGAATACGCTTTCTGCTTAAGAATTTGATTAATTTTAAATCGCAATATAGTCAAGAAACACTGATTCGCTTTTAATAAATTTATTAATTTTTCCTCAAAATATGCCTAAAAGAGTATATTTTAATTTTTTTTATTCCTTTTATTTCTTTACGATTTTTTCTTTATCTAAAACAATTCACAGAATACTGATAAATTAACTGTACATGACGGATCAATAATGCGAAATAAAGCTCAGTGAAAATTAAATAATGTAGGAAACATATTAGATTAAAGCAGATGGAAATACAAATTAAATTATGATGTAAAAAATATACTGCTCAGTGATTATATTATTAATAACAAAGAAATGAGAAACTTATAAAAATGATTAAAGTTTTTATATTTTTGAAATATTTGTGCTTGTATGTGTATTTCCAAATTTTGTTACATTTATCTTTTTAACAAATTCAACTTAATAAGATTAAAAGTACAATCTTCATTTACATTATTTTACTGAATTAAAAAAAAAAACTTTGCAAATGAAAGAACAGAATATTTATTTATCTTAAGCTTTTGTATATTAAACTAATCTATTCCTGGGAAAAAATACCTTTAAATTTAGAAGGAGTGCCGAAAAATTCGAAATAAATATGGCATTAATTTCTTAACAAAACATGTAAAACATTTCGAATGTCTCAACAGAGAAACATGCGAAGTAAATAGAGAGATTATTATCAAAACATTAAAATTTTTAAACAAATAATGTGTACAGCAAACCTTAGATAAAATTTTAAACTTTTAGCCCAAAAAAATTCAAAAATTAAATTGTTTATCCTTGCTTAATATAACAAAAAATATAGTTTACATTTAAAAAATTATTTGGATGAAGTTATAAATTCTCTTAAATCTTTCAAAATTTATCTTAAATTCATATTTTTTCTTCTTAAATGTTACCAGCCACAATATGCAGTTTTCTGTTTAACAAGTTCTCAGTTTTAAAACATTTGTTAGCTTTCGAAAAAGAAAATCCTTTTAATCGACAACAGAAACAGCAACACTAATTAAAGTTAATGATTAATTAATGTTTCAAGAAATGAAGATTAAATTTTTTTTTTTAAAAAGTATTAATTCAGATAAAAAACCAAAGAAAACAAGACAAATAAAATAAACAACTTTCATTTTGAAGATACCATGTCTTTCATTAGGTGATATTTTTAAAATTTCCAGCAAAAAGCGTAATAACATGAACGCTCTCGCACCGTTAAAAATAACAATATTAAAAATACATTTCATTAAAATTCCTTTCTCTCTTCCACAATAATAGAATATTTTAATACTGTATAAATATGTGTTTATTCTTCTATCGTTTTGAATTACAAATAAATTTTAAATATATGTGCAACCTTTTTTTTCATACTCAAGTATTTTTTTTACTTTGCAGATGCTTAAGTATTTATTAAGTAAACATACTCTTTATTTTATGTAATTCTTCAAATACAGTTTATGGCTTACATGTAAGTGTAATTGTTACATAGCATATATTATTCAGTATCGTTATATACATATATCTTTGCATATTTTTTGAACAAAGTTTTATTCTTTACATATAAATTTTTGCGCATCCAAGTTACTTGTCAAGTTAAAACAGATTTATTTATTTTGAACTTTTCAAAGAAGAGCTAATATATACATATATATATATATATATATATATATATATATATATATAAAGATTATCTTTGGTGTATAAATTTTATATTAGTATTTTGCATTTATAATAAAATATTTTTGAAATTATAAAAATAGTTTACATATAAAATATATTCTTACATTTATAAATCTTCATGCAGTTAATATTCTTAAAAAAGACTTTAAATGCAAACTTTGACACCACATGACGCCTCATTTCTCAAAAACATTATTTTTACTTAATCTTTTTTTTTATTTAACTCTTCTTAGAAATAAAAAAAAAGTCAGGAAGTAATAATATACAGATTTTGAAGAATATGTGCATAATTTTAATGTGGTAAATAAAAGTTACTACAGTGAATTTCATTACTAATTCAATAATATATTTTTAAGAATAATGAGAAATAAAAATCACACTTTTATTTATCTTTGTTTAAGATCTTTAGGTGTTTTAACTATGTTTATTTGAAAATGTTAAATATAAAAAGAAAAATATGAAAACATACTAGCTTTTGAACACATATTCTGATTTCTTTTGAAAATAACATATAAAAGACGTAATTAACTTTAATCCAAAAATGCGCATATTTGAAAAAAAATTGATTTACAAGACAAAAATATCACATCTTTGAAAAAAAAATTAGTATCATTTTTGTTAAATTCAAATTTGGTTCTTAATAATTTAAACACGCGTAATATGAATAATAAAACATATCGAAACAATTTTCTAGCTCTCAACAAACCAATTCATAAATAAATCTTTTTCAAATAAAGCTGTGTTCCGGAACAAATAAAAAGTATTCGAAATCCCTCACAAGCATATCGAACAATTATATATCTTCACAAGCCTTAATGCAATAAGACTATCAATTTAAGAATGTAATAAAATATTCTGCTTCATTTGAATATTTTTCGTCTTTTAAAATAAAATTCATAAATGTGTATGTGTTTTTTCTGTTGGAAATTATATCGGCCATAAGTTTTAAGCTTCCAATTAAGGAAATACTTACCTTATAAGCATTTAATGAAAAAAATAGGAAAAAGAGTTTTTATTTTAGTTATTGATGAAAACAGATAATGTGTTTTCTCCTTTTTTAAACGAAGTACAAGTTACCGTCTTAATAAAAAAGTAATGCAGCAAAAATGTTTCAATCAATTGTTTAAAGTAATAAATTTTAAGTTTAAAATGGTATAGAATGTCCACTTTTCATAATATGCTAAAATAAATAGTTATATCTAGTGTCTCATTAAAAAAAATTGACATTAAAATTTGTGAATTACATTTATGTTAAATATTTATTTATATAAAGTATTTCTGCAGCTACCTTCAGATATTATATTAAAGAATAATTTCCTGAAAGTTATCGAAATCAAAAATTTATACTTCGGTTATAGTGAACTTAAGAATTCAATTTGTTAAGGAAAAAAAAACCAGATTCATTTTGTTTCATATATGATCAAGATTACAACCCTGTTACGTTAGTAATTAATTTTCCTTGATAAATAAAGTTAAGTAAATTACACTCTATAACAAAAAAAAAAAAAAAAAAAAAAAAACCACAAAAAAAGGGGTTGCCCGATTGTAAAAAAATTAAGAAAGAAAAGATATTTGGACCGAACATGCAAATGACTAAAATTAGGTGTCCAATGAAGGAATAGTGGGAGCTACAGCGCATCGGAAATGCGCACTCACCAGGTGTATATAAGAAGCAAATCTCATTCTGATGTTTCTGTAACATTGCGGTTTGTTACATTTTCTGTTACATTGCAATTTAGGAACTTTTCAACGACTGAAATGCCTCGCCGCGTGATTAGAGCCGCAATCGCTCAACTGTCAGAGTTTGAAAGAGGTCGTGTAATTGGATTGAAAGAGGCAGTTGAGGAAATCGAAGAATCGCTCGTCCTATGGGTCAAAGCGATGTGGCGATTAAGAAGGGTGGACAATGACAGATTTCAGCGTAAGGATGATAGCGCTCTACATAGTGCCACAGCAGATCGGGAGGATAGAGTGAATGTCAGATCAGTTACTACAATGCCTGATTCCTCGTTATCAACCATCATTCGCTTGACCCGCATACAAGTGTCCTCCATGATCATTCACAGACGGTTGATAGAGCAAAATCTACGTACGTACATTCCGCTCAGCCCCCTGCCACTTTCGCCTGCAACTGTCGAGCCAGATTACAGTCGTGCTTGGCTTGATCAAGATGGAATGATGCTGACTGCGGACGTATAGGGTTTAATGACGAATACCACTTCCATCTGTGTTCTGACGATCATCGAAGACGTGTCTGGAGGCGCACAATGCAGCGTGCCGAGCCTGCTTTCAATATTTCACTCCACACAGGGCCTCAACCGGGAGTTATGGTCTGGGGTGTCATTTCCCTTGATAGCCGAACTCCTTTGGTCGTCATTTGAGGCACACTTACAGCACAGTGTTACGTCTACGACATTCTGAGACCTGTTTTGCTACTGTTCCTTTTCCAGTACCCTGGCCTTAATTTTCAGCAAGATAATGTTCCACCACATATGGCAAGTGTTGCTATGAACTGTCTTACAGTCTTGTTAAACACTTTCTTGGTCAGCCAGATCTCTCTCTAATCGAGCATGTCTGGTATATGTTGGGAAGGCGACTGTATCTACCAGGGAATGTTGATGACCGACAATTGGAGCACATTTGCCAAGAAGTACTGCAGGAGATCATTAGGGAGCATTATCACTCTATGCCACGTCGTTTGGTAGCTTTCATCCAGGATAGAGGGGGGTCAGAACCTTATAGAGCTCATTACTTTGTAATTCTGTAAAAAATCATTCAATGTTTCTAAAGTTTTAATCATTTTCTATTCTGTACATAATTTTCCTATCGGCCAATTGTCGTCTCCATTGGACAACTCCTTCTTGGTGCGTCGTATTTCTTGTTATAGAGTATATTATATAGTTAGGATTATTTTAGATAATTAAAAGACATTTCAAAAAATCTGTAAATATATCTGGTATGTGTTAAATTATGAGCAATTAGTATTTATTGAATAAAAACGATAATATTTGCCGAATGAAATTCATAATTATAGTATTTTTATGTATAGAATGATCAAAGATGGCAAGCACACTGATAAAAATATCGCTTTTAAACAAAGCTCTAAAAGTTGTTTTATTGATTATTTATATATAATATTTTTTTACTATAAACAGATATATGTAGATTTCCTTTCCATGAATTGCGTTTGTTACAAAAATTTAATTTACGCTAGTGAACACATTTTGTTGAAACTTCAAGAGTTACTCATCAGCACAGTAATTCAATAATTTTTAAAATATATCTTAGCCATATAAGCGAAATTGCTGCAAATACTCATTAAAAAATTGTAGCAATAGTATTATTATCATAGGAAGTCATTACTGTTAAAAAAAACAATAGATGAAATCGAAAAAAGACTTTTAGATTATGCACTCAAACAGTGCGTCAGCATCATATTTTTACTTTTCATGTAAAAATGCACTTATAAATGACATATTTTGAAATTAACTTCATCTCTCATTTATGGAAATCTAGAAAAACAGTTCTTGGCTCATTTTTATGTATAAGTTGCTCTCTCTTATTATTACTTCTTCAAGAGCCAGCAAAACACAAGCGTTTTCTTTGAAATTAAAAATAATTAGTGTATAGTAGAAAATATAGCATTGATTATTTCAAGGTAATAGAGATCCTATATAAGTTACATTTATCCATGGAATGTTACAACAAGTAATTGGTGAAACATTTTCTGGCTGCGATACAAGCTTGTAATCGACAAGGTAAAGGTAGATCCAAAATCCTAATCACAACATGTAATAAATTGAGAAAAATGTTACTTCGTTGGTCCGTATGATTTTTGCTAGGATAATATGAAGCAAAATGATGTTCTATTTCTTTTCAATTGGCGGAAGTTTTGGTGACCTGTTTATCCAAGAAAAATAGCAGGATCGCAAGATGTCGATCCATTGATAAATAAGCCATAAAGATCACGCAAGAAATCTGACTCAAAATCACAGTCTATGAAAGGCAAACACTAACGCTCTCGGTATGTTATAAATATATAATTTATCCATTAAAGTTTGTAAGTATGATTACTAGAAACTACTGTTATCATAGTATATAATATTATAACTCTATAATTTGGTGCTTGAGAAAAATAAAGCTTGTGAATGTTAGTTCGACATGATCCACAAGATGGAACACTATGATCATAACTCAATACTGAGGCAAAATTGATCACTGAATAAAGATGACAGTCTACTGTTTTTTCTTTTTCGAGATCATATACTTTTAAAAAAAAGGATATTGAAATATACAAAATTCATTTAATTAATACATTTAACAAATTGCCCGACAATAAATACTACTGTTAAACAAAAAAAAAACGATAATAAAAAAAATATTGATCTTACTTCGACATTAAATAAGTGATTCAATGTGATAATTTAAATTTTTATATGACATATATTTCTTTATAAATACGTATAACAAAAGATTATTTCAAAATGCATTAAAATAAATTAATTGAAATAAAAAAAGTAATTTCAAAAGTTAAAATTATAACAATACGAGAAAAAAATAACAACCGAATCAATGAGAAATAAGAAAAACTAGCTTCTGTTATATCGTATTTTTGGGCTTATAACCATTATTTTGGGGGCGGATTGGTCAATAATTATGCCTCTTAGTCTAATTCGTATTACAAATTTTAATATATCACTTTCCAATCTTTGTTTTGCTTCTAATTTTTTGTTTTTTGAATTTTTTTCATTTATTACTTCTTTTTTGACTTTTATGGTATTTGTCAATTTATTTTTCCGTTAATTTATTTTCTTTTCAACTTTATGTAATTTTTTTTTATAGTTAATTTTGAATAATGTATTTTCATTCACTTTTTGTTTGCATTAAATATATATATATATTTCTTATCCCTAAGAATAAAATCTCTTACATATTTCCTGATAGGAGTTTAAATAAATAAATATATCCTTTGCTTTTATTCTTACTTTTGGAAAAATAGTAAATAATAGATTCTGACTCATTTGACTAACTTCAGATATTTCAACCATTAGCGCATTTTTCAGTAAAATATCACGAATGATACTTAAATTTAAGAAATCTTAATTATATTCTTAATTTTTTTTCATTCACAAGTCACTGGAATTAATCTATTTAAATCTAGTTTTGTCAACAAATTTTTAACCGAAATATATATTTAAGTAAATGCAGAAAATACAGTCGAATGACTTCGATTCTTAACATTTTAAACCAGAAGAAACCGTATCACAGATGCAAGAAATCGAAACATATTTACTAACTTGGTGTCAGGTTATTCAACCATGGTTAAGAGATGTGAATTATTGAAATTATTGACAAATGAGGCAAATAAAAACAAACTCTTGCTTATTTAATAAACATTTTATTTTCTGTTGTGATATCAAGAATCGATTGGTTCATTTGCTAAGTTAGGGTAAACGCTTACATTTTAAATCTAACGGCCCAAGAATAAACGCATATAATTTGGGTAATTAATAAGGATTATTTAACTTAAGTCTTTAGTGACAGTAACTCTGAAAGAGAATTGCGTTCAGAGAAAAGTCATTGTCGAATTACGACTTTCCTGTAACAATAAGAAATGTTACTTAGTAACTTAAGTTTAATCCAGAGGAAACATTTCCTGATTCTGTTTCCCGTACCATATTAATATGAGAGAATTAGAGAGAATTCAATATCAATTCAAGATTAAATTTTTGCATTTTTTCGCTTTATAATGGTAATGTTTATTTCAATATTAGATGTTCATCGACAAATTACAACCTCCAACTTATATAAAGTTTAACATTTCATAATGTTCTACACGATCACCAATCTTTCATTAATTCAAAATATGGCCTGCACGATCACAGTATTATTAATTTAATATCTGCAAAACATAAATCTAAGGTTTCATTCCTGAAATAGGCATCTAACGAAATCCTTGCAAATATTTTTATTTTACTTTGCATTTGCATCACTGGGTATATGTATACGTGCATAGAGATGTCTTCATTGAATAACACAATATTTTTAACCTCTCAGGTAGTAGGCATTTCTTGCATTTTACGTGGTTACCCCTTACCACTTGTTCTCTTGAAATTATAAGCATTTTTCATACTCTAATTGAACTGTGTTATACTGAAGCTTTTTTTTTATCTTGTTATATATTCACGTAATTGTTTCCTCATTTCATTTTCATGAAAAAAAATACTTATTAAAAAAATATATTTCCAATTTCTTACTCCAAAACTCAAGTTATAGATCTCTTGAATATTAATGGTAAATAAAATCAATAAATACGATTGCAAATATAGCAATAGTTTATTAAATTATTGCCATTAGATTGTATGACATCCACTGTAAAGGCAATATTTCTCAAAATACATTACTCTAAAACAATTCGCAAAATAAAAAGTCAATTGACAACTATGAGACTCTGAGTTATATATGAGCTCCCGGTAGTGATCATGATCGTGGATTCACGGGAGGCATTGTTTTCGTTGAATCGTAGGTTTGAGCCCAGATGCCACAAAATAACTACCGGGTATCAGAGCTGATTCACATTAAATATCGTTAAGGTCTCAAGTCACTCCTAGTGTGGTGAGAAAATTGGAGAGGACGATGCCAAGTCAGGAGAAATCCTCTTCACTTGACCGAGTCTCACAAATGCGAGGTCCGTCGCCAATAGCCATCGTGTTGCTTCTCAGAATGATAATAGTACACAATCAATTATTCAATGTTATATATCGAGCCAAGTCTTTAAGACTTATTGTTTTTAAAACATTTAACAGAAAACACCTCAATATTCTCTTAAGAGTAAAGATAAGTGAAACGGATAGGAAATCAAATTTCGTCTATACCCTTTTAAAGAAATGTTTTTATAACTTAAAAATACAAAATAGAATTCTATAATAGATAATATTACGAAACATATATATATATATATATAATGATTTATAAGATACAGCTTATTTTTTGAAATGATTTTCATAAGTAAATTTGTGACATTGGGCTATTCGCGGTTTCTCTTCACTAACCTTGGGGACTTTTAATTCAGATTGATTGCTTTTGCTAAACAACCTTTGCCCAACCAAAAATGAAACGTGAATATACAGATAGAAAGCAGGTAGAAATGAAGTGAAGTGGGAGAGTTAGGAAATATATAAACTCCGACTGAAAGTCGCGAAAGAGAAGCTGAGGGAGAAGATATAGAGAAGATGAAGGAGAAGTTATAGAGAAGCTGAAGGAGAAGTGGAAAGAGAGGTTGAAATAGAGGTGATTAGATTAAAGATTGTAGAAAGAGGTTTAGTTACTACTGTTTTCAACAGTTGATCCAGAGTCTGAGTTGCAGTCGAGGAAGGATTAGTGGTAAGAGTCTGTTAGATTACTATTGGTGGGTTGAGTTTGGTTAATAGAAATCTTCCCCAGGAGAGCATATATAGTTGTTATTATAGTATATAGAAGTTAATAAATTCCTTAAATATTGTTCTAATGTCTATTTGATTGGTTATTGTGTCTTAGTGTTTAATAATTGAATCTGGTTATGGCACAAGAGGCAGCCCGGGTCGGGAAGGCGTCACAAATTGATGAAAGCGTTATTTCTAAAAATACAATTAGTTTATTGCATATCTATCACTGAAGAAGAAAACTCTGGCACATGAATCGTGTCTATTAAATATTTAATTGTAAATATCAGATAATATGATTCAGTTTTTGTCGTCTAGTTTTTTGAAATAACACTAGTATAATTACTAACGTATAATTGTCATTGCATTATTTTAGCCAAAAAATTTATATTCAAAACTAAGATAAATTCTGTGACTGTAATAGTTTATTTATTAAATACGTTTATTTATTTAATATTTTTTGCATTATTTGCTTAAAATAGAATCAATAATTTTTAACTGAATATTAATCAGAATTTATTTAGTTATGATTATTTAATACACTAGAAAAATCGACCAGTATCCTCTTCGTAATATAAATATCTTAAATATACGCAATTCTTATTGCGTTATTTTTAAAAGTTTACAAACGAAAAGATTGCTTAAAAGTAAATAAGTTTTTATGTAAAATTTCAATCAAAGTCTTTTCAATAACAAATATTTTATAAATAAGAACATATACACACACTTGCAGAAAGAGAGAGAGAGAGAAGATTGACTCAATAATCGATTAATATTTATCGTGCTTTTCAGCTATAAAGTTTTGGGTTACTTTACATTTGGATCTCATAAGTGAATGATTACATAATATGATTATTTTTCAAAGCTATTTCCTTAGTAAAAAATTTATATCTATAGCTCACAGAAAGTTGTTACTTATTTTTATACATTACAGTACGTATGTTTGATTAATATGTTTTTCGCTGTTCAAAAACTAGCATAACTAGATCTATAAAAAAGTAATTTTATTTTCATTCTTCACTTTTGAATTAATAATTCGAATGTTTACTTGGAGTTAAATAAATAATAAAGATGTTTCACTAGATATAAAGTTTTATTTCTTACCTTATCATAAAAACAATTTGTAAATTTTATTTTGTGTCCAAGTAAAAAAATAAGTGTAAGCGTTTGTGTCACATATATAAAATACAGCTAAGAAGTGTAATACCTACTTGCTTTACAGAGTTTTAGTAGTCTCATTAGAAGTAATCACTAGAATTTAAATGATTAGTATGTAGATAGTAAACTTATTTTCTATCATTGATTTTTCTTGCTCCTTTATGTCACCGTATTTTAAAATAGTTACAAAAAATCATTAAAAGAAAAATAATATTGGTTGAGATTTAAGACAAAAAACTATGAAACCTATTCCATACTTTATTTTAGACGCCATCTTTATCGAAGGAAAGAAATATATGCACGCAGAAGGAAAGCATGATTTTTTTTTATTTGTCCTACGATATATTTCCCAAGTTTTAGGCGCTAAAGTTCACACTCACTGAAATGTCTTTTAGTAAGTTAGAGTAAACCGAAGAACTCATCAGTTTACGTTAAAATGACTTTAACTTTAAGTTTTAAGAAGTGAAGAGATGGATCTCAAAAAACGACGTTGCCACTTTCTACTTAGAAAAGTACCTTTCAAGAGAAGATGACAGCAATGAATAATGGAAGAAGAGAAACTTCTGAAGAAATGCGGAAAAAGGAAGCCTTCTCAAGTGAAGAGTGCTGAAAAACTTTCTCTAGATTCGTGTTTCTTTACTTGAATGAAGTTGCACTTTTCCTTATCACATTTTTTTACTGGGGCAGGTAGCTAAGATTATCTTTTATGCAGAGTAGAATATTTGAATAAGGAAATTTATACTCTATGGTTTTATTCTCAAGCCGTGCTTGTTATTAGCTTTATATTGTTTTCGATACCGTATATTTCTTAAAATTGAGTTTAGAAATATTTAATGACTTAATGACTGAGTTAATTAGTTCAAGCAAAACACAATAAACATTTTACAATTTTCAAAGTGAGACACAATGATACAAGTATTATTCCAAATGTATTCATTCTTTGAAATTGATTACGAGTGAAAATTTTAATAAAATAGAGTTGTCAAGAAATTTAAATTTAATAACTTGATTAATTGATTTTTTTTAAAAAAAAATTATAACATTTATTATATTAGTGTTGACTTTTTGAAGAAAGTAAAATAGGATTTGTAATATTACTTTTTTATTACCTTATGATTGATTTAATGTACAAGGGATTTACGTTATATTTCTTAATACTACTTTTGATTTACTGGAATTAAAATATTTTTAAAACAAACTCAAATAAGTTAGTCTAATGTTATCATAATTATATATCTTCTATAAAGTCTGAGGTTTATTTTAGAAAGAAATCTATGGAATCCTTATTTGAAGTCTTATTTCGAACACTTTTATTTTAGAGACAATTTTAAAGTGTTCTTACTCCTACCATAAATGTCGTTTATTAGTTTTATATTAAAACAAATTTACGAAACTCACGTTATAAAATATTTTTAAATATTTTTACTTTAAAATGTCTTAACTGAATAATTGGTCTGAATCCCATGTTTAAGAACTGGAGTGTGAATTCAGTCTGCCAAGATACTTAAGTAAAAAAGTGCAGAACTTGTTTAGATATTTTAGAACGATTTAGATGAAGGATAAAAATAGATGCAAATCCTTTGCAGAAACATTTCTGGCAACAGTAAGTATTAGAAAATATAATTACCTTTTGTTACTTTCATATTTATTTTTCTTTCTGACCGATGGATGTAAACGAGCTGTGGATCGAAAGAAATATTTTTTTGAAATCTCCGAGGAAAAATGTACTTATTCCAAAATTAAAAATGCTGTAAATCTGTACCTCATGGTATCAAACCTTAACTCAATGCTATCAACTTCTTGATATAAATATTTCTATTGGAAAAATAAGCAACCTTATGAACCGTAAAGGAAAGCAAGGACAATAATTGAAAGAAGATTCCAAAAGAATACCAAAAGTTTTCACATTGTTTTGAGTATTCCTAAAGGGAAATCAATGGTTACGAGAGGAAATCCACATATGTAGAAAGAGATTGCATATTGATCGAAAATACCTGTTAAAATAATAAATCAATATTTGCATCTTAAGAAATGTAATGTTTGCCATTATTTCCCGAGACATATGAGTCAATGCAAGACATTTTGTAGAACTTTGAATGAAAATCATTCAGCAAACGATACATGGAAATGTATTGTTAACCTTGCCAAAGCATGAACTTAGCAAAGTAGCTAGAACAATAAAAATATCTATTTATTATAGAAAATGTAGAGAAAATAAACCTGGTTCAAATAATGCAAAAATAGTTTCTATAAAAGCTTTATGATAGTCCCAATGAGTCTCTTTGAATGAGAAATTAAAAATAAGAGTGTGGAATTCAATATTAAAATTAACCCATAATATTATCAGGAGCACATTTGAAGTCCAGTATTTACAGAGAATACATTTTATTTCTTTTCACAACGGCTTTAAAAGAGTGAAACTGCATCTAAGCAAAACCATAAGTCCTACTCGAAAGAGGGTTTTTCCGAGAGTGTGTTTTCCACAAGAAAAATTCAGTACCAAAATAAATAAATCAATCATGTCATTTTGACCTATTCACCTTGAACTATTTTTCGGCTTTGTGGCAATTTATATTGCGATACTTGTCGTAGCGGGCAATCAATTTGAATAAACTACTCTGGTAAAACTCGGTGCCCTGCAATGCATGGAATTGTTGCACAGCCTGCTACATCTCAGTATTATTTTGAAAGGACCTAAGCCAACTAATACGCAATGTGGACACCACGTCTGATACTGTTACGTATATATCCGCTAAAACCATTTTCTGTACTCTTGAAAGGATGTTTAATTTCGTGGATATAGCAGAGATGCCCACTTCGATCTTCATCTGCCATACACTGCTTTCTTTCTCTAAGCATACAACGCCAGTGACCAACCACTTAACGAGAGATGACCTATTCACCATACACGGTTTGTAAGTGTTCATAGATGACTAGACACGTGGCTAGGCACGTTATAGTGGATAACAGCATGCACTTCTATTGCCAACTACATTGTCAGTCACGTCTAGGTCAAGTTGGTGTGCTGCTACTCTCTTTTCTTTGAGCATGTGTCCTTTCTTCTCCACTGACACTACTTCCGTAATTGTACCCGCAACACGTGTGGATTCTTATGACAGGTGTTTGTTTCATCTAGAGTGCCATGTGCTCTTTCATAAAAATGACGAAACATGTTTTTAGAACATCCCTAATATTTTCAAAATTAATGTAGCATTCCTTGAGCAAGTGAAAACTGGTAGAAACATTCCATATATATATTTTAAAGATATTTCTACAAAGGCTCTTGACGTTTCACTACATACTGCTGCACATTTGGTGGGCTGAAAAGATCTCTTTCTTAGAGCAAACTCACTGTTGCAACTGGATCTGTTTTCCCAACCTGTGGTAAAAGACTCCATTTCGCACATGCACGCCGATTCTTGTGTAATACATTTATTTCAGGCTACATAGGTAGATGAATATTGCTACTTCCCTTAAAAATTACAAACAACATTTTTTTTTAGATTTATATGTGTAAATTAGTATGAAGTGTGGTTCGCTTGTTTAATATGCAATGAAACTTAATATGTTATACGCTTGGGGAAGGTGTCATCACTTGACCGAGGTTCAAAATTATGAGGTACCTCGCCTGTAGCCCTCGTGCTGTTTGTAGTGTGATCTTAATAAAACCATACAATCAATCGTTTACGGAATAAGTTTCTTAGAAACCGATATTAAGCAACCCGTCGGCTTTCCCGAAAAAATTTCTGGAAATGGGTTAAGTAATCTGTTTGCTTAATCTGCATAAGAATTTATCGAATTGTGTTATTTTGAATTGATACGCATGAAATTTCAGTACACGTTAATTTTTCTGTGGCAACTTCCACCACTGAAAAAGTCTGGAAAGTAGTGAAAGATAAATGGTAAGTAATATGATTGGAAGTTTATACGAAAAGATTTGTACTATAAAAAGCTATATGTAAACTTATATTGAGTAAACTTGGTTATCAAAACAAACGTTATTTTTTTCTTCTTCTTTTCTCTTAAAATACTAAAAAATGCTCCGAAATTGTTTTAAAAGTATACCAACACCCTCTGCATTTACATACCAGGAGAATAATGTAAATCGCTTAAATTATGATGTCATCAATATAAAAAAGAATTTTTTTTCTGCCAAGCTTTACACATTTTATAATGAAATTAATATTTAATTTGGTTTTTTTTCTTATTAACATTGCACTAGAAGCAACACGAGGGCTATTAGCGACGGTCCACGTAATTTTGAACCTCCAATGCAATGAAAAAGTGCAGTTGATCTGAAATGGAGCACCTTCTTTATTAACTTTCAACATTATAAAAATATTTTCATATAATCTCTTGCAAGGAATTTGATCTGTTACTTAATTTATTTAAATGTAATGAACTTAATATTATTTTTATACATCTATACACAAATTTTAAAATTTAAACTTTTTTAAGCAATAATTTAGAACCCGATTACCTTTCATATAAAATGTTAGGATAAAAATACATTTTTGTGTAATGATTAAATTAACCATGAAAAAACTAAATAAAACTCGAGCTTTAATGAAATGAAAACTTAAAAAAAACTTTTAGAAATGCTATTTTGTTACAAAAATATTGAGTGAATATTTAGAATTCATATTTTATAATAATATAAATGCCTGCATTTTAAATGTGTCTCGTAATAATCACTTTTAAAGTAATTTGAATGTTTTTTCTCTCCTTTGTTAAGATATCGTTAGAACTTTTCTAAGAGTCATAACCAAAAGCTATTTATTTATAACCAACCACATTGCTGAATTTAAGTTTATGAGCAAGTTACATTAAAGCAAATTAAATAGTTACATATATCTAATTCAAATATATATGCGTATTATAAAATACGATTTGTAATATGCAATTACTTTCTTCCAAAATACTATTATACAATACCTCAAAAAGTAAAGGAATGCAAACAATATTATACATTTTTTAAAGTAAAAAAAAAAAAAAAAAATTAAACAAGTCTCCCGACGAAATAGATTGAACAAGAAATGTACAAAAACGAGGCTTTTGCTACCACTCACTGAACGTAATTCCATCATCGTTAAGAAATGTGAACAAATAAATTACCTTCGTTATCGGAAAGTTGCGAAGATGGGCGTGAATTACCATTCACTTAATACTCCTACAGTCTAATTTTCTCTTTCTAAGAATCAGTTTAATTTACCTTTATATTACATTCTTAAGCTTTTGTTCTCATGTTGTAGTGTAAGGATTATAATTTAACTTATTAATAAAAATTTTACTTATTTAATTAAAGGGGTGGTTTTAATAAAAGCATAACGTTTGAATAGATGAAACTTCAAATCTGTCAGACGAATTTTGTCACGAGTTTAGAAGAAACGAAGAAAAAAGGTGTACTTTGGCTCGCACACTTACTTACAATACTTGCATACCGTATATACAGTTCCATCTCTGTTGTAGAAATTCTTATTTTCTTGACAGTGGTCTTTAATAGAATTTCAAATCAAATTCATAATTTATCCAGCATTAGTACATACAAAGATTATGATATTTACCGCTAGTCTACTAAAACCTTAGCGATAAGCATGCCCGCGGTTTGTTAGCTTTGAAGTTCCTCATATGGTGTTATACTGAGGTAAGTCAGTGAGTAGATTATAAACTAATTTAAGTATGCAAGAATCTTTATTAATTTACCTCCAAATATGTCAATAGGTGATTGGGAGGGTTTACGGGGGATAAAACATGGATTTATGTCAATCAACCCGAATCAAAACTAATCTCAATGATAAGGATACATGTTTCACTAACTTCGAAGCGTAAATTAATGCCTTAGCTGATAAAGTTATGCTGACAGTGTTTTGAGGATCTCAAACATCTGAACTCACCCATTTCCTGAAACGAGGGAAAACTGTGATTGTTATCTCTTGCTATAACATCATTTTGAAGCTCCCAGATTTAATTTAAATAAATCGTCCAGATCAATTCACTTCAGGAGTCTTGTTTCGTCATGATAATGACAAGCTAAATAATAACGTAATAAAAGTAATAAATAAGAGCCAAATAAAAACATAGTATCAATAAAAATAAACATGTAAGGGGAAAAAAAACTTTTGCGGTTACTTGTGAAGGCAATACAATAGTCAGTAATCCGCAGCTTAATTAGCTGTCAGTTACCTGCAGCTTAAATTTCTGGAAACACTGTGATTCATGCATAAACCATAAATAATCCGAGAAAAATCATCACCTGTTATTGAAGTACATTTGAAAATCTAAGGGAGTCATTAATCTTTACATTTGGATTCCTAAACCCCCTACCTCAAAAAGGCTATCATATTGAAATAACAAAGAGTGTTTTGAGAAACCGGGCAAACAATGTCTGAAAAAACTATGAATCAGCAGCCATATTATCTGTACCTCTCGTTTTGCTTCTAAGTGCAACATTAATAATCAATCAATAAATTACTGGTAGCTGTTAAGTTTCCAAAAGCACTGTGATTCAATTATGAACCACATATAATTTGAGAACATTCAACACTTATTAAGCCATTCAAGACAGGCGAAAGGAGAAAGAACCTTCTTTTTAAGCATGCGAGCTCTGAAATTGTACGCACGCTCAGGACTGAATAATTTTCTTCATTAAGCCTAAGTTTATATAAAAATTCATATAAAATCACCCCAGCCATTAAATATGCTGAAACTCAGATTCTTCTATCATTTCACTATGATAATAAAAGTGAAACTGATCGAAAATCATACAAAATACTCTCTTGTGGTCGATAAGTTTACTTGCAGCCCTAACCAATAAACATTTCTTCCTTTCTCCCACTCCGTCAAAAAGTAAAGAAAAACCCAGCGCACAACAAATCACAGCCCTTTAAATGCGCAATCCGACCAAAAGAAGCAGTTGCAGTTGTTTGCATTTTCAAATTCTCCTTACCCAAAAAAAAAAAAAAAAAAAAGTGAACCAAAAGTGGAAATTGAAGGTCAACACTCTGTGGAACAATATTTGAAAATCTGACGGACTATACGCCATCTAATGGACCTTAAAAATTCAAATATAACGTTCCAATTTGAAATCACGCTAGTGTGATCATGGCCCCGGTGTCACGCAAACACCCGCCACAATTACGATACTGTGGGCCGTGAAGATAGAATCACGCGATCATGTTCACGTGATCACGATCTTGAACGGGTTAAGAGTATTAAAAAATGTAGAAGTATCAGAGGTTCATAACATTTCTTTGACTTATTTCATAATCCTCTTCCCCTACTCCTGAATAAACGGTAAACTTTCCTGATCAAAATAACTATATTCATAATGAGAAGTCATTTAAATAATTATAATTCCTTTCTCAGGAAAGAAGTTTTCAACAAATCTCGCTAGGTGCACTGTCTTAGTTCTTATTTATCTTTCTTTTCAAAGTAATAGAGTTATCCATTGTTTAACTTTCAAATAAACATAGGAACCGCTAAGTGACTGTATTACTTGCACTGTCTATACTACCATTACATACTCTCTTTCTCTCTCTCTCTCTTTACTTACATAATTTTAAATTCCTACTGTTAGCTCATACTCTCTCTATATATATCTTGTTCAAATTTTCATGCGTTAAAAAAATACTTTTTATTCATCCACTCAAGTTCAAATGCAATTTTTTAAACTTGTAGTGGATGACACTTGGTATTAATACAGTTTTTTCAAATATTAATTCATTTAATTAGATTTAATAGGGGGAAATGCAGTTTAACCCAACCACTTGGTGCGATTTCAAAAAATGCCAAACTTGGCGATTTTTTTTTTGGCTGAAAGTTAAGTCCACGAAGCGAACCATTGTAATCACATATGCCAAAATACAGCCAAACAATTCCTGTCGCCAAGGATGGTTGGGCTCAACTACATTCCAACCATTTTATTTACCGGATAAATTAAGAAATAAGCCAATGACTTATGGTGACATTTGTATTGCAATGGCAAAGTTGGTAGAGCATCGGCGTAGAATCTTCATGCTTTCGGATCGAATCTGGTAGAAGCATAAAAAATTTTTATTTGGTTTTTCAAATAATTTATTTTAGTTTTATATGGAAGGAAGAAATTTCTCTGATATAGAGGATATTTAGGAGATTTTAAATTTAGGAATAAATACCGTCAGTGACGAAGCGTGTAGATCGCTGGAAAAAAATTTCTCTTCCCACTTAATATTGTGATTCTGTCGTATGTATACACATATTTATATTAATTGTAATTATTTAATAAAAAGTAACTAAAGTAAAATTTTTCTTCCTTGACTTAAGTAGGAATTGGCTTTATTTTTTATATATATATTTCTTGTTTCCTCTCTTATTCTCGATTCACGATCTTATACGTACCATTCATTTCTACCGTTTGATTTAGATAGAATCTACTTCCTTCCTTGGATCTTTTCACTAGAACCCAATCGAAACACCTTTATTAATTACTTTAATTAACCCCGTTTACTCTCGAGCTTCGAATTAAAAAGGCAAAGACTTATTTTACGGACAAGTTAAATTGATTCACAAGACAGTTGAAATGGAGAATTATTACTAGAGAGGAAATACACACCCATCTTCTCCGTTTCTAGATTACGAAGGTAGTTTATTTGCTCAAACACGTACATCTATTTGACGACGGAATTATTATCAGTGAATGGCGACAAATATATAAGTCGTGTTTGAGTCCCCTCTTTTAGCTTTAATTTTCTCAGTCGTCACTTAAAAGGTACCGCGATGTTTGAGTTACTTATGCAAATATTATATATATTCAGGACAGAATTAATTGATTGTTAGATGGGCTTTGTAATGACGCTCTAAAGAAATAATTACTTTTCGATTTGTAATTAAAATGCTGAATGTAAATGTTAAATGCAGATCTGTTTCTGTCCTGTGAGTTGAATTTATACATTTTTTGTCGAAAGTTTGTACGCATTTTATCTAATTGTTGATAAATATTTGCTAAGTATGCTTTTTATGTTGCTATAAATCATAAACACTAGTGGAAAGAAAAACATAATCTACGTTCTCAAAATCATAATGTACATTTAAAGAATTTGTAGTTATTATTATAAATGAGGATATATATATGTATATTTTTTATGTAATGAAATATTATGCCTTGAAGTAAATAGTTTTATAAAAACTTTTGATAATTTTGAAATAAAATTTATAATTTGAGTTTTTTTCATTTTTTTTTATTCTTAAAAGTATCGTAATATTTACAATTATTACTCGAATAAAAATACAGCAATCGACTAGATTAATTCACTCACTAATTTTGGCAATCGATTTCATAAGTATTATAAGCTGGAATTTAAGTAAATTGAAAAAAAGTAGTACAAGTCTGAAAATGAAGAAAATGTATACTTCTTTTTCTCTTTCATTTGGAATTGTACTGATGATTACAATTCCAAATGAAAGAAATTCGTTTTTGTACTGATGATTTATGTAATCATCAGTACAAAATCTTAAAGAAGTTCGTCTTTTCTATGAGAATTTTACTTTAAGAGATGAAGAAAGAATAAATTTTAAATGAAGATACTTTGTAGTTAATTAATCATTATCGACTTGTATAGAACAATTAAGAAATTAAAAGAACACTTTAGTTCCGCAATACGTTTTGATTACTTATTTACTTAAAAGAAAGGGGGAAATCATCGAAGGAGAAAAACAGCATTGAAATCAAAGTGTAATTTATAGAGACATAAAAATGTTAAAATTAATTTTCGGATTTATTTATACTATTCAGTTTTATTGAAATGGAATAATGAATAATATTCTACTTGTAATTTTATTCTGAATAAATCGCAACAGAACAAAAGCCTTTTTTCTCTTACATATTCATAATTTATTATAAATATCTAAAAATAATCATTTCCACGTATTATCCAAACACTCACTTCATAATAAATTTTTTGAATTACATTCTAAGTGATTCCTCAAAGAATTATCCTGCATAAATAAAAACAATAATTAAATAATCTGTATCACTATACTTCTTTTAAAACTCAAATACGAATGTAAGGGTTTTTAACTCTGGGTTTGAAATATATATATCTTACCTTATGATGGAAATTAAACTGGTCCTATAGGATTAATAAATGTATCATATTTTTCTGCCAAATATTTGTACTTATTTACACAACAAACGTTTTATAACGCTAAGCTTAAGATTTTTTTAAAGTATTCCTATGTTGCATAAAAGAAAATGGATAAATAACTTAACTCCTTGCATCATTGAATATGGAACACGGAAAATGGTTGTTCTTCATCCAGTATAAAGAATATGAATGTAGGGAAATTTCTTCACTGTTTCACACGTCAGCGTTGCATTTATTTGAATTCCTTTCTCTTCCATTATTCATAGTTATCACTTCTCCTGATGACTACTTTTTCGAAGTAAAGTGTGACAATGTCGCTATTCGAGATTTATCGTTTCACTTCTCTTCTCTTATAGATAAAATCGTTTTCACTAAAACTGATAAGTGTTATGGCTTATTCCAGTGTGCTAAAAGATATTTAAATATGTGCAACCGCTTGCGAATGATAGTAAAAGCATGTATGCCTAAAAAGATGTATAAATATAAAAAAAGGAAATAAGCGTTAGTATATTTTGTGCATGTATTTTTTCTTCGATAAAGACGAGTGTTATAAAGAGCATTTCAAAAGTAATATTTTTTTTCTTCTTTATAACTTTTTTACTGTATACTTCCAAATATCGTGTTTAAATCCAGAGAGCGTTGTTTTATTCAAACACCTATCCTCAATTCAAATGTCTAATATGAGTTGAGATGGGTAAAGATAGTTGCGACTTTAAAGAATCCGTATGCCTTTTTTGAGTAAAAGTTACTTTCGAACTATTCAAATTGCAATTTAGAAGATTAAAATAATATTCCTCTTCAATTATTAGTCTTATGTGGTCAGTACTTAAGGAATTGAATTATAATTTCTTGTGTACATTTTAATATTTTTCCTTTAGCCAAGTGTTAATTTCACCAACATTAGATTTTTCATTTCAGGGAAATCTCAACAAACCAGAAATATAAGTACTTTTGAAAATAAACAACTCCTTTCATGGAAAGAATGATAATGATCATTCCGTTCTCGATTATTTTCCTCATAGACATGAAACTCGCGCCTGAAGGTAAAGTACTAAAGTTATTTGAGAACAAATGAAACCATATACAAGCTCCATAATTCAGCTCAGAAAATGTTTCAAATATGTTCGGTTTATACGCGAAAATACACGATGTATTTTCCGCTGCAAAAACTTTTCAAATAGCAAATATTTCCCGATATTATACAATAGAAGGAAATGATGGAGACCAGTTTTAAACATTTTTAACATTAAACATTAAATAGTTTTTTCAAAAAGGTAAAATTAATTATTACGGTTAATTTTGTCGTTGAATACTTTTTAGTTAAAAGACCCAATTATTCCCGGGCAATGATCGCTGAATAAAAAAGCAATATACTTAAATATAGCACAATTCGAATGCTAAAGTTGAATATCTATTAAAGTTTCTGGAAAACTACTTTTTTGAAAATCCTTCATTCGGAATTTAATGCGGGTTTTACCCGATACATAATTTGGATCCATTTTATACGAAAAAATAAAGTTGTAGCGTGTGGAATCTTTTGAATGAAGATTAGAAGGTTTGAAGAACATTGTTCTTTTATTGGGTTTACTTCACAGCATGCGGATATACATCACAATAATATTTATAAGAGATACATATAAGACATGTATACAACACGCAACATACATACTCACGCAACCAGAAACTACTAGAGGTTGGTAAGAAGTCTCTCTTCCTCAACGTCTCCACCGGTGGCGTTAGCAGTCCACTTATTGTTACAGTCATGGTGGCTTTTGCAAAGTTTCATAAAATTCAAATTTATTATCTTAAATTCATAACAACTTTGAAAAAATCATTACATCATTCATGCACTTATATATTCACATTTACATTAATTTACAGTTTATAGATTCAGAGAGCCATATTGTCTACATAACATAATATTTTCATTTCTGTATATTAATACTTATACATGCATGTAATTCTTTTGAATATATATTAAAGTTTTTTAAATGTTTTGATGTAATTTACCTTTGAAGTATGATAATTTTTAACTTTTTTTTCTCTTTTGATGGTACTGTAGCTTATAAATTTAATTGATTATAAAGAAGAGTTACGTTAAAACTTATTCGAAATAATTTTTATTCAATTTATAAATTTAAAAATAAAATTTCTAACGTCATTCGAGTAATTAAAAATAAAGTTTTCATAATAGTTAGAGAAATTATACATTGACTTTAAATGATGTACATTATTTTTAAATACCAATAAAAATTATAAATCTACCTCTAATGCAATGAATCCTAAACAATTTTGTCAAATAATATCAATAAACAATGCAAGACTTTGAACTAAATGTTATATAAAATATTTTTCTAATTAATTTAAAATATCTGAAGAACGTCTTTAGTTTGAACGTTTGTTATCTACACGAATACGTAATTTCAAAGTCTGTGACATTAAATTTTGTAGTTTCCTGGAAATTTGCATATTAATATTTCAAACAAGCGTAATACATTTTTAAATGAAATGGAGCGTTCCACATAAATATTGTTTTAGCAAATACCAATATGAATTTTAAAACTAAAGAGTAAAGTAAGGAATATTTATTTAGATTAATAATAGTTTACAGTTGATACTCGTACTCGTAAATACAGAAGTTGGAAGAATATAATAATTTTAGAGTTAATAATAATAAAAAAAACTTTATAATTATATTGTTATCTGTATGAAAATAAAATTTGATATACAATGACATAATTGCCTTTTAATCACTAAATTAACTAAGCTTATATTTTTACATCATTGGAACATAAATTCTTTATAAATGAAAATTCATATTTATCCTTGTTATGTAAATCAAGTACTTGTTATTACAAGAATTACAGATGACTAACAGGCTAAATTCTCTGTTTTCAGTTTTATTATACTTATTATTTATTATGATGGCATCTATTACAATAAAAAAAATTGCCACTTCTACTGATTTATTATATTACTGTTAATTATAAAAATGTAAAACTATGTCTTTCTATATTTCTACATATTAAAAATATAGGTTAAATGCATTTCTCTTGTAACACTTAGTAATAAAGAGGCTTACACAATCAGGATTACTTCATAATTTAAATACAAGAATGAACAATAACATCTTTAATCTTATAACAGGCTTCAGACTAGTAAGCTGAGTTTTCTAGAATTAAAGACCTAATTGCCCAAACAACAAAAAATATTAATATATGGGCTTAAACATCGATAATATTAATTAAATTTAGAATTGATATTTGTTCACTTTCTATTCTCATTAATGCTTTATTTCAAGTCATAAAATACTTGAAATAGAATAAGGTATTCTGATGCTTAGCTAAGCAACTATCTTCCCTAGTAGTAATATTTTTAAGTAATGCCAAAATGTAAATACTAAACCCTAAAAAAAAATACGATTTTTAAATGTTGCCAGAATGCGAACTTTAAATTCTAGCAATACCCGATCAAAAATCAGGGACCAGCACAGCTTCAAAGAATATTGAAACAAGAAGTACAACTAAAAACTTACAAAATCAAAAAAATTTAAAAGAAATTCTAGAAGATGTTAAAAATGTTTATAACGAAATTTAAAAATGCGAGGAAACAGAACATAAGGTGGGGCAATTAAATAACGACACTGACGTTGTAAAATATTTTATTTTGATTTAATACTTTTTTACTTATTATCACCTTCAATATGAGCCCCTCTTCTATCCCTACAACACTCCATGCGAATCTTCCATTGTTTGGAACAGTGCTGGACATCTTCTACTGTTAGCTTCTTAAGGACCCATGCCGCTTTCTCTTTCACAGCTTCAATGGATTCAAATCTTGTTCCTTTTAATGCTGATTTCTCTTTCAGATAGGAATCACAGGCCTAGGTCCGGCAAATAAGACGAATGGTTTAACACTGGGATGCAGTACATGGCTAGATACCTCTTCACAGACAACTCGGACTGACTTTTACTTCCAAAATTCGGGTCTTTTTAGCCACCCAACCAGCTGTTGTTTTAGTTCGGGTGTTTAGGTGTAACAGATCAGTATTAAATTTCTTATCGTTTGCTTCAAATTTAATCACATTTAGCTGATATTATATTCAATTCAATAATGTATCGTTAATAAGTAATAATATTCTGTATAAAGAACAATAACGCCTTGCTATCAGGCATTGATTGCTGAAAAGAATGGCCTTTAGAGGCACCCAAGTGTCTATTGTTTTAAGTAGGCTAAAAATTGGAGTAACTGATCACTTTTCGATTTTTTATCGTTTGCTTCAATTTTAATTACATTTAGCATATATATATATATTCAATTTAATAATTTATTGTTTCTTTTAATTTTAATTACATTAATTTTAAATATATTCAATTTAATAAATAGTTTTGGTTTTGAGAAATTCTTTTCCCCCCTGCGCTTTAGTAGTATTTTCGTGGGCACACACAGCATTGATAATTTTTTATTAGTTACCTAAGGGGCTATTGCTTAAGGTGAAGTGTTTTGGCGTACCAGACACTTTTCAATTTTTTTCATCATTTTCTATATTTTTAATTACATTTATCTTAAATATATCAATTTAATAATTTTTCACTTGCTTCAATTTTAATTGTATGTTGCTGATATATATTCAATTTAATAATTTATAGTTTCCTTTAATTTTATAAATCGGAAAAGTTTACTATTGTGCATTTCTTGATATTCCATCGTTTACTTTAATTCTTATATTTAATTGAGTAGTTTAATAATAATTATAAAAGAAATGTGCACTTAGGAAGGCAAAATCTGCTCTTTGTAAAAATTTACACAGAACTTTTTTCGTAATGGTTTTCTTATTCATTCACGGAGTTTAGCAAGAACATGAAGATAATAATGTTGATTAACGGTTTGATCTTCATAAACTCAGTGAATGTACACAATTATATGAATATCCAAAAGAAAGCTATCATCATTGCTTTGAATTTTGATTTCCTCATTCGTGCTTTTTATTCTCTCGGTGAAGATGGGCTCTTCCTCTGCACGGATTTGTAATTCGTTTGAGGATCATAAATAAAATGCATCAATTCGTCCCACGTTATAATCCTTTCCAATAAATTAGGGACATTCAAAGTGTCAGTACAAATTCTTTTGGAAGCTGCTCGTTGTTCAAACGTAAGAATTTTAGGCAACATTTTGGCGCGCACTTTTTTGCGTACTAAAATTATTACGTAAAATTTACTTTACGTTTTCTTTGTCAATTTCTACTATATCAGCAAGTGCACGAATGCTTAACCGACGGACAATTCAAACCAGATTACCGATATTTTCTATATTGTCACCCGTTTTTGACGCGGAAAGGCAACCAGGGTGTGAATTATCTTCAACGTCTTCTCGGCCATCTTGCGAACGTTTTAACCATTCAAAAATACGTGCACGCGAAACACATTTCCTTGTCACACCTTCTTTCAAAAAATTGTAAGTTTCAGTTGCTACTTTTTCTAAGTTTATGTGGAATTTCACAACAATTCGTTGCTTTATTTTAAAAATTATCATTTTCCGGCTAAAAAAATGACTCTAATTCGAATGACTCTAATACGAATGTTCGAATTTGTTTACAGAAGAAAAAGATACTGCAATCGAAAGCGAAGGCTTCACGCTAAACTTATCCGCACTTTTTCTGAAGCAGAATCAGTCTCGTTATTTAATAATAACCACACTTAACGCCATCAATCAAACTATTTCGTAACTAAATTTAAAATGTGTGTAACATTTAAGGCTCCCGTCTACCCGGCATTTTGATTTCATGGAAGTAATGTTAATCCTATGGAATTTCGACTTTAATTCTCACATTTTTACTATTTTATCTATTTGAATGCAATAAAGTGCATTTGAAAGAGCAAAAAATAATGAATGCTTCTGTGGAATTACCTTTTTTCCCAAGGTTCTTAAAAATATTTTTATTCTTATTTTAATTATTCGTTTTTCAGTTTTCTGGTCTTTAAAGAGTATTTTCAAACATTTTTTAAAAATCGGAGGAAAAAAGTAATTCCACAGAAGCATTCATTATTTTTTGCTCTTTCAAATGCACTTTATTACATTCAAATAGATCGAATAGTAAAGATGTAAGAATTAAGGCACCCGACTAGGTTCGAAGACCAATTTTTGAAAAAATGCTTTTCAGAAGAGTCTTTTAGTGTCAAATGATAAAAATAGACTCAAAAAGCAATAAAAGTATATTTATATACATATACAATCTCTAGTGTTTGAAAAAAAAATGTTTTTTTAATGAAATTTCAGCAAAATTTACAACGTTAAGAAAAAAAGCATAACTAAATAAATAACAGACATAATGGATTTTTATTTCATACATATACTTCTTACTTCCTGTAAAGTGTAACTAACCACAGAATAACAATTAATTTCAAAAATAAATATTTTATAAGGATTCGAAGTTGATGTTTATGATTTTTCATCAAAATTACTATATGTTTTGGAAAGAAAAAGACTGTAAAATATGTCTAAATGTAACTATCTCAAAACCTGCGGTCTATTAAACTCCTAAAGACTTATTAAATATGTGTACCAAATTTTATTGAATTTAGGTTTAATGCTTTGGAGATATCACGTTTTTCGTGCATGACTTTTGGTGAAAAATTCATTCTTCAAAAAACACATTTAAAAAATATATTCATATGTTACTTAAAGTTAATATTACAGAAATAACTTCAAATTCTCCAGTTTTATATGTTATACCTTCCTAATCTGCAATATATATGTTTCTAATTTTTCTGATGGATCTAAGCCCTGTTCTGGAAGTTTTTGTTAATGGTAGTGAGAGCCTTTTTTAATTCTTCGAAACACATCTGCCATGGATTACAGACTAATTTTCAAAAATTGACAATCAGGAAAGTTTTATAGTGACAAACAATAGAAACAGACTTATAATATCACAAACATTTGAATGTATATAAATATATACATATATTGCCTCTAGGTTTTGAAAAAAAAATGCCTTTTATGAAATTTTAGCAAAATTTTCAATATCTAGAAAAACAACATAATTTAAAAAATAATGGGCATAAAAACTGTTGTTTTTTATATATATATTTACTTCATAATCTCTATGAAGTGTCACACAGTGCATGTTAAGAAATAATTTAAAAAAAAAGTATTACATAAACATTCGAAGTTGACATTAATGATTTTTGCATAAGCATTTGAAGTTGACATGATTTTTCGTCAAAAATGATTAATGTTTTAATCCGAAAGTAACTATAAAATATAATTAAATGTAAATATATCTCAATCTGTGGTTTGTAATACTCTGAGGGTTTTTTAAAAATTTGTACCAAATTTCATTCATTTTAGGGTGATTGTTAAGAAAATACCCAATTTTTCGAGCAAAAATTGTGTAAAAATTTAATTTAAAAAAATCACACATATTAAATATCTATGTATATTTAAATTAAAAATTAAATATCTTGAAATTCATCAATTTTATAGGTCATTCCATGTTTTTCTTCCATTATTGTGTTTCTATTTCTTTTTTATGGCACCAAGCTTTCTACTGGAAATTTTTGCTGTTGACAGTGATTAGCACTTTAATACATCAATGCACTCTCTATCAAATATTGTGTGTCCCTGTACATTATTATATGTATAAACAATGTGTTTTTAATTTAATATGCATAATAAACCATCAAATATATTATTAAATTTTACAACACTAATGTAAGCACCAAACACAATGCATAGTTCTCAATAAATACTTTTTTGGTAGTATTTGCCACAGAACTGAATAGAAAAATTCATTTTAATTAAATTATAGACCAAATTAAGCTTGTCAATCAATGTTTAAGTCCCTAGTTAAATAACCTGATGAATACTTTTCGTCATTTTCAGGTTTACTACTCTGTTACATTCGTTTCATTTGCAGTCAGTCTTCTCTCCTTGACATGCTGAATCATATAAAGTCTTTTCGTTTCCATAAAACTTTTTTAACGCATTATATGAACCACTTCTACTCATATTTTGAAGAAGAATTAATTTAAATATAATTTCAAATAAAAAAAAGAATTGAAAGTAATGCAAAATATAGGAAAACAAACTAACAGTGAGCAAAATAACACGAACCAAAAATGTAAACAAACATTAGCGATAGTCGAAAACACTATTGCCAATCATCTACAACAAAATGGCTTGAAATAATTATAAATAAACTGTGGCTTAGTAAGCAGAAAATTAAAATTATGGTTTTAAAACATTATTTTAGAGCATTAATACCTTTAAAAAAGGATAAATCTTGTACATCCGGTTTTAAATGCCTCTACTTCCGGTTTCGGTTTCAACTACTACGCATTATTAAAAAAGCTATATCTTGAGTTCTACCTCACATAAAATAAAAATAAAGACTGTTATGGAATCTTGAAAAGTAGGACTTTAATTTACAATCAGAAAAAAAAAAATCGAAATTTTCTTCAGAATACGCTTTTTCAACCTTGTCGGATACCTTAAAGTCAAAATTCCATAGGATTAACATTACGTCCACGAAATCAAAATGGCGGGTAAACGGGAGCCTTAATAGAATTATAAGTTTTGAAATATTATAACAAAAAAAAATACAAATATTTGTTATTTATTTATTCATTATTTTATAGATCAGGATATCAATACTTGATCAAATGATGTGTATGAATTATACATTAAGAAATTTAAATGATTTTGAAGAAGACGAGTTTCAACTTTCAAATTCAGGTCAAATGTGTAAGCGTGAGACCCTTATATTTCCTAGGTCTCTGCCAGTACGTCAGCAGTTTAGGTTGATCGGAAGATTTTTCATCCTGAAAATATCACACAAAGGATAGTTTTTACATTGACATCAAGTGAATACGTAAAGAGGTTTAAAGTTTTTTTTTTTTTTTATCTTATGAACATGTGCTATTTGCATCGCATAGTGAGCATTTGACTTCAAATTAGTTCATAATAATGATTTTTTAAGAAGATGCTCTACCAATAAAAATACTATTAACTGACTATGAGTACTTTGCATTCTGATTCACAATTGCCTATTCAGCATTGTCAATTAGACTACATTTTACGCTTGTTATTATTCTTTCTTATCTGTAAACAACGCTTTTAAAAACCGAACTTCAGTAAAATCCCGTTTTGAATATTGCGGGTAAAAAATCTTAATTTTTGATACTTTTTCCCTTTTATCATTTTTATTAACTTGTTATATTTTTCAATTTGAACATTCAAATATGATGTAAATTTTCATAATGAATTTGATGATTTTTTTAATGTCTATTTTAAAAGAATAAAAACGACGTAAAATTAATTTGTATTAATGTTTGAAGTCATAAGCATTAAATACGCTGTTTAGGAATTGATAATAAACTCAGAAAGTAAACATTCAAATCTCAGTATCTTTTAAAATTAGATTAAATTTAGCACATGTGCGTAAATTTTATTTTAAAAATTACAAAAAAAAAAAAAAAATTAATAATAATAATAATAAAACTAACATTTTTATTTATAACCTTAGAATTTTAAATTTTAGTTAAAACACTAATCTAATGGAGAATATAGGGTACCTATTCAAATCTCGACCTTGTCATTTGACGAAGGCTCAAAATCATTAAGCGCATTAGCTGTTTAGCGGACTTTAGTGTCGAACACAGATAAACAATTGGAAGCGTTCATATAAAAGTAACTTCATTAATCTCAGGTATATAACAGTATTTGCTGCCTATATTCCTTGTCACTCTCTCAATAAATTAACGCATTTTTCTTACAAATTCAAAAGTATATTTGATTTATTTACTGAAAGTAAGAACACACAAAAACCGATATTGAAGTAGCTTTACTTATATAACTAAAATGTTAACAAATTGATAAAATTTTATTTAACAATCACATTGAAAAATATTCTGCTAAAAATTTTATAAACTCTATTTGAAGTTTCAAAGCGCATAACATTCTGACAAATTAATCGACATATTTTATGAACCATTTACAGTTTATAAGACTACTGTATTATTATAGAAACATTTTAATTCTGAAATAGTTATTTGTAAGAAAGTGAAACGAAATTTGTTAAGCTCATTTGAAGCAAAACTCGTGTTAGAACATATTAAAACTGTTATCAGATGAATTTGTAACAATGTTATATTTTTGAAGGTGAAAAAAATCAAAAATCATTGAAAACGTAATAGATATATTTTGTCCTAAATGAAATGAATCTTAAGAATTAAAAGCTATTCCACAAGTTAATATTTCTAATATCTCAAGAGAATTTCGTAAAGGACAAAGTAATTTCCATGTACCTGGAGGGGAGGAAACAATTTTAATAATCAGTTTCAAAAGATGATACTTACTATCTTTCATCTTTTTTGATGTAGAATGTCTGTTACTTCCACCAACGCATTTAATATATCTGATCATTTAAGATAACATACATTTATTTCGATTCTGCTGCAAAAATTTTAGAGAATAAATGTAATGCAATTGCTGTTCATTAATGATATTTTAGTTGAAGAATAAAAATTATTATTATTATTTCCATAAAAATGTCTTTCGAAGAACATAATAAAAAAGAAAAGTTAGAAAACTTAATATTAGAAAATATTATAGTTTATTACATAAAGTTAAGTATTGTTCATTTGTAATAGATAATATTGTTTGTAACAGTTAGTATTGTTTATTTATAATAATCATACATGATTTCTTTGTCAGCAATAGTCTTACATTTTAACGATATAATGCAAATGTATTTCTTCTGAGTAGATAGATTTATATTATTCTAAATATATTCAACCTTTGTAAATACCGAACAATTCAACTGTAAGCAAATAATACAAAATGTTATATATATATATATATAACATTTTATCACAAATCTTCTCTAATACCATTATTAAGTATCTTTAAATATACTTTTACAAATTAGTTGGTAACTAAAGATATGAAATGAAACATTAGTGTTTATTTAAAATTATTTATAAGGTTATAACATTTTTCATTTTAGTGTGATTCCCTTTTTAATTACTTTTTGAAAATACTCTATAGAATTTTAGTTATTTAACTTTTTGAAGAACATTGTTTGCAAAACATTTAAAGTCATTATTGTTCTGCTAGTTATGTTAATGAAAGAAGTCTATTTATAAGAAGTAATATATAAAAAGTTTTTAGAATTGTTCTTATTATTTTAATTACTGTGAGGTAATGAATGGTGTTACAAACTCGCTATTCATTGTCCAAAAACGAAAATTCTTGCAATATACCATTTGTTCACAAATAATGCAAATAGCAAATTTAATACCTTAGACACCGTTAAATTTATTTATTAAAAAATATTAATTTTTATTAATCTTATTCTTGTAAATTATTACTAATTTTGTTACAGCACGTTTTCTGTGGTAATAAGTAGCATTTAATTGCTGGTAGTTTGAAAATAACTTTAATGAATCTCAACTGAAATTAAACGTACTTTGATGTTTGACCCTAAATATTACTGACAATGTTTGGCTATATTGTGAACTTTCAAATGAAGAGAAAATGAGATAAAAAAAAGTTTTCTTTTATATTTTGAGCATTTGTTTAGAATATGCAGTTAATTATGTTGAAAAAGTCAAAAGAAAATGAAATAAATAAAATCATTCTTTAATATTCTTTAAGGTTCGAGGGCTGTTTTGAGAATAAGTTTCGTCATTTTTTTTCACAAGGAAAATTTATTGCATAAAAAATAAACCATGTTATCATGAATTATACACTTTGAATTATTTTTCGACATAGTTGCAATTTATATTGAGACATTTTTTTATTATGTATCTATCCGCTAACACCATGTTCGGTACTCTAGCAATGTCACTTCATTCGCGGATGTGTAGGGACGCTCACTTTGACTTTCATCCTCTACACTCTGCCTTTCTTCACTGAACGTGCAACACCAGGGACAAACTATTTGATGAGACAGGACCCGTTCACTGTACACAGTCTATAGGTGTTCATAGATGACTAATCCCACGTGTCTATGTATACCGAATAGCAGCATGTATTTCCACTGCTGAGCAAGTTGTCAATTACATCTTGGGCACTCTGGTCTGCTGTTACTCTCTTTTCTCTGTTACTCTACTCATGAGTCATTCCTCCCCCACTGACTCTACTTCCGGCGTTGAAGCAGCAATGGATGTGGAACCTTTTGGCTGTTGTTTGTTTCATTTAGTGTATCATATTCTCTTCCAAAAAGAAATGATAAAACTTACTTTCGGAACAAAACAATACAACTTCGAAGAACTTTTTTGAATTAACATAAATTGTAGCTACGATTACATATTTTGTGATCGTAAGAATGCTTTCAAAGTTAGAAAAGTTCTTCAGAAAAGTTTTGTTATCATATATTTTTACTGTTAAATGGACATTTTTAATACAAATATAAACAAAAATTAAGAATTTCTGCACAACATATTAATTCAATAAAAAATAAATATATTGACATTTTATAAATTGAGTATTAGAGTGTATGGCCATATCATCGGAATAGGCTATTATTTTGATAATATAGCCCAAATATAGGAAGCTATGGTTAGTTCGAGTTCTGAGCACTGAAATTTTCTTTAAAAAAATATTGTAATATTTCATTTATAGCAACATCAAAAAAATTCTGCTGAATGTAAAATCTCAAAAATTGCCTAACTCTATACGCACACAAGGTGTTTCAAAATTTATGGGCAAATATTTAAACAATAATAGAAACAACTAAACAAGCAAATTTCATCATACAATGCTTAGAGGGAGAGCAAGCGACGAATCGCTACACGGCGCTGTAATGGAAAACATAAAGCGCGATTTTTCTTACGCATCATCAAAGGCCATGCCTCCTGAAATCTACGGTAGAAATGACGACGTGTAATAAAACTGAAATTGTTTGTTTGGATGTTTTCTATCACCTCTTAAATTTTTACTCATGTGTTTCGAAATACCCTGTATTTAAGTGAAATGCTTGGAGTTCAATAAAATGTCAGTGTAAGAACGAGTAATAATCATTAAGCGAATGAAACTTCGTTTTAATCGTTTTTATTTTCTACATAAAGATTGTTCGTCAAGTTTTTTTTATAGATAATGCATTAAAAACTCTCATTCTTTATTACATTTCTCCTAACGACAGAAAAGAGTTGAAAGTGAATTGTAGCTACGGTAACGGCTGGTAATATTTTTCTTCTGTAATGGTTTTATCGAGTCCACTTTAATCCATAAAATAATCTCGCCCCAATTCAGTTCAGTATAATGGAGAAGTAATTCAATATGATTTACTTGCTAGTATGGTGAGATTAAGGCAAAATATTTATGCCTACACAGGATATGTAAAAAAAAGATGTAAAGTATGATTTTAAGGCGTCCATTTCAGAAAAAACTTCAAAAAAATGCTTAGGAAAAGCATATTGGAGGATTTGGTGAAACCTTATAAACTTGGAACAGTCGCGTTGAAACCAGCACCGATTGAAATTGATGGATTTTCAGACGAACCCGAAGTAGCTTACGGGGTGTTTATGTATCTAAAAACTCGTTCAGAATCTTGTAAAGTGTCCATCAAATTAATTGTTAGTAAATCTTGAGTAGAACCTATTCTGAAAGTCAATATACTACGCTTAGTTAGAATTTTAGGCAGTAGCTCTTTTAGTGAAGCAGATGAAACGAGTACAGGTTATTGGAGTGATTTAGTGGATTTATTATTCAAGATAAACAAAGAAGCTCATCAATTACCCGTAAGAACTTTTGTCGCCAACAAATTCACAACTATTCAGGAGATGATTCGAGTAGTTATATAGGAGACACGTATGGTTCGGAAAAAAACACAGCAGACATATTTTCATGTGACGCAGATCCTGATGAATTTCTTTGTGAACAGAGGTGGGGATGCCCTAAATTTTTGAATTTTCAGGAATATCAATACATTGACATTTCAGTTGCTGTAATATATAAGACATTCCAAATAAACTTAAAGTTTCAAAAAATGAGGACTCTCACTTAAAAACTTTTGTTACTTTAATCAGTATCTTTATTTCTTGTTGCTTGATAATAGTTATGTAAACTTGTATGAGTTCTTAGCTATCTTTTCAGATTCTTAAGAAATTACAAAAATGGAGATAAGCAGTCCGGTCTTTTAAAGACATCAGAAATGTTTGACAACTGAAAGGATTTTAATTAAATTAATTAATATATAAACAAATATTTTCTTCTGAAGTATAGAGCATAACTCGAATAGGTGTAATACAAATACAAGAAATCAGATAAGTAGCTTATACCCATTCATTGATGAGGTATAATATTGAGGATAGAAGGAAGAATTCAGAAAAAATAACTTTAATTATAAAGTTATAAACTTGACGAAGTTTAATAAAGTTATTCAGAAACAATAACTTTAATTATGATAAGAAAAAATCCCAATTCTTCTACCGTTTAAACACGAATTCGCATGAATAATTGTAAAATATTATCATAAAAATACTTGCATATTTCACTTAATTCTCTGTTTAATTATTTAAGAGAATGGTTTTGGATACTAAATGGGAGAAATTTGAACAGAAAAATTGTACACAAGTGTATCATTTGCTTCCAAGCTATTCCTAAGCCAGCACAACAGCTGAGCAATTACCGATATGTTTCAATGTGGGGAACTAATTTGAGAATACATTTGTTATTTTTGAATTATTTTACTGTAGGTATATTTTTTTGTAGTAATTTGTAGGTATTATTGAAGGTAATTCTTGCATATTCGTATATTTCTATGTTGTAATATTTTAAATAATTTTTCCGCGAGAACGATGTCTTCTACTCCGTAGCGAAAAAGGACAGTTAACCTTGAGTATCGGCGGCGTTTTGAACATAAATGTGAAGAAAATTTGCCAATTGCTTTTTGTAGCGCTCTTATCAATTATATCAAAAAGGAATTATACTTCGGACTAGTTATTAAGGCATTTTAAGTTCTGTCTTTGTTATTGAAGAGAGATATTGTAATTTTGCTTGAAGATGAAAGGCTTTTGTCTATATTGTCCGATTAGTATCACTGAATTTGATACGTCAGTCTTGGTTGGGGGAGGGTTGTTGGATCTTGTGATGCCACTAATGGGCGCATCTAACGACGAAGAAAAGAGAAGGCTGTTTGTAGTAAAGGGAGTAAGAGACCACCCGAAAGATATTATTCCACTAATATCAGGTCAGTAGAGTAATATCTTTCGGCTTTCTATTACAATCACGAATATAACTATTAAATAAATTATTTTTAAGAAAGATGTTTTTTTCGGGAGATCTAAACATACTCATGTCAGCCGCACACAGAACCGCACACAGAACAAATATTTCAATGTTAAAATATAACATTTATTGCTTTTAATTCTTAGCACAAATTACTCATTCTTTTCTTTCATTTCTTTCGTGCATTGCATTAAGGTAAAATTTTAGAAAACCCTCGATGATATAAGAAGATTCTCAAATCGTGTCGGAAGTATGGGATTAATGTTTTAGCTTCCATGATAAAAACAAAACAGAGATTCTTATGCAGGTTAATTCCGTATATACGGCTTTTATGTTCCTAAAAACCGTAGCGTTATGCGAATCCGTGTTTTTGGAAATAAGAACCAGTGTAAAAGAGAGAGAGAGTGTTATGTTCTAAAAATCAGAAAAATCATACTGCTATACTTTTATAACCAGGAGAATTAAATTTCAAAAATATTACATATAATTAGGCATTAAAAATATTTTTTTGTAAATAAAGTTTTATAATAATAAATAATTGTTCTGCATTAATTAATTAAACATTGTTTTAAAATAAATAAATATTGCTTTCTTCATAATTGAAATAAATTTTAAAATTTTTAATACAAATCTGATACAATGTACACAGTCAAATGAAATTTCCATTGAAACATAATGCACAGAGTTGTTATATCATTCCATATTGTGCGAAGATTTCTCCGATTTCGAATTTTGCTCTTAAAAACTTTAACAGATGCACGAAATCTTATTCAGTTCTCAAACGATGTCAGAATAAAACTGTGTTATAGGTCGGATGTCGTGTTGTATGAGGATATTCTTGCCAAGTGTTACAGAAATGGCGTCTTATATAAAGAGGATTACTTTTAAAAAAATACACATCATCAGCACAAAAGAATAATTGCGAAATATATAAAAAAAATAACTGTTGTATAATTCTTGTTATTTCACATATTTTAGAAATTACATTAAACGAGGTCCATATTAATTACAAAATAAATTCTAAAATCTGTTCTATTGACCGAAGATCTAAGTCCTAAAATAAATGAGAGAGCTGTTTAAACACACACACAATATATATATATATATATATATATATATATATATATATATATTTAACGCTTCAGGAAAAATTATAGTAATCGTCATTATAGAATGAATAAAACAAACCTCTTTAATTATATGTTCGCTTACGATCACAAAAATAAAAACATTACATAAAGAAAAATTTTTTACTTCACTTAATTTCAGGTTGTATATTTATTGACAGTGTGTACAAAAAAATATACATTATGTTCTCTAACTACACGTACATAAATTGAACTTTTGTGTTTCATGTATGATTTTTATAATTTTACCCAACGAAAATAGTGTAGAAAAATATAATTCCGAATTGTTATATTTCTTTATTTATATATCTAAGAATGTAAATAATTATTAATGCTAATTAGACAATTTTTTAATTGTACAAAATCATATTAAAGCACAAAGGGAAAACTCAAAAAATAAATAAGAAAAATTTGTTAAAATTAAAAACTTACGAATGTCACAAAATTAAATGAAGAAGTCAGTAAATTGTCAAAAACCTATTCTAAATTAAAAAATACAAAAAATATAATGAATAAAAGCTAATATACATTAAAATACAAAATGTACTTAGGAATTTTAAAAAAAACATATACAAACCAATAAATAAAAATTATAATTTAATTAAATAACAAAACTACCCAAAACATAGCATATCTCAAGAGGAGAGAAAATAAACAATGAAAAAAAAAAAAAAAATAGAAAAACTGCTGACAATATAATGTAATTACTGTCTCATACTGTGGAATAGGAAACGCGTGTTTTAACTAATTGTTCGGATTCAATTACCACATTTCAGTAATTACATTATCAGTTAAGGTATAAATCAAGAAAAATCAAACTTTCAGAAATGGACAGAATTTCAAATTAAAAAAAAAGTAAACAAATGAATTAGAACCAAAATTATAGTCAAAAAGAAAAACAAAAATTATCTAAACTCATCAATACATACTTAAAAATTATTTTAAAACAGAAGAAATTATAATTTTTATCTCTTACAATAGTGCGGTTATCAGTTCTATCAAATATAGCACAAAATCATTGTTAATTCCTTTCCCTTCTCTGTGTTGACAAACTCAATAAATCCGCGAAATAATAGTAAATATATTGAAAAAAAAAATAGAAAAAACGTAAACATAAAGAAAATACAAATACCTAAATCATGGATGCAAAGAACCTTATTTTTACTCTTATTTATAATCTATTTGTTTGAGTTCTTGATTCATAAACTACAATCATTTTCATGAGATTAAAATTCTGAGTGATCACCATGTTTTTTTTTTTATTTTTAAACAAATTCGTAATAATTACCAAATTTCATAAACCTCTTTTCAATCTAATGAATAAATCTCTTCATTACTTTTATGACATCTGCCCTTCATTAATCAGCTCTTGCGCCATATCCCAATCCAAAATATCAGTCAAAAACTACTAAATTCCAATTGAAGATACATTAGAGCAAAACAGAATTCTTTATTTATTATCACAGTAGAGCTCAAATGTCGTTCTCTCTAGAATCCCAACCTAACTCACAATCCTAATTTATGATTTCAATAAGAAATCTGTCTTACCACAGTTTACTCGTTCCTAATTCCACAACCTCTTCAACAGTAACTATGTAGTGTCATGCTTTCAAAGGAATTTTCATTAGTCCATTAAACTAAGTAAAGAATTCCAATCTGAATAACTATTCTCTGACAGCAAATATTTATCCTCTATCTCCCTTTTTCTATTAATTCTATTCCCCCCTCTTTTTTTTACCTCATTAGATCGAAATAATTACATTTCGTAGTTAATAATTTACTTAATCGTGTTTCATTTTGTTTGGGAAGAAATTGCAATTTCCTGCAATTCCAACTGATAAAAGTCTTCGAGATTAGTGAGGAGAAAAAAGCAAATAGCACAACGCCACACTTTTATATTGATATATATTAATAATGTTACAGAATTTTAAGAAAACAAAAATGTTTTTATAAGACTTATTTTAAGAGAGAAAATAATTTAAACCCTTATAATAGTAAAAATAAGTTTCGCTCTCGTGATAAAGAAATTTTTCGTAGAAAAAGATGAGGAAAAAAAAAACTGTTATAATCCAAAATGCTTTTCCTCTCTTTCTCTGATCTTCTCAAACAGAACTCCGAATATATAAATAAACACTGCACTAGTTCTACAAACAGGTGATGTTTCTTATTGCACGCAAACCACAGGAAACTTTTTTTTCGCTTGAATGACACCCTGCTATGATTGGGGTCGCACGGGTTTTCAAAGAATGTCGAGATTAGGTACGTCTCATTTGAAACTAAAAGTTTAAAGCGTAATCGCTGAAATGGAAACTAAAGCAAAATAATCTTACTGTAGGATGTACATAGTGATGAAACAAAAATGACCATTTGAAGTAAATATTTCTGCACTTCAGGCAAAAAAAAAAAAAAAAAAAAAAAAAACCAGATGTCAAATGCTCCACATCACCTTTTTTTTTTAAAAAAAAAATCAAACAGTTTTACAGTCTTCAAAAAGTAGTTCGTCTATTTTATACCAAATTTAAATAACTCTCACTGTTTTAAATTAAAAGTAATGGAAATTGTGTTTTAACAATGAGATATATACATACTTGTGTATCCATTTGTGTAAAGAAAATCATATTAATATGCATAATCAATTAAGTACGACCAATTAATACTCTATTGTTGTATTTACAATAGTAAGTCATGTATTTAATTTTAGGCATAATATCTGCTGTGTTTATATAACTTTGAAAAGAAGCATAATACTCACAAAAAATATTCTATACACTGAGCATTATTATACAGAAGAGACCCTTTTACTTGGAACTCCGGATAACCCCTGATCGGTCTACATGAAGAATCTTTTCTTTTTAAGTTTAAAAAGTGATTTGCTAATTTCCATAGTAACATTTATTTGCTTTATCTATGTATTTTGAGAAGTTACCTACCT
>BMAW01119703.1:0-14053 GCA_019974015.1 Nephila pilipes
AATATTTCAGATTTCTTTAACTTTCTGAGTTTGTGCTCATTTTTTATGGGAAATTTGCCGATATCTCGAAGTCCTGTCTGGATTTATGGAAGAAAAAAGCAAAGTTTTTATCTAACAGTTCGCAGGAAGAATCTTTTTCAAACCTGTTCAAATTATTGATTGGATACCCTATATTAGGACATTACTTTCCAAACACAAAAATAAAAATACATTCAGAAGCTTGTACATACAACTTAGTTGCAGTATTATTGCAGTCCTGAATGGCATAGAAAGACTAATATCTTAATATAACAGCCGAAAAAAATTATTCATCAACCGAAAAGAGGCGCCTTGTTGTCATCTTGGAAATCAACAAATATAGACCTTACATGTTTGTAAAATATTTCACAGCTGTAACAGATCACCATTCTTTGTGTTGGATTGCTAATGTAAAAGATCCATTTGGGGACTTGCTAGACGGTTGTTGAGGTGCAAGAGTACCTCATAACCATCGTCTATAAGACTGGCTGCAAACATTCTGATTCCAACACCCCTATCAATAAGACCTCTCTCCAAAAAAGAAAGAAAATACAATAAAGAAATAAAGAAATTCCTTTTGTAGCATAAGTTACAGATTACAGAAAAGAGCAATTCAAAGATCCCTAGTTCATATTTATAATTAAAATGCTTAAGAAAGATACAGAATATCAAAGCTATAAAATGAGAGAGGGTGTATTGTACAAATGAAACTGTGATCCTATGGGACAGCGATGACTCTTGGTCAAGCCAAATCAACTTCGGATAGATCTTCTAAAAGTTCTCTATGATACGCCAACTGCCAATACTGTCAGAGTTTCAAAGATGTATGACCGAATAAGACGAAAATTATACTGACCAGGAATTTATGGCAGCATTCACGATATGTGTTACACTGCAGAGAATGCCGAAGACGAATATCTCTTCCTCATTTCTCAGCAGGTTTAATTTCTATAGATAGCACAGTCTGACGTACCATTTGAAAAAAAAATTATAATTGATCTACTCGTAGATTTAGCATTATTATCTGCTGAGGTCATCGACTCGTTAACTTCATTGTCGAAGAAATTATATTTAAACACAGTGCTCTCAGAAAGAAAAAAAAATAAGTGATAGACGATGATTGCTCTTATCCAATATTGCGAAATATATTAATCAGTTCATATTCCTGACTTCACATCTTCTGACTATTGCCTATCATCCACATATCAATGATTTAATAGAAAATATTACTGGACAATAAAGGATATGTTGTTCAAGCACGTATAAGTTGAATAAACAAATTGGTACAATATTCTACCATTTGTGACCTTCGCTTATAATTCAACAAAACAAGGTATGACGAGTTTCAGTGTATTCTTTCTAATTCATGGAAGATATATCCAGACTTCTCTTGTTGTAATGTAGTTTTCTAGAACGATACTGAAACGCATGTAAATTACGTAAAATTTCTTATTGCTAGAGCTGGAGAAGCTAGACATCTGGCAACTCGCCACATTCTGGAAGCTTACGCAAATTCTAAACATAAATTGGATGGTAGGGATCAACCAATCAATTACAACATAGGGGACTTAGTTTGGGTGTTTACACCAGTTTGAAAAGATGAACTGAGCAAGAAGCTTTCAAGACGTTTTCATTTTACCATATCGAATAACTCGACGATTATCTGATGTGACATATGCAGTGGATATTTTTGAAGAAAACCGTAGAGGACTAATTTCCAAAGATGTTGTCAATAAAAAGACAATAAAGAAATAAAGAAATTCCTTTTGTAGCATAAGTTACAGATTACAGAAAAGAACAATTCAAAGATCCCTAGTTCATATTTATAATTAAAATGCTTAAGAAAGATACAGAATATCAAAGCTATAAAATGAGAGAGGGTGTATTGAACAAATGAAACTGTGATCCTACGACACTACGACAGCGACGACTCTTGGTCAAGCCAAATCAACTTCAGGCAGATATATCTCAAAAATACTCCAGGGAAGCATAAACTGGAGTAAAGTGCTTCATCTGTCTTCGTATATATATCGTCACTTAGGAAGTACAAGCATTTAATTCTAAACAAAGAGTACGGGATTGAATTTGAACTGAATGTTTTATTAACAAAACCGAATTAAGAATGAAAATTAATTGTAAATTTAACACAAATGGAATCAACATATATTAATTACAAATTTCAGCTAGATGAAGATGAAAATCTATTTCGAATGTCCAGCTTCACGAGAAGTATATACATACGATAGAGGGACGTGTTTCGCTACAGTTCGTTCTTCCTTGCGCAAGTTCTGCTGAATAAATATAGCTCGCAGGACTTCTGTCGATGAGGGTCGAATGTCGATATCATTAATAAGATGCCACTTTTCCGCTTAGTCATGCTAGGCACATACCTAGGGCATAAAAGTTTTTGGGGAGCAAAAAATAGGAGGGAAAAAGTGAGAAAAAATTAAAATTACAACGAATGTACCACCACCAATGAGTCATGTATGCGTTGTGCTTGCAGAGCGAAAAAGGGGACAGTGCAGTGCTCCTGACTGATGATTCGTCAACCGCATTGTTTGCGGGCACAGAGGGAAGACACTAATATGGTAAAATGATTTTCTTTCCCTTCCCTCCATATCAACTGATCGAGCAATACTTCCTCCCCATAACAGCTGATCGATGATACTCTCATCTTCCTCCAGCCCCACACTAAAAAATTCCTATTCTGAAAGAGCGACGGCTTGTTCTATACGGACATTTGTCTACTTATTGGCAAGCTACAAAAATTGACCTCGTCACTGACTGTTATGTTAGTTGTAGGGTTTTCTAAAGGGAACTGGGATGCTATGTATTCAGATTAAGTGTGTGCGAACGGTTTTGTGAGTAATTATATAACATTTTTATGTATTTCATTTTTTTTGTGCGTGTCAGTGTGGCATCAAATGTTCGATTGTTAATTTAACCAACTTCCCATCAAGCGAGAGCCGTGAAACTTTGGGAATCGTTCTGACTCACCTAACAATGCAATATTTAGACATTTGCGATAAGTTTTAATTAATATTTCAATATTTTTTAATAATATAATTTAGCCCAACCATTTGGCACGATTTCAAAAATGGCCAAACTTGGCAATTTTTTTTGGCCTGAATGTTAAGTCCGCGAAGCGGACTACGGTAGCCACATTTTGCCAAATGTGGCTACCCTGGTCCACTTCGCCCTATACCCTTTGGGTACCACATTAGCCAAATTTTGCAACAGTTTTAACTAATATTTCAATAACTTTTTTTAATAATCTTTGCCACCATATGAAAAGATTGTTTTTAAAAACGTTGGTTTTTATCTAGAATTATTTACTTATATAAATTGTACTGTATATGGATTATGTGCGTGTTAATTTTGTAAGATTTTTTCTAATCAAAAGCTCTCTGTCGTAATATATTTTAATAAGGTGCGTGTAAACATTTTTGTGAATAGATTTTTTTATAATCTAAAGCGTACTATATTTAGATTAAGTGCTTGAGAACAGATTTGTATTTTTAATAGCAATCGTAAAGTAAAATCGTAAACAATAATACTAAAAAGAAATTGGATTTCACTGCTTTGCTGACACACACAGTAAAATTTTAGTTTAGTGACACAATTTTTTTAAAAAAATACTACTATAATTACGGACATCACAATATATTTTTAAAACAAAGTGAATCTTAAGGAAGGGGGGGGGAAACCATTGGAGCAGAGTTCCACCAAAGAGCAGCTGAAAATCAGCAAAAAAAAAGAAAAAGAACTAAAAAAATGCCTAAGATAACAAGTGTTTTTGTTTCAAATCGTGAAAAACTGAACTATTGAAACTGAATCCTCACATTCCAATCTTGTTCATGTGCCCGGAGAGAAATCTGGAACGTAAACAATAATCATGGACAACCATCAACGTCCCAGACTCAGTCTGACACCGATTCTGAAACTACTAATCTTAGAACACTTTACTCTCCTCTTAATACTAGCTTCGTGCTTGAGGACCCAGTTACTTGTAATATAAAGTTCAATGTACTGGTATCCAAAATATTTAACTCAAATTTAAATCAAGACTTAGAAGCAGATTTTTCTAATTCTGAACATTGTTATGGAGACGTCAAAATCATACGCAAACTTTCAACAAAATTATTTTTGGCAAGCTACCCATTGAGGAGAAGTATAAGATGGACTGGACAAAATAGAAAGTCCAGGTATTTTGTTTCTAATGCCTTCTCTTCCAGTCTGAAGAAAAACGAGAGGCTTAGTAGCTGGCTGTAAAGATTGGAAGAACTCTTTCAAGCTTGCTTCGCAGCATGAGAAGGCAGACGACCATATGTTGACTTTTATGTAATGAAAAGGGACCACCTGAGTCCAGAATGCAGTCTTAAGTCAATATGATAGAGGTGAAGTATTCGTCAGGTCACCCTACTAGAGTTGTCTCTGTTGTAAAATATTTGTTGCCCAAAAGCTTTCCATTCAGAGGCGACGGCCAAAAACTTGGGTTTACATCAAACAGGCTTTTCTTAGGGTACCTTGATCTTATAAATGAGAATTCGATTCGTTTCTCGTCCAACATCTCACGTAATATGAAAATAAAGGTAAAGGAAGTACTGTCGTCTGACATTTGTAGCGATTTTATAGACGTAATGGGCAAAAGAGTCTTGCAAAAAATCTTAAAAAAATAAAACTTGTACATTACTTTTCACTTATTGACTCAATACCCGACGTTTCATACACAGACTAGTTGGCTGTAGCACTTTGATAAGTTTCTGTCAGAAAAACCTGCGCCAATGAATGCCTTGTGCGATATGCGAGTGCTCTCAGGCGTCTCTCATAAAGCTCAAGGTATCGATGAAGCAGCTCTCAACTGGCTTGAAGAACTTGAACTAGATTTGAAAACATTGTTGAGGCCAAAGTTACGACAATGCTTCAAATATGTCCGCAATGTACTCAAGTCTTTTGTCAAGAATACGAGAAAAAAAATTTATTGGTGATTTTGTATTATGTGCAGCTTTTCCTTAAATGGAGCTGGTTGTTTTGCTACGGAAAAAGCGTGCACTTAAGCTATTGTATTCTTTTCTAATGTACAAGGACTGTACAGTTTTTTTTTTCGTCATCTACTCATTAATGAAATGTATTAAGAGATCAAGTGCAAAGAATCAATGAACAAGAGTTGAACATGGATTTCTTTTGCTGAAATCGTTGTTTGAAATTAAGTGGTCTGCAAGGCCAGATATTCTCAGAGCTCAAGATACAAGTCGTAACGAAATCAAGACCGCCTTAGAAGATTTAATTAAAGTCAATACTCAGACACCTGTTTCGCGATTCACTACTGAAGGTTTCCGCAAAGCACTAGAAAGTTTTTAGACTACTTTAACGATGGCAATTTGGGACGAAATCTTACAAAGGTGGACAAAACTATTGAGAAACTACAAGAGAAAGAGATTGATCTCCTTGGCAATACTAAGAAGTTATCTTTGTTTTTATCTGAAAAAAAATGAAAAATTTGGTGAATACGAGCAAGAGTATTACAACTAGCTAGCGTGACTGAGCCCAGCTATAGAAAAATTAGAAAAAATGAAGTTTTTTGAGGTGAGAAAAGAAACCTAGATTTTGAGAGAATGACTCCAAGAGAAAGGTTAAGAGCTGGAATTTCTAACTAATTATTGACAATCTTGTAACACAATTAAACAAAAAAAAAAGGTTATAAAACTACAAGACTCTATATATTCAGTAGTCTTTAAGAAAGGGATCCAGAAGATGTGATAAAGCAAGATAAATAATTGGTTCAAAGCTATCTCATTGACAGGGATGAAGAACACTTTGTGCAAAGTGTGAACATTTCAAAATGTATATGAAGGTGGAAAAAATAGCAACAACAAGAGGAATCTCTTCCTACATAAAAAAAAGTTAGAAAGTGCCTTCCCAAATTTAGAAGTCGTAATGAGAATCTACTTAACCCTACCTGTGACAAACTGAACAGAAGATAGAAACTTTTCTACACTTAAGAGAGTAAAGACTGAAATGAAAACTACTATAGAAAATGAAAAGCTTAACAGTTTGATGTTGCTTTGCACTCAAAATGATATTACAATGGAAATTTATTACAATGGTGTCATTAATGATTTTGTAATGATCAAAGCTCGAAGAAAATCTTTGTTGTGCACATACAATGAAAGTGACTCAATAAGGAATAAGGATGGTTAAAAGTAAAAGAAAGTTAAGCGATAAGCGATTAATGAGATGATAATCAACAATAATAGTACAATAATGTATACTTTGTACTGTAATTGTAAGCGATTTCATTAATTTACTGTACTAATTTACAAAAGGGTAGGTGGTCCATGATGACGTAAGATAAGAAATGAATAAGAGTGGTCAAACCATGCCACTAACTTTTCCTTACGGCTGCCGGTTGTCAGTCTTGGGTAGGGTGAGTACATAGGTGCTGGATAAGGGGAAAACTCTTCAAATAGCAAAAACAAAGAATAAGAAAAAAGTAAGAGAGTTGAAGGAAAATCCCTTCCGAACCCAAACTGGTAAGTAAAAATTGAAGGAAGTGTGTGCTTTGGAAATAGTTAGGGGTATAACAATTTGAAATACCTAGGGCACCGGGGAGTTTACAAACGGCCCTGGCGGCGAATGTATGCATTTATCTTATTCTAGTTCTTGCGCCATTAACAGGAAACGAGTATCGCTACAATATACCTCTTACTAAGCAGTAAAGTCGAATTAGGTTTTCATCTTCCAGTTGTTGAACTTTGCATCTTAAATTTATAATTAATTAATGGTAACTCCTTTATACTAAATTTATGATTAATTCTTTTTATTAATAAAATCTCCAGTTGAGATTCAATTCCGTATCCTATATTTAGATTTGAATGTACTTTCTACGAGACAATATATGTTACACACACACACAAACAAACTTACATATATATATATATATATATATATATATTATATATATAATATACATTTGGAAATGAAAAACCTAATCTGTTTGAAGTTGTAAGAAATAGTTTCTACTAATATATAACAGAAGATTGGTTTTAGAAAGTAAATATTTTATACTAAAAATAGTTTCCCCATTTTTAAGCCCTGCCTTTTAATTTAGATTGATGGTCTAAATTATTTCTGGGCTGTCTTAAAACTGAAGAATGCGAATAATGTGATGCCTGTTTTTTACGTAATGTTCCTAAATGTTATTAATTTAAAGTTTGTTAATTTTTTTTCTCATTCTTTTTAAGACAATTTTATGAATATATTTTCATATTTTATTTTTGTATGGCACTTAAATGTAGTAAGTATAAGAATGAAGAAAATATTCAGAGACTCAACTACGGATAAATCAATCATTATCAAGAGAAGAGAAAATCCGAGTAATAATTACATTTCAATAACTTTAACTGGGTCTAGAAGTTTTCAGATGCTGCGTTGTAGAAGGATGAAGATTGAAATTAAAATCTCAGGTAAGTCACTTTATTCTCTAATATTCAAATTAAGAGCATGGAAATAGTATTTTAAAGTATACCAATCATAGTCTTATTTAGTTAGAAATACAAATATACTTCGTTTACTATAGCTTAATATGATTAATATGAAAATTATAGTTGAATTACAATTAAACAAAAATTTTAGCAAAACTCTTGATATTTTAAATCTCTAAATATATTATATTAAAAATATTATTCTAAATTAAATATTAAGATATATAATTCTAGTAAGGAGATGGAAAAAAATATTACTTCACGTCATTGCTTTGAGTTTTGTAGACCAAATTTGCCTGTAGCCATTCAAAGAAATTCGCTATCAAATATACTTACAAACATTCCCCACAAACTCACTGCTATTGGATTCTAAACTCTTTATCAAAGCACATTAATTAACTTACGTCATCCTTATTACGTAGATTCTTCTACTGTAAAAGATCTATTTATAGACGAAATGTGCTTGGAGGAAAAATCCCTGCCATTCTTTGAATCTTTTTACGTAATGTTTTCATATAATGTTCTTTACTCTGTCCTTCTAAATTGAATTCAGTAAATAGAAGTAAAGTTATTTAGGGATAACACTTGTATGCAACTGATTTATTTTTAATGCCTCTATTAAACGGATTAAGAGCGCTTAACGTGTAGCTATTAAGTTAAAATGCAAAGCAATTAAAAAGCATGATTTTCGACTGAGAGTAATCAAGTCTTCAGAGGTTTAATGATAACACCAAGAAGTATTACAATCGACATTTCGATATCTGCTTTCATGAAAAACGAACTTAATTTTCAGGAATACGTCATAATTAATTTCTTCTGAATTTTTTTATGGGAATGAAATAAAATATACGTAATATATGTCTAATACCTGCTTTCACTAGGAATGATCTCAATTTTCAAAAATATGTCGTAATAAATTTCTTCCAATTTTATTAAATTGAAGTGAAACAAATATGAAAATTAAGTTAAGTACTTACTTATTGATTTATGTATTACCTTAAATCATATGTAAACTGGAATCAAGAAATTACTTGAAATAAATAACATTTCAGAATCTTAAGACAGCAGTGAGGCAGTTATTTTTTTTTAGCCACCTAAGAGGCAATTTTTTTAGGAGGATCACTTTTCAGTTTTTTTTTTTCATTTGCTTCAATTTTAATTAAATTTAGCTTATTAATAATAATAAATAGTGGATTTTTCTGTTATAAAAAAATTCAAGAACTGAAATCTTTTAAGCTTCTGGAAGCTCTAAAATCTAACTATCAGTGGTATGAAAAAACCTTATAAAATGGTCGACTCCACAGTGATACATGAGTATTTGTTGAACATCCAGAATGCCATCTTATATCTCTCGCATGGCTTTCACTTGCCATTATAGTAAATGAAAGCCTCAATGTTTGGGTATCAAGGACATAAAGAGCACCAAGATATCAGCTATTTTTCTTGGTGATATCTTACAATGGTTTCACACTCACTTGAGCCGTTACAGTTTTACGAACTGAGTAATAGGTCGCAATTGAATAAGTGCGTGCCTGACGATAGATTCTTAACCTCTATAGGTGACTTGTCTGTTTCTTTCTAAATCGACACGCCGTGTCTTATATACTTCACGTATCAACTGTTGCCAATACTGTGAAATAATATTGTCAAAATGGAATCATTCCAAAAATACATTACATAGTGGGGGTGGAGAGCTCAACAGCTTCCATTGGACACTGCAGTTTTCATTAGATAGATTAAATCTCTATCGAAGTCTGTAAAGTGCTTAAGTCGTCATCTCTGATTTCTAAAAGATATTATTCGCATTTGGTCTTCAGATATTGCTTTAATCAGAGTCATAGATGTAATACGCTATCTAGAAATAAGTAGCTACAGTATTAATTTAAATGTGTTCTTTCTGAGATGGAAGATGACATTTATTTTTATTTAGACAATTTGCATAATTAGAACACTATAACTTTCTAAAATTGCAGAAATTTAAATTTGGCCATTAATATATTTAAAGACATTTACTCACTAATTAATTTTACTAAGTAACTAATTTAATTTTATAACAAAAAAATATTTATATGAAATATTATAAAGTTGTATACATATAAATAAATTTATAAGTAATCCCGAAATGCTTACCTACATATACATTGAAAATGCTACCATAATTACAGTCAACATAATAATAACTAATAAAATCAAAAAGGCAGCTGAGAGACCCCTCATATTTGTTGAAAATGTCCTTATTATAAGATGTTGAAAGACGTTGTGGATGAAATTACCGAAACATTTGGTAGATTTTATTCTCAAAATCTAGTATGTACATACTGAAGCACATTTGTTGTAAGTAATGTTAAAATCTTATTTTAGGACATGCGGAATAAATTGAAAATTTCATTCTCATACAACTTAAAAACATTCATAACAGAAAATGTTGTACGTGATACAATTGTGTTACCGATTCTTACATACATTTCCCGTTAACTAATCTTTAGGGTACTTTGTTACATTATTTGAAAAGAGAACTTCGCTTTTCAAACGGTCTGGGACTTAAGCAAATCAGCATTACTGTCTGAGAATTGTATCGAATCAAATATAAATATTACAGGTAATACATATAGATAGGTAATGGGAGATAGATGAATTAGAGTCAATTTGATCAGCTCACTATATGGGAGTGAGCAAGTGTGAATGGTATTCAAATAATGTATACCTGATTCCAAATAATGTATACCTAATAATGTACCACTAAAAGTACATCGGAATCGGATCTAATTTTTTATTATTCGTATAAATAGAATTCTCAGTTATAACATTTATTTTAGGATGAGATTAAGTAATATAACCACATTAATTTATTTCGATTGTATACTTATTCTAAATCTTAATAAAGTAACTGCATAGTTCAAAATTGATCTTATTTGATTGATTATTTCTCATAATACTACCAACGACGCCAGTTCCTTAAACCATTACTCAAAAGCCTAGGTAAAATTACAGTATTACAACAAAAAGATTTCTGGTATAGTTATTGAAAAAACGGCTCGAATAAAATCAAGAACATAGTGTAACGTCTTGACCCCAGAATGCGTGGAATGAAGTGGTAATGTGAACGGATCACACTGCTTAAGTAAAAATAATTCTTTATCTTACAAATCTATGGATTATATTCTAGATAGGCGTTTTCGCCTGCTTTCTATTCGCACAAAGTCCAAACACATATAGCTACACTGCACAAGTCCAAACACTTATAGTTAAAATACACACCAATAGCTTAATATCAAATGCAATTCGATTTTAGTTCTAAAATCGCAAGAACAGGTAATAGCATCCAACTTCTAGATGGAACCCTCTCCCGCTCCCCTCTTCTTCTTTTTCTCTCTTTTTAAGACTTCGGGTAGGTCTGTCTGTCCCTTTGATTTATTTTCATTTTTGAATGAACTATCCAATCAAAGACAAACTCCGTTTTTGTCTCCCGCAACACCATTCGCTCTTATCGGCCAATGTCAGTTTTCCTCACGTGCAAGTCGATGTCGGCCGTCACACTGTTGGGCCCTAAATTCACATATATATCAATGCCATGGGTCAACAATACCTCACAAAGAGGATTCAACTCTGCCGCACCTGTGTAACTGATTCAGATGTTCATGAATGTGGCTGACCCAAGCCACCTGATTTTGCTCATTTATTGCTTTTAAGAATAAACTTTTTATTGTGATTTTGAATTGGAAGTTGGGAACAAAAGCGGGAGTTCAATGCAAAAGTCTTTGGAGGAATTATATATAGCCTACGCTACAGTAGATAATTGACCTATATACAAAGGTGGAATATTATGCACTCCTAATAGTACCACATTTTATTTCACCCCAACTTTACAGTTTCATCAATATTCTATGAGAATACGAATATTTTTGAATTTGGGATACTTGTTTATAGCTGTACAAAAAAATTAGAAAAAAAAATAAAGATATTTAATTGTTCTTGTTAGAAAGGATAGATACGTCAATACCATGCTATATAACTTAAATTTAAGTCTCACGATTATTTGAGAACTTCTTTCCGAGACAAATTTATTTATATATTGAATTATTTATTTCTTGATCACATGACTTTAATGAAACTGATAATATTACATTCTCTGATATATATATATATACTTATAGGTAAATTGATATGAACTGATGAACTTGAGGATTCACTGCTTAATTTGAAGGGGATTAGATTAAATATACTAATAGATTTTATTAAAATGAAAGCTGTACTGAATAGGAAATTAAAGTATTATTCGTTTTTTAGATATATTGTGGTAGAAACTTTATTCTGTTTTAAAAAAAATCAATTCATTCATTCATTTAAAAGGCTGCTAAGGTCTAATACTAATTATGTGGGCAAATACTAAGCTTCAACTTATTACATAATTTAATAAAGTGCATTTGCTAGTACAAATACATACGATTCTTTTCAGAAATGTTAAGCAAAAGATTTAAGTGAGTAATAGTTTACCAAACAGAATAGGTTTCTGGAGAAAATTATTATATACACCTGATTACCAGAAAAATTAATAAAATTAATTTTAGCTTTTATTCAGAAGGGAATAAACACTTAAATACTTTCCACAAAGCATTCAAAATGAAATATATTTAATTCAGTTTTTAAACCTACCAATTTCTATACGAGAGCTTAATTAAAGAGAAAAAAATTAAAGTCGGAGCTTAATTATTATGTATTAATTAACGCCTAGAAAAGAGCTACGTTATTTTTCTGTAAGAATTCGAATATGAAGAACGTGGAATCAAAAAGCTGCTAATTAAATGAATTAGGAAGGGGCACGATGTATTATCAAGGGACACTTTAAGCTTCTCTGCGAAAAAAAGGGAATTAGAATATTAAATAATAATTTTTTTATGATTTTAATTTACACTTAAGAACTGTAAGAAGTTCATGATATTTCCAGTGACATTCTGTAGCATATCTGATACTTTCAGCAAACATTTAAATAATATTAAGGATCAATTACTTTAAGTTTTGAAAAGAAATTTTAAGCATTTAAATAGCATTAATGGAAATAAAGATACTCATGTTTCTGTTTGTAAGAAAAGAAATTCTAAAATTCAGAAATTTTACTTTTGTTATAATGTTGTCAAAAATAAATGCTAAATTAAAATGTATGAGTCACTTTAAGATACTTGTATAATGATCAATCAAAGTAATGAAATTGCAGTTTTGTTTCGAACTTTATTCATTTTATATGAATTACAAACATGTTTTATGCACATTTGTATTTTTCGAAATACTATAGCTTTTCGTCATTACATTACATATTAGAATATCAATTATAAATTAATCTGAGGTTTAAAATTAGGATAATTTGGATATTTAGTTCCCTTTTACGAAAAGTTTGGAACGATAAGTAAAATTAATGCCTGAAAAACAAAGATGCAAACTTTAATTGTAAATTACACAAATACACACGTAACGCATACGCGTTTGTAGACAGTTCATATAAGAGAAAATGTCTAATACGCGTATTTATTAATCTCTACATTTTGTTCACTCACACACTTTTTTAACATTTGCTCAAAAGCAAATAGTTAAAATAAGTGACCACAAATTTTTAAAGGGTGGAAATAAGTGGCGAATCGATGGGTCTGAAATGAAAAAATTCAAAAGAGTACATGTTACGTCCACGGTTATGTGCAACTTATTGGTTCAGCTTAATGACAAGGTAACAAAGAAAAGATCTGTACAAGGTCCTCCAAGATCCCCGCTGACCTATAAAAAATCAAATTTTGTCCATTTTGTCAAATTTTGTCCAGTGATACAGCAGCACAACAACATTTTAATGACTCATGAGCAAACAATGACAGAAACCTGAGTTTCACAGTTTTCTATCACAAAAGGCTAGATGAGAAACGTCGGGAACTCGTTAAGCGTGGCGCCAGAAACATTTACACTCAAGATGGTAGAGGAATTTTGATGGTCTGGATATGCAACATGTTGAACTTGCGCACAAACTTCTAAGTTCTTGACAGATGTATCTGTTTTAGCTGTGATGTATACGGATGAAATATTGGTGTCCCATGTTCACTTTTCAAAGGCACTGTTGGCATTAGTTTATTCTTAAGGATGATAACGCTTATCTACTAATGTCTCAATTTACAGAAATCTGTCAAACGAATTTCTGTAAATAAAGAATATTCGAAAATTTCTAGATGGTTTTGCAACCTATAGACCTCTTCCCTTTCAGAATCTTACAATCCATGAACACATCATTACTGGAGATGTGAAACAAACTGCCACATATACTTATAAACTGTTTCATTTCTAGTGGGAATTCTCTTTGTGAAAGTAGGAAAATTGTAAGAGGGACCCATACTCCCTTCTACTCATTTTTTTATTCTATTCTTTCTGTGTTCTCAGACATTAAAGTATAGATGAGCTGTACAATTGAGTATAAGTTTGTACTATAATTATTGAACGATATTTTTGTGTCTTATTTCAAACAATGCATGGATTTAATATCATTAAAATATATCTCATATATTTCTGACAATGGTCAA
>BMAW01119705.1:0-14302 GCA_019974015.1 Nephila pilipes
AATTTTGATGTCATTTCTGTGAAATCCTTAAAATATTTGAATGGAAAGTGCCAGACATTTACAAAATTCTTTTCTGAGAAGCGATACTAGATATTGTTTACAATATAATGGAAACTGAAACAATTTTTCTGTTCAATTGAATTATTTATGTATATGCACAAACTGGCAGAAGAAACATTTGATTATCTTATTTTTTGTTTTTATCCTCTCTATCTGCTTCCTTATCACTTTCCTTCCTTTTAAGTATAAATAATCTGCTTCTTTATCTGAACAAAAAACATATATCATAAACCTTCCTTACCAAAGTTAATTGGATTTTTTTCTTCCCAGTTTCCTCAAAAAAAAAGTTTAAGCAATGAAACAAAAATAAATACCGCAATATTTGTCATAACTTCCTATTCTATATTAATACTCTTCGTTTCGTTTCCACGTATTCAGATAGAAATAATAATAATTATTATTATATATATATATATATATATATATATATATATATATATAGATAGATAGATAGATAGATAGATAGATAATTAAAAACTATTATTTGGGTCAATATCTATAAAGAATTTTGGTCATGTCAGAAATAAGAGGTGATCAGACAGATTCGTCCTGCTTAAATTCATAACAGGACATGTTTATGACAAATTGAAAACCACTTATTTCATTTCAAATATCAACTTTAGTTTGCAGTTATTTATACGCTAATCACAGAGATGAAAAAAAAAGTGTATCTACTTAAATTAAAAAAAACAAAACAATTATGATGTATATTTTACAGTAACAGGTTTCTACAGATACATTAATGGGTTTATAACATTATACCTAAACATAACATAACGATTACTAGCGACGGCCCTAGCTCAAATGCCGAGGGCAACACCCGACCTGCTGTGAGTTGTCTCTGGGTTTGTGCGCTTCCTCCAAACTACACCTATGGAACGTCTTCAATACTCAGCCGATTGTAAGTGTATCAGCCCCTTTACGCTGTGGGTCTTTAGTATCATGTTGGGATTCAAATTCTGTACTCAAAAATATACCTCGTGGCAATGAAATTACGATATTAACCACAAGGGTACCTCAGCTATTTACAATATTCGAAATCAGATGTTTAAATAAAAAGAAATGAAAATAATGCTAAAACAGGTACAATAAATATAAAAGTTATATGTAAAGTGTAACAAAAACATATTTCACCACCTAAGGTGCTCTTTTTGAATAATTATTATTAGATGACTGAATTAATTTTAAGAATTATAGTTAAAGATGAAATATCGGGAAATGGACAATAGTAAGTTTTTCAGATATTAAAATTGAAGGAAGCGATTAATTATTAAATTGAATATATTATATCAGCTAAATGTAAATAAAATTAAAGAATACGATAAATTATTAATTAGAATATTATATCAGCTAATTAAAATTGAAGCAAACAATAAAAAAATTGAAAAGTGATCTGATACGTCAAATGTGATAAAACTAAAACAATATCCCTTTGGATGGCATATACATTACGTTCATACAATAATAATCGATTTATAATTTCTACAATATTCTAGTAATGGACTAAATTCATGTCACATCATAATCACATGATATCTTGACCACGTGATACCCACCGCTGTAAACAAGTCTTGTATTCCTTTGTTTTCACTGTACTTGTGAAATGTGTTACGCTTCATAAGCTTAATTAACTTACATTTTACTGAATGTACTACTTTTTAATTGAATGAAAAATTATCACATAACTTTGTTTTATAAATATTTCACCCTATATAAATGCAAAAATTGAAATTTTGGATTGTTGTAATATAAAGGTATTGAATCTATAGGTGATTGCTATATAAATATGTGTTGCTTTAATTATTATCAGACGATTTAGAACTATATTGATTTATTTACAAGATATTATATTTACAAGTGCAATTGTATTACTAGCACTAATGACGGACAGAAAAAGAATACAGAATAAATATTTTTGTAGTAAACGTAGCACAAAACACAAGTTGAGTAGTATCTGTCCTTGCTCTGTTCAAGTGATTAAATATCACCACAACTACTCCCCCTCTAAGTGAGATACTCCGCCAAGATGTATCTCACTGATAAGGAAATGGCAATTTAACTTCACGTCCCCTTCTTGTAAATCTGGTTGAGGCAGCAATGGGCAACGGTGCAAACCTGATATTTTTTTTAACTGGTGATGTAGGCTTGTCAACTGGATTGCTCTTATGATTTATTGCACAATCAGTTTCAGAAGAGCTGTCAGAAAAACATGGTTTGAGCCTGTCTATAGAAATGTTAACATTTTTATTTTTTACGAGAAGTGTGAAAATTTTATCTGATCGTTTAATAACTTGGTATGGTCCATGATATGGCGGTTGCAGACTCTGACGAATAATGTCAGTGCGCACGAAAACATGTGAACAATTTTTAAGGTCTTTGAAAACGAAGGGTTTCTGCTTGCAGTTATATGAAAATGGAATAGGTTTCACTTGTTTCATAATTGCTTTAAGTTTTTGGACAAACTCTGATTGTGGTTGGAATTCAGTATCTTCAAAGAAATCGCATGGTAAACGAATGTTTTCACCATATAGAAGTTCCGCTGGAGTAGATTGAAAATCAGCACGCCAAGTTGTTCTCAATCCGAGCAATATGATTGGAAGAGATCTTGTCCAACTTTCATTTTCATGACACATTATACTTGCTTTTAGAGTTCGATGCCATTGTTCTATGCATCCATTTGCCTGTGGATGGTATGATGTAGTTCTATTTCGTTTAAATCCTATTAATTTTGAAAGTTCTTGAAAGAGTTGTGCTTCGAATTGGGTACCTTGATCAGTGGTAATGACTAAAGGTGTTCCAAAACGTGCGATCCAACCTTTAAGCAAGTTGTCTGCTACTGTTTCTGCTCGAATATCAGGTAATGGAATTGCTTCAGGCCATCGACTGTATCGATCTATGATAGTCAAGCAATAACGAAATCCTTCAGATGATGGCAAGGGACCAATAATATCTAAATTGATTTCTGTGAAGCGTTTGCTGACGTTGTGATATTGTTGAAATGGACTCTGCACATGTCGTGTAACTTTGGACTTTTGGCATTTTAGACAGCTTCTAGCCCAAGTTCTTGCATCCTTATTTATTGACGGCCATACAAACTTCGATTTTAGTAATTTGGTTGTAGCCTTGATTCCAGGATGGGCGAGGTTATAAACACTGTTGAAAACAATTTTCCTGAATGATACTGGTATATAAGGCCTCTTTTTCTTTGTAGAACTGTCATAAAATATATCACAGCTGGAACCAAAGACAGGAACTTTTTCTAATTTTAGCGAAGAATTCTGAGTAGAAAGAATTTTTTTTAACTCCTTGTCAGTTTCCTGCGCTTTAGCTATAGCTTCATAATCAAGTGCCGACTGAATATGAAGCTCGTCTATTCTAGACAGAGTATCGGCAATGATGTTGTTTTTTCCAGATATGTGCTGAATGTCAACAGTGAATTGCCCAACATACTCCAGATGCCTTTGCTGTCGAGGAGTTGCTTTTTCTAATTTCTGCTGGAATGCATAAGTTAGTGGTTTATGGTCAGTAAAAATTGTAAAGTTTCTACCTTCCAAAAAATGTTTAAAATATTTTACAGAAGAATATGCAGCCAACAGCTCACGGTCGTATGTGCTGTAGCGTTTCTGGGTGTCAGTTAGTTTTCTTGAAAAGAAACTAAGGGGTTTCCAGATGTCATCTTCTAGCTGTTGTAGTACAGCACCTACACCATTATCAGATGCATCAACCATTAAGGAAATGTGAGCATCTTCAGTAGGATGAACTAGTACAGTCGCATGACATAGCTGTTGCTTACAATTTTGAAAAGCTTGAATTGCTTCTTCCGTCCAGGGAATTTTGTTGTTGTCATTCTTTTTCTTTCCTCTTAGGTATTCATTCAGAATGGCTTGATTTTCTGCAGCATTAGGAATAAATCGATGGTAAAAATTAATAATTCCTAAGAATCTTCGCAATTCCTTTATAGTTTCAGGAAGCTTGAAATCTTCGATTACTTTTATTCTTTCTTTTGTTGGCTCAATCCCATTGAAAGAAATACGATGACCTAAGAAATTTATTTCACTTTGAGAGAATTTGCATTTTGCAACCTTGATTACCAAGCTGGCATCTTGAAGACGTTGGAAAACTTGTCTAAGATGACTAATGTGCTGTGCATCATCCTTAGATGCAATGAGAATATCATCAAGGTAGCTGAAACAAAAACCTAAGCCCCGAAGTACAGAATGAAGAAATCGTTGAAAGGTCTGGGCTGCATTTCGCAATCCAAATGTCATTCTGGTGAATTCATATAGACCAAAAGGTGTGCAGATGGCTGTTTTTTCTATATCAGATGGTTCTACTGGTATCTGATGGTAGGCTCGTTCTAAATCAAGTGTTGAAAATACAGTGCATCCATACAAATTATGAGAGAAATCATGCAAGTGTGGAATAGGGTACCTGTCTGGTTGGGTGACAGCATTCAAAGCTCTGTAATCCCCACAAGGTCTCCAACCACCGGTTTTTTTTGGCGCTAGATGTAATGGACTTGCCAAAGGACTACTAGAGGGTCTACAAATTCCTTGTTCTAGCATATATTTGAATTCCTCTCTTGCGATTTTGAGTTTGTCTGAAGCTAGGCGACGAACTTTTGCTGTGACGGGTGGACCATTTGTTATTATATGATGCGTAACTAAATGCTTTGGTTCTCTAATCAGTGAACTTTGAAGTGTTATTTCCTTGAATTCATTAAGAAGACTGAAGTGTTATTTCCTTGAATTCATTAAGAAGACTGAAGTGTTATTTCCTTGAATTCATTAAGAAGACTGAAGTGTTATTTCCTTGAATTCATTAAGAAGTCACTGAAGAAGTAAATGATGAAGAAGCTATTGTAGTGAGAGAAAAATTTGGAAAAGTTGCTATTTTACCAATTGATGACAAAGATGTTAAAGGATAGATAAGACATTTTCTTTTTAAATCAACTAATAGTCCGAATTTTTTGAGAAAATCTGCTCCTATAATAGCTCTTGAAACATGAGCTATTGTAAAAGACCAAGTAAATTGGCGGCGAAGTCGAAGATCTAATTTTAGAGTTTTGGTACCAAAAGTTTGAATTTTTGAACCATAAGCGGCAAATAAAATAAAATCTGATATTTTATTATTCCTTTGTTTGTATACAGGAATTACAGATATATCGGCTCCCGTGTCGATTAAAAACTGCTTACCAGTTGATTTATCATGTAAATATAAGCGGCAACTTTTCTCGCCAATATCGCCAGCCGCATCAAGCGATTGGCTTACTGGTTTTCCGAATTTTCTTTTTTAAACTGGCATGGCTGTACACATTTTTTTGCATTTTTTCCAAATTTAAAATGGTACCAGCAAAATTCGTATCGAGCCGAATTAGATCTGGATCTTCTTCGTCTGTCATTTCCTCTCGATTTGCTGCGTGACCTAGTATTTCAAGAAAATTCATCAAATTTTTTTGTTAATGCAGCAATGTCGGCTTGCAATACATCTAATTTATTGCGATTGAATGATGACGCCGAATTTGGCAATGAGCCAACTTTCTTTACTTGGCATATTTCTGACGAACTGTAAACAGCAATAATTTTATCGGCCATCTCGGCAATTTTATCTAAAGTATAGTTACTTATAGTTAAAATGGCTTGTGTTTGTTGCGGAAGCCTTTGTAGCCACAAAGATTTGATAATTTCATCAGAAATGGAATTTCCTGCCAAGCTTTTCATTCGGCGTAAAAGATCGGAAGGACGTTTGTCGCCAAGTTCGAGATCAGTCAACAGCTTTTTTAATCTCGACTCTTCGGTATCAGTTAATCTGTTTAATAACGCTTTTTTCAAGGTATCATATTTTTCATTTTCAGGAGGATTTGACAAAATATCTACAACAAAATCTAAAACATTTTCGTCTAATGCAGCAACGACGATATTATATTTTGTTGCAACTTGCGAAATACCGCTATTGGCGAATTGCGCTTCAAGCTGCAAGAACCATAATTTTGGCTTATTTCTCCAAAAAATTGGCGGTTTAAACGCTACTCGATTGATTTCCGTGTTTGGATTATCGAAATTTAATGCAGTAGGATCACTTTTGTTTTCATCCATCTTAAATGAAGAATACAAATAGCAAAATTTTAATGCATAAACATACCTTAATATCCGCTGATTCGAATAGAATGCTTCAAAATCACGTCCGGGTCACCAAATATGTGATTGCTATATAAATATATGTTGCTTTAATTATTATCAGACGATTTAGAACTATATTGATTTATTTACAAGATATTATATTTACAAGTGCAATTGTATTACTAGCACTAATGACGGACAGAAAAAGAATACAGAATAAATATTTTTGTAGTAAACGTAGCACAAAACACAAGTTGAGTAGTATCTGTCCTTGCTCTGTTCAAGTGATTAAATATCACCACAAATCCTTCTTCTATCAACAAGCCGAAATAATGGCTGTAAATTTATTTAATTTACATACAGACATTTTGTTATAAATATGAAAACATCCTATTTTAACGGCGATTTGCTATTATTTAAAAAACGTATTTTTACTTATCTTCTTTAAAATTTAATTTGATAATATTGTTTGAGGAAAGTTTGTATATTTTTAAAATGCTAGAATTGGTTTTTAACATTTGTTTAAATTTGCAGCATTGGGTAGCACATATATTGTGTCGAATTTCATTCTATGATGTATTGGTTTTTTGAATGGAGTATTGAAAAGATTTATTTAAAGTAAAACTTGATGATGCGTGTCCTTTCTTTTAGAGAAAACTCCATATTGTTTCAAAATGTGTCTTGCACAAACGACGCCATCTTTTTTCCGCTTCTAGAAGCCTCGGGGTTGAAATACTCGCTTTTGGTGCCTTATTGGCTACATTTCAAAAATTTCGTCAAATGGTCCCGGAAAAATAGCACTTTACCCAAATTTAAAAAAACAAGGCACAAAATTACAACTTTTTTAATCATAAATCACTATATAAATATTTTATAGCTTAATTATATATTTTGATTAAAGTAGAAAATAGTTTATCAGAATTAAAATCCAATGTTGCTTTACTTTTTACACAAAATCAACCTAATAAATAAAATGTCTATATTACATGAAAGATACTATAATTTAGAAAGAGTTTATAGTTACACTTTAACGATTCACATTTATCTTTCAGATGATTTAGGATAATTACAATATTAGAATAAATATCGGGGTCTTTATATTTAATTTGTTAGAATCAACCGATCATCTGTTGATGTATAAAAATATTTAGTACTTTTCCATTTCGCCTGCACAAATCTCGCAAACAGACTATATTGGCGACAACACACAGTAAACAAATATTCCGTTTGGCGTGGCTTGTATCACTTTTGGCGACTTTATTGCTTGTGCCAGCGAAATTGAAAATTACCAAATATTTATAAATGAAATAATTTGAAATACAAAATAAGACTATCGAAACAAAAAGGTGAAAATAACTCAATGGCCGCTAATAATTCAAAAATGTAGCTTTTTTAAAACAGAAAATAATTTTAAATTTATATCATAAGTATACAAACAAACACCAGAAGCATCTTTAAAAAGGCTTAGCTCACTGAACGACATTTTAACTACGCAAATAAATGAAAATAAGATTACAGATACATAACTAAAAATATACTCATATTATTTCCTACCAAATATAAATAACTGAATATTGTAAGAAATATGATGATATTAAATATATTAATAGAAATAAACAAGATATACAATATATATACAACTAGCATGTAGGGAAATCCTACTTAAATACAGAACACGCCGGTTTGTTTATGTTATATATTACGTGATTTTGTGAATTTAGTCCATTGTTCAATATCATCCGGGCATGATATTTTTTCTCTTTTTCGAGATTGACCTGTCAAGGAAGTTACGTCTAAATATTTGTTTTTCCTTACATGAGTGCTGGAAATTAGTTGCACACCTATGCAGTTTTCCTATAAAATTTTAAAAACATAAAAAGTGTTGCTGTGTTCTCACTAATTTATAACTATTTTGATTATAAAATACAGATGAAAAGTATGAAAGTAAGGAATTTTTGGAGTATAAAATATAAGTTAATTAAAGAGTTCATTTAAAAAGTTATATCGATGCATTACTAAAATTGGCAAAACAATTAAAATACCCCTTTTTTGAATTACTTAAGGTGAGTTTATATGTTCGCGAATTTCGTTGCTCGTGATTTTCTCGTCATTCCGCACACTGATACCTTGATTCCTCTTACGATCCATTGGGGACAAAATTGAGGACTGATTCACATTAATTAAATTAAAGATTCTTCAATTTAACAAAAACTGAGTATGAATAGGTTTATGTGGTTTCATGAGGAAGAAAAATGTGATTTAGAGAGGAACCAGAGTTGTATTCTTCACTTGCACTTGACTCGGAATTTTGAAGTAAATATAAAATCATTTTCATATTGCTGTAGAGCAGTGCTCCGCAACCTTTTCTCATCTGCGACGCACCAAAATTCTTTCTAGAATTCCGTGGCACACCAAAAGCTAAAATATATATTAATTGATACACAAATTTTACAATAAATGTTTGTTTTTTATTTGAAAAGTATACATACATAAAACCGTGACATATTTATTTCTACGCAATCGTAATAATTATTAATGTGATACCTGCGCTTGTTTCAATTAACACAAAAATTTTATATTCGGCTCAATATTTGACAACGCAACCCGAAGTTCTAGGTCAAGATCTTTTAAGAATGAACGCTTATCATTTTTAATTAATGCAAGAGTTGAAAAACTTTGCTCACATAAATATGTCGTTGAAAATGGAAGTAATGTTAAGATTGCTTTGTAGGAAATGTGAGGATATTCTTTTTTAACGTAAATCCAGAAAACATCTAATGGAACTTCGGAGAAGTATAATTTTAAAGTCATGTCATTATTTAAATCTGTAAATTCCTCTCGAGTTTGTAGAGGCAGTGCTTCCGTAGAATTTATTGCATTGGTTGCAAAAGGATTTCGAATCCAATCGTATTGTTCCGTATTGATGGAATAAAAATATTGATCAAATTTCTGCTGAAGCATACTTAAATGTTGTTGGGCCAGATCCACAATTAATTGGTTGTTTTCAATTGTAATATGATTGGTTCTTTGGTACATTTCCAAACATCCTTTTTGCAACGCTTTCTGCCAAAGTTCGAGTTTTTTAATAAATCCTTGTAATTTGTCGGAGCACGTCAAAATATTCTCATTTCGACCTTGCATTTTTTTTATTAAGTTCATTCAAATGCTCGAATATATCAGCCTTGTATGCACGTTTGGCTATCCAGTAATCATCATCGAGGTGCGGGCATATTTCGAGCCTATTCTGTGTTAAAAGAAATTCACGCACCTCGTGACGAAGCTCAAATAATCTAGCCAAAACTTTGCCTCGGGATAGCCAACGAATTTCTGTATAAAATAATAAGGATTCATATTCGGTTCCCATTTCTGCACAAAGTAATCCAAAAATTCGCGAATTTATAGCTCTTGATTTAATTAAGTTTTTGATTTTAATGCATTCATTCATCGTGTTCAAAAATTCTTCCGGCAAATTCTTGACCATCAATGCTTCTCGATGTATGCAGCAGTGTGTAAATTGTACCGTCGGATTTTTTTTGTTTTACACAAAAGACAAAACCTTTTTTACGACCCATCATTGCCGCAGCGCCATCCGTGCAAACAGCAATGCAGTTGCTCCATTGAATATTACATATTTTGAAGAAATCATCGGTTACTCGAAAACTTTCTTCACCGGTAGTTCGCTCTAGAACCTCATTACAAAATAAATAATGTTCTTTAATAAAGTCCTCGTCAACGAAACGTACAATAGCTATCAGCTGTTCTTTATTTTTAATATCAGTTGTTTCATCGATCTGAAGCGCAGATTTTTCAGCCGATAACAGTTTTTTAATCAGTGTTCCTAAAATATAGCTTGACATATCGTGAATACATCTTTTAACAGTATCAGCAGACAACGAAACTTTATTCACTTCCTTAACATCATTGGGCCCAAGCATAAGTCTAACAATTTCCATGCATGTTGGTTTAATAAGTGTTTCGCCGACAGTATGTGGCTTCTTCTGACGTGCAATTAATTTTGCAACATGATAGCTAGCTTCTAATGCCTTTTCAGAAACTGTTACGGCTGATTTCATAAATTTCTTCTGTTTTTTATTTTCTTCTAAGCACCTCTTAAAATATTGTTTGTCTTTGTTAGCGCAGCTAGGAGCTTTAATTTACTGGGTACCATTGACTCATTTGACAGCTGATCGCCGCAAATGATGCACTGTGGTCTTGCTGCCGTTTCATAACCACACCACAAGAATCCATATTTAATGTAGTCTTCGTCGTACTTTCTTTTCACTACCTTCTTTAGGTTTTTTGTAACACTTGTGCTGTGTTCTTCATCATCTGTACGTGAAGACGAATCTTTCCTACGTAAAAATTTATCCATATTTAAAGGGGTATAAAACTTAAAAATTTGTATACGAAGAACGTTAACCATACATAATTTAGTAAGATAATTAATAATAATTATCGTTAGTGGTAGGAAAGTATTTATTTAACTTTGTGTTGTAAAATAGTGACAACAATGACATACGAGTGAACGTGATGTACCACGCGCAAATGCAAATAACACATACGCATGAGTCTTCAACGACTCGCATAACGGTCATTTTGCTTTATCTATGATTAATTTGGTGGGCCTTGGTGTTTACACAACACACTGTGCAGTTTTCAAATGTTCACAACAGGGGACCATTGAATAATTATTTAGTTATAATAATTATTCTATAGTATATTTTGAAAAATAGACATTATTATGAAAAAAAATTGTCATTGTGTATTAAATACGTAATGAAAAATTGTAAAATGTCAAATACAATGTATTTGACCACGGCACACCTGTACTTGGCTCATGACACACCAGTGTGCCGCGGCACACCGGTTGCGGAGCACTGCTGTAGAGAGACATTCATTCTAAATTTAAAAAAATAAATTTCAGAACAAAATATCATACCTAATATCTTCTTTATCTAATAAAAACAAAATTAAATACTCTCAGAGTTCTTCGATTCTCTGTCAAAATAATCTCAATAAATAAATTGTTTGTGCTTATTATCATGCATGAATTACATACATTTATATTAAATCAATAGTTATTGGAAACTTTTCCATTTTAGACTGCGACTTAGGAAACTTAGTAAAGTTTCTGATTAGAATTTCCCAGAAATCACAAAACATATAACGAATTTTAGGGCTACTCTAATTAACAAAGTGGCTGAAAAGCCCTCGAGTTAGAAATGGGAAATAGGGAATCGAGAAACAGAAATTTAAATGAGTTAATACGTAGTATAATTGTTTAGTGTTTATTATATCTTTTCCTAAATTTCCATTTATCTGAAGCTTTTGGCACCCAAAAAGTCATTGACATTACGTTTTCGGCCATTAATATTGTCTTCGTCTTTTTTGTAGAATATTTATTAGAAGCAACTAATTATTAACGGTTAGTGTTTTTTATTGGGTACATGTCTGAATGACAGAGGCAATTCGACGTGGCATCAATCAAGTTTTAATTTGGCATTGAATGGCATCCAAATATAAACAACCTACTCAATTAGTGACAAATGCATTTGGGTTCAGTTTAATAGATGTCAGCACATAGCAGTAACACCATCATTACTTAGAAACACCCTTTGTGTTCAAAATTATGTACTTTTTGAACTACCATCGTATAGAAACTTATCCTGTTTTTAAAAAATTCATAGAAAAGTAAAACCTTCAATGTATATATTAATCTTTCTATGAGAATTAAGTTTTAAATAAGTATTTTTGATTATATGTGTTACACAGCCTTGTTTCAATGTTTGATGTAGTGATGTTTGAATTAGCATTATTGATTTAGCACTGTTGATTATACTATTTTTCGAAAATGAATAATAACATTTGAAGAGGTTGTATGTATTTTATTGAACTTTGAAATATAACATGATCAATAATCATAAAAATGTTATTTTACATTAATTCACAAGTTAGTCTAATGCAGTCATCTGTTACATTTTGAAATGAATTTTAATATTTTTGGTTTAAATTTAAGTATAACCTGATTAGATAAAGCATGGAAGCAGACACTTTATTGAAAATAAAAAAACCCCTTCTTATTTTAGACTCATATAAGCTCTGAATACCATACATGAAATATGAGGCGTCAAATTCTTAGATTCCTTTTTACTTCGTAATGAGTTACATGAAGAATTGCATTGTTTATAAGCTACAAAGCATTAATGATTACGCAGTTTCATAATTACCATATATGTAAATTATAATTACATGTAATTACCGTTTAAACATAAATACTTAAGAATAAGTAAATTTGTATTCTGTGTCTTTACACAGTAATAACTCTTTTATAAGTTATATAACGTAGGAACAAATTTAAAATGCAGTTATGCTTTAGAAAATTTAATAGAAAAGCCTAACAAAATAAACATAGCTATATTTTTAATAACAGGGGAAGTTATTGATATGTTCTTAAGGCTTATGTCTATTTCACTGCATCTAAATTATTTATTATTTTTTGTATTTCTATATGATTTTAATTTTTAAAGATTATGGATCATCTGAACTTCTTCTAATTTCTGCCACATTTTGTTTTCTTAATATAATATTATCATCTCTTTAAATCACGGTATTGTTTATATTCAACTAAAACAATTATTTGAGCTCCTTTTATTACTTACTTTGTTACTATTACTTCATTGGTTTTTAAAAAATAACATTACATTCACTACAAGCATTTCTAGGAATTTTTCCTATAGTAGAACATTTTCTTGTTTCAATTGGAAAAACTTTTGTTTCATGAGGAATTTAAGAGGCTAAACATAGTGAAGATATAATAATAAGTAAATGTATATTCCTTTTATTTTGAAGAAACTTAAAAAGAACATTTATTTAGATATTTTCTAAGTATTATTTCTATTTATTTCAGTTGTAAGGGTGTTAATGAAAAAATATGTACGTAATAAATAAGAAAGAATATCTCTCTTCTTTATTCTACTGCTCTTGTAAGAACTACTTTTTTAATTAATATTTTGCTATTTTTTTAGTAAAAATATATAATTTTACATGCTCAATGTCTTAAGTATTTAAGTTTAGTTAAGTTTATTTTCTGAAAGACGCAGTATATCTGATTGTAAAACAGATTAAAGGTACGAAATAATTTTGTTCTTTTCACAACAAGACCTATCAAATACATTCTGAAAGAGGAACACGTGTCAAAATTATTAAATATTTCTATCACGCCTTCGTTAATTTTGCTTATTCTGTAATATAACCTTTTCCTATATTTTTATTTACGTGATTAACACATTCATTGACTGATTGTGTATTAACGTCCCAGATAGAAGCAACACGAGGGCTATTGGTGACGAACCTCGGTCAAGTGACGAGCATGACATCCTTGCTGGAATCTTCCTCTATAAACTTCTAAGCCATGCCAATAGGAGAACTTGGGATATCAATAAATTCAACTTGCATCAGCCCAGCTAAATATCAGGCATGTATTTTACACAATTAAGCCGTAAAATATCCCTAAAATGTTAATAAAATATATACTCCCTATAATTTTAAAAATGAAAGGTATTAATATATCTTTACATGTAAATACATTTTTTTTAAATTCGAATATTTTCTATACTGAAGTAAATATGTATATTCAGTTTTAAGAAACATTATATAATTGTTCTCTTTAAGATATTAAATTGGAATTATTTTAATTTCATATAAAATGAATAGTAATAAATCAATATCAAAGATTAAAATACGTGAACTAAACTGATACATACTTGAATATTAAAATATAGTAAATAATAATACTGATAACATTAAAGAGTGGAAGTATAATTATTTAAATTATCCTTGTTGAGAAACTCAAAGCAGGCATTTTCTTCATTAACAACTACCTTGGATTTAATTCATATTATATTTTGTTGAAAATATAACGATAATTGTTCAGGAAGTCAATTAATATAGTTATGAAAATTAAATATGCCTAAGAGAGAATATGCCTAATACCCATAGAAATTTTGGAAAAAAAGTTATAATTGCGGTAGGTTGTATGTCAGTTTTCCGTTAATTAAAGGAAACGTATTCATGAGCTTTAACCTTTTGAGGGCGGCAGACCGATCTATAGGCCAAAAGGAACA
>BMAW01119722.1:0-97137 GCA_019974015.1 Nephila pilipes
CTTTAAATTGAATATTTTAGATTCAAGGAATGGATAATGTATAAAACAACATTTTAATGATTTGAAATATCCGTTTTAAATAAAATTATACACCAATGCGGTTAATAGAATAGAATGATGCAAATATTTCAAATTAGTAAAATGAGTTAATGTAAAATCTTAAATGTAATTCGTTCCACACAAAAAATAGTAGAGTAAAATTGATAAAATGTAATAAAATATAAAATGATAGTAGCATACACACACAATTTTTGAAAGTTTCATTACAAAAGACTTCGCACAAAAATCTAAAGATGTTGCGTCTCAGCGCTCTTCTCCCCGCCTATGATTAGAGATTCATTTCACATAAGGCGCTCGCAGTCTTCTTACATAACAGTTAGTTTGTTTCCATTTTTTTTTAGTCTGTTTATGCGACTGAACGATGTAACAGCGATTTAAAACATGGTAACAGTTTCTTTCTGGTGTTATGTATATCTCTGCGAGCCATGCTGCCATATTAAGCTTCATTTTGGACTGACAGTAAGAAAATCTTCATGCATCTGAATAATTTTTTGGTATCATAGTAAATACTCCTTCAGTTGAGAGCATATACACTCACACGATGTATCATCGAAGGATCATGAAACTTGGTAGAGCAGGTATGTCACTGAAGTTATGCAAATGATTAAGTTGAAGGAAAATTATGCAAATTCATAATTTTATATATTTGCACATAAATTTTCATAATTATATGAAAATAACCTGAAATATTCATACAGACAACATCAAAAGTTAAATCGGTGTTGCGGTATAAAGTGGCCTTTGAGATGATTTTTTCATTATGGTAGTGCTTATTTTTGCTCGACTAAGAAATTGCTAAGCAGTAACGACGCCATTAGAATGTTTTCGAACTGTTTACTCAGCGGACTTTGAAGATGTGTTGAATTATGATAAGCGGCTGGACATATCGACGTATTGCTAGCCAGCTTTGCCGTTCTAAGCAAACTGTAGAAGATGTAGGTTGAAGTAAGTGCGTGAAGGCACACACATACATATATACGCTCTGAACGACCTAAATCAACCAACAGTAAAGAGTTACTTCATCTGTCGGCAAGCCCGAACAGCCTCAACGGTCACTGCCACCATCAATCTAAGTGCTGTCTTCATTACGGAAGCATTGTTTCATGCCGGACAATTTCCAGATGGTTTGAAGAAAGTTGTTTACACGGTGACCATTACAAACGTTACCTCTGACTGCTCGACATCGTCGCCATCGTTTTGCAGGGGGAGTGTCAGGCGCGACAAAACTTAGATGGCCAAGGGAATGAAACTGTATCGTCTTGAATTATTCACCTATAAACTGAAAACATCACTTGCATTTCCTTTTTTTTTTTTTTTTTTTTTTTTTTTTAATTCTCAATAAATCCCAAAGTACCCTTCTAAATGTCTCAAACGCTTTCAATTTCCTAAATGTAAATCCTTCACCAGATTTCTAATTAACATCTTGTAGACATGAAGCAAAATTATGCTAGCTCACACAGGTTTTTCAGAACATATGTCAGTGCCGCCTGGATTAAGTATTCAAGAACAAGTTTCTCACTGGCCACGAACTCGCATTCATAACTCCTGACTACCTGGGACACTATTACAAAACGTAATAAGATAATATTATCATTACTATTACAAGCGTAATAAGATAATATTATCATTACTACAAAATGTACTACATATCCATATTAGCAAGATGCTCATGAATAACTCGCACAAATGCAGAAATTTTTTTTATATAAATACGTTAAGTTATCCTTCCAGGTTCTGCATTAGTTGGGCATTATATTTCATTGTCTCTTGCAACAGCTGTTTTTTTCATAACGGTTCCAGAACTTGATTATTTATATTTTGTCTTATCAGATTTGCAATGATAATATCAAACTAAAATCATTAAAAAGAAAACCCTTAAAATGGTAATTTTCTCCCGAATGGTTTTACGTAGCAATATTATTTATTCACTTGATAAAAAAATCATCTGTAAAATGCATTAAAAATACATGATATATAAAATTTTATAATTTATTTTTAAATCTAATTTGCACCAAATGCCACTCTTCTAACTTACACACTACGGCTTACTTGAGGACTTGGTTACAAACAAATTTGGCAATTCATTTCGCTACACAACAATGAATAGAAAAAGGGATTCAATACATATATTTGGGTGTCACAAAATTCGACTTTATTATAAATCAAAAATTTATGGAAAATTTTTAAATTAAAATATAGTACAGGAGAAAGGCCTGAATAAAACTAGTTTAATTATGCAGCCTTAGATGTGAGATTTGCATCACTGGCACATAAAATATTTCAGAACGGTACTCAATTTGATTCTTTATTTCATTACATTAATAAAACTGACTCTAATATTCCTATCATGTTGAATAAAATTAAATTTTTCAAATTAATCAATGTAATGAATTTAAGAGACATTTTATAGTAAGAATGAAAAAATAGTTTACTTGTTGTAATTCACTAAATATTTCCTTCTAGATATTCATTTCGACATCTAATTGATTTTTATTGAATAAATTAAGAATATAGCAATATGAAAAAAATCTCAGATATTTTAATAATAAAATATATTTGAAGTATCAATTAATGATATTAATAAATATACTTACTATTTTCAAATTACTATTGAAGAAAGACAAGAAAACTTTTTTTACACAGCAGTTAAACAGAGCCTGGATATCGATGCGTAACATTTATGCTCACTGAGAACGCAGCGTCCACTCAGCCGCAATACCAAGGATCCTGGTCTTGAACCTGTAGCTTACCATTGTTTCAATCAGTAAAGTTTCTCGAGTCCTAGTTTCACTTAAGATCTGTCGAGTAGCGGAGTTGATGCACTTTAAGTCCTTTCTCGCTTAATCTTTATGCAGAACATTTTTAAAATACAAAGAATTTATTGACACTAGCATTGCTAAATAATTTGCTATAAATATTCATTCCAGGCGTTTATCGAAATTGAACGTTCTGTTAAAAATAAATGCGTATACAAATCATAAGAAAATTCTACGTAGTTTATTATTTATAAGTTAATAAGGAATTATATTATGTTAAAAAAATGAATGTAATATATCTGAAAGAAAACAAATTTATTATACTCGTTTGAATGGATCATATCGTTGCTCAGGTGAAACGATAGATCCATTCAGACAATCTTTAAATAGAAATAAATTCTAGTAGTGTATAAATACAAGACACAACTAGCAAAAAAACAGAAAGAGACTGAAAGACACCTATCTGTAATATATTTATGTGCTTTGCTTAGAAACCAGAAACAGGAAAACAAACAGGGTAGGAAAAAAAATCAAAACATCCCAAACTAAAACGGCATATATTTCCTTGATTAACCTCAAATTGAATCTTAACTATCCACTCCTGCAAACTAAACTGCAGGTTCATCAAACTCGAAATATATCATCCTCCTTTACATCTTTCCCCGTCTTTTATTCACGTTATTAGTTCACCTCATCATGTCATCCTCGACTGCATCAAGTTAAGCAATCTCTCTCTTTTTTTTTATCATAAAATAATAAAACTATAAGTATTCTTTTTTAAAAAAAAAAAACTTGCAATCATTGGTATATGTTTCAAATAACTTGAATATTTTGAATCTGGATGTTGCATTTTCTCGTTCAGTATATTTTTAAAGATTGCTCAATGATTTATTGTTACTTTGAAACCAGACAGCATGAATCAGTTCTTAAAATAAATAATAATTCAAGGAATTAAAAGGTAGTATTTTTTTACAGTCGATAAATGAAGTTTTAGTAAAGCAATTTCCAGGTTATATATTTTGTAGTTGGCTGATTTATGTAGCGTTAATCTTCACTTTTAATGCAATTACAAATCAAATGAAGTATTCTCTTTTTGTAATTTAATATTTATAGATTTAATTTAAAAAAAAAAAAAAAAAAAAGATGCTTCTACGCTTCTGTTTTCTTTTCTTTTTTTGGTTATTGTGCATTCCAATGCAAAAAACGAAATAGATGGAGTTGTAAGCTTAATTACGATCACTCCGATACCATTTAAAGGGTAGGAGCCAGTTCGATTCACCGTACAACATCTTTTCCGCAATATCCCTCGAAGTTTTAAAATACACACAAATCAAGATGCAGAGGCTATCTTACTCACAGATTTTGTAAGCATAAAATACCCTCCTCCCTAAAGCAGGTGGTCAATTTGCAATGTTTTTCTGTAATTTCACTTGGTGTGTGTGTGTGTCATCAAATTTTCGATCGTTAATTAATAACTTCCCAGTAAACAAACTCTGAAACTCTGGGAATCGTTCTTACCCGCCTAAAAATGCAATATTTAGACATTTGTGACAAGTTTTAACTAATATTTCAATAATTTTTCAATAACGTAATTTGTGTAGTAACTTGGTGCCATCTGTGGAAGATATATTGAATTACGCAGAGAGAGTGATCTTAAAGACGACAGAGATATGAGGTTTTTTACAAAATTTTAACTAATATTTCAATAATTTATTTTAATAAACTTTGCCACCATTTAAAAAAGTAGGTTTTTAACCTCCAATTATTTACTTTTTACTTTTCATCAAAGCAAACGCTTACACCCTTTGGATATAGAGTATACGTTTCGTTTCATTTATATTAAAATATAGGAGGCATTTGTATCAAATGAGGCTTGGAATTATATCTAGCCGTTTACTAGCTTTAATTCAATTTGATATGTTCATAGGTATGTATGTACGTACGTCTTTCTGGCAGTGGCTGACATGGGGGAGGGGGAGATTGCACTTAACAACGTTCAGTAGCGTTGATATTTTGCACACGCGTATACCTCTTGTAATTGCATTTTAGTTTTAAATTTCTAGATTTAAAAAATTAAATAAATATAATTAAAAAAAAATTATTAATCTAGAATCTATCAGAGACGAATATATCTTCTGAACATTAACATAGAACAAAGAGAAACCGTACTTGAGCGGACCCGGCTCAAAAACGAAATCAAATCTACCTTTGAGATTGAATGATTGATTTTTTTTTAGCGTCTCACAAAGAAATAATATGAGGGTTATTAGAGATGCATCTCGTAATTTTGAGCCGCTGTCAAGAGTGACGAGGGCGACACTCGAACTGTCCAAATTTCCCCACCACGTCAACACGAGGACTTGGAGTCTCAATAGATTCAACATGCATCAGGTCCATTACACGACGAGTCTTTCGAGTTATCAGAACATGAACTCGCAACTCGTCGGAAAAAAATGCCGACAGCGACTATGAGGACTCCATTACCGCGGCCCCAAACTACCTCTGAAAGTGATTGGATAAAATTAATTTAGACTTATTAATGAAGAACATTCGAACATTAAATATTAGAAGTTCTGGAGAACCAGAAGGAGGGATGGCATTTCTAATATATATATATATATATATATATATATATATAAGACGTACATTTGTAGCTAAAAGTGTGTTTGTGTTTCAGATAAATATAAACTGGAGATTTTATTTAATTTATTTTAGGAGAAAAAAAACTGCAACTTTTATTACTCATCTTATTCAAAGACGATGAGCTTAACGATAAGTCTACTCCCCAGTCCCATTCAGGGAGTTTTTGGAAAGTAACGCATCGAAATTGCCAATCGCATGCACAATTTTCCCCATAGGTTAAAACTTAAATGAAGGATATTATTTAAAATTGAGAGACGTTTCGAATTTCGATACATTTAAAGAAAAAAACAGTTTCTGATAAATTATATAGTACTTTGGATAAAGAGGCCGTTTCTCTTAGTAATGTGAGAAAAACTGACAAAAAAAAAACAGATCAATCGTATAACAATAGGAAAAGAAATTAATTTATTTTTCTCATCTCGTGGCAAACAATTGAATGAGAATGTTAATATATAACACAAAAATCCTACTACTAAAAATATATCTAGAGTATTTTGCTCCAATGATTAACACTAAGGTGACCAATCGTCCTCCTTTTGTAGGTTCTATCCTTCCTCGAAAAGTGACCTCCTTTTCGGTATAATATGTTAATCTCTGTATTCAGAGATGCCGTGCCAAACTGTTACGAAAATGTTGAATACAAAAAACTTTTAGGATATTTAAAAGTTAGATGGCTCGCTCTAACACCTGCTATAGATCATATATTACAATTATTTGAGCCCCTCCGTTCCTTTTTTTTAAGTTTAGACAAATGTCCAAAAATTCTGGAATCTTTTTTCAGTTATGAATTATCGAAAATATTAATGCATTCTGAACATAAACAAGCATCTATTTTCCACAATACGATTCAAAAGATTGAAGGTGAACATATTTCAGCAAAATAAGTTAATCTTATTTCGAACGATTTTATCCTTTATTATTAATCACGATTTGAAAAAAACTTATTCCTTTGATAATCAAAAGAGAAAATTGTCATAATACATTCTATATGAAAATTTAGATATTCTTGTTGAATTTACATTGTGCTGCCTTGGAACTAATGCAGCAGCTGAAAGAGTTTTTTCCATTGGTAACAATTTTTGTACAAGCGAGAAATCAAGATTGAATGTTGGTACTCTAGCTGCAGCACTCTGTAAAATCCAATAAGAAGGATATTTCTTGCTCCTAAATTTCTAATACATTGTTAGAAAACAATATGTTGACAAAAAATGTTCTTGCTATGGAAAAATACTCGTTTAATTAAATAATTAAAAGGGATGTAAGCAAAATTAGCGCATTTTTGTTTGAATTAATAAAATGTTTTGATTTATTTACTCTGTACTTTTTCCTTCAATTGTTTCGTCCTCCTTTTTCATTGTAAAAAAATTGGTCACCTTATTAACACACAAAATGTGTCTTGTGTCAGTCTGAAACCCATATTTAAGTAGGTGTCCACAGTACGAATTTCCCAGTAAATAAAAGTATATAAATAATAAAGAATAATTCCCTTTACTTTAATTTCTCCGCTTTTCAATAAGTTTCGTAAGTCTAAAATCCATTGTAGATGTTGCCTCGAATACGTCATTTTTATTTATTTTTCTTTCTCGAATTAGAAATTCTGACGCAGCTGTATCAAAAAATAATAAAACCATCCGTTTTGAATAGAGAGAGGGGATGGAAATGGTAGAGGTGGGGAAAGAGGGGGAAAAAACCTGCCAATTTCCTGCTGTCTGCGAATCATCCGAATTCAAGCTAATAAATAACGTAACTTTCGAGGGCAGGAAATAAATTACTTACAGTAGTGAACTATATTAAGTCAAGGTCTCTGCTTTAAATTAGATAAATTTGGAAATATTCAGCAAACTGGCGCCTTATTTAACTGATGATTTCCAAGTAATTTTTTTTCGCAACAGTGCATGAATAACAAAAAATTAAAATGAGAGAAAAAGCATATTACTTTTTTTTTAACCTTGAACGGTTCAGAATTAGAGGTTGAATGTGTGTAAATGCAACGATTACTCACAAGGAAAAAAATATAAATAAAACTTGCAGATTTTTGTTGTTGTTGTTGCACCGTGAATAACGGATAAGAATCCTTCCCAATCATTTAACGTTCGTTCTTTTGGATAATTTAAGTAAAGTAAAATTAGCTGATGAGAATTTTAATATTTCCAGTAATATTGATTTGTTGATAGGAGCAGAAATTTTTTCCTGAAATTCTTATACCGGGACAAATATATATTCTTTGAATTCGAAGCTAATCTTTCAAAATACAGTTTTCGGTTTCATATCGAATGGGAGTGCAATGGTTTCTAACGAAATATAAACTTTATAGCGGATCGGTTAAATTTTTTGAAGACAATGAAACAATTTTGGAAAATTGAGAATGTAGAATGCAAGAAAATGAAAAATAGAAAGACAATAATATTTTTGTGGAACATTTTCAAAATTCATCACTGATAGTTTGGGGAAATAGTAGGTAGAAAGTGGGGGCTCTAGATCTGAGGTGCGTTTGGTTTGCACCTCGAGGATCCTCGCCCCACCTCTCAACTTCTTCCCCTCCTCCATTTCTTTAATCTATTCCTTCATCATTAATATGCTGCTACCCCTCCGAGATTTCTCGTAAAAAAGAATGTGCAGACAATTAAATTATGAAATTTAAGAAAACTGAGCAATCAGCTTTTCGATAAATTAGTTTCGCTAAGATACAATTTCGAAATATAGCTTTATAAATATGGATGAAAGTAAAGTACGGGGATGGATATATTTCCTCATTTCTGAATTAAACCTTTTTAAAAAAAATTATATGTTTTTTTTATGTTCTTATTGATACTGGTTAAAATATCTCCTAATGATGAACTAGCACCCTCGAAATATATTTCGAGATTAAAACCTTGATATATTTATTATATTTGTGAACTCTTACCCAGTATTTACTTAAAAACTCAGTGACGATGTTTCAGTTAGAAGCTACAAAATTCTTAAAAAATTTTAATAGTTGTATTGTCACGCCTTACTATAAAAAAGTAACGAGCTAATTGATAATTGAACAATATAATACATCCTCAAACTATTAGTTTCGATTTTTTCAGATTGCTATTTATTAAAGTTTATAAAGAATATAACAAGAATCTTCTAAGATAGAATCTTCTAAGAAGAAAAGAAAAGTAAATGTCGAAAATAGAGTTTTTAAGAAAGAATGTATACTGAGACATTAGCATTTATTAAAAATTTAGATAGTCTTCCAACAAGTCTCATTTGTCATGAAAAGATCGCAAAATAATTAGGTAACAAACTTAGGTAGACAATTCTCTAATAAAACATAGAACATTCGCGAGCAGGTGACGTAAGAAAGAGAGCTGTTACAGAGCTTCAGCATCAAAATCAGAAGTCGAGTTCCATGTTAATCGAATAAACACATAGACAATTACGGTCTATCTTGAGAACTTTGTGATCTCTCTGGAAATCGCGCAAAAAGCAAAATCGTACACAGACGGTGATTACAGCAAAAACTGCTTCATTTGGTTAAGTTTGGTTTTATTAACGTCGCACTAGAAGACACACGAAGGCTATTGGCGACGGACCTCGTAAATTTGAACTTCTGTCAAGTGACGAGGACGACATCTGAGCTGGCAAAACTGCTTCATGAAAGCATCTGAAAAACTATTAAACGACTTTAATAATAAAGCCGAATTCATGAGGGGAAAAACCCCTTTGTCTGCGAAAAAAAAAAAAAAAAAAACCTTTGTCTCAAAACTGCCAAAATGTCTTCTAAATATGACAGAACCTCAAGTCGAAGGTATTAAGTTGGCTTCCTCAATATCAATTTCAATTGGTGAGTTATATGATAAGTGACTGCTCAAATACAACTGTTTGGGCGATATACAAGGTGTGGCTATTAAATAACGAAACTGACGCTGCAACGAAAGAATTACGCCAGCGACTGACTACTGTTTAGCGTGAAACCTTCTCGTTCGAATGCAGTTCATCTCGCTTCTGTAAACAAATCCGTGTAACCGCAGCCTTCTTTCGCATTATAGTTATTTGTTTGTTTCGCCGGAAAAAAATAAGAAAATATGTATGAAATCAAAATAAAATGTTTTATAACTTCAGTTTCGTTATTTCATAGCACGAGGTCCGAAAGAAGAACATCTCGGACTGGTGCCGCACAAAAGACAGACAAATGCAGAAGATATTGCGAATGCTATAGACATATATCAAGAGTACACCGGAATAAGTTTAAATAAAATAGTTAATAGATGGAGCTAAAAGTATGATAGGAATAAATAAAGGATCTGTTTCAATCTCAAAGAAGAAAATTGACCATGAAATTCTCACATTCCATTGTGTAATACATCAAGAAGCACTTAACATCCAACATTATTTAATTTGTTCATGAACGATATTCTGAATACCGCAAATGTCCATTTAACAATGTGTGCAGTCGACATTGCTATTGTGATTCAAAATATCTACAATTCGAAAATCATCGAAAGGTTGCTGAATTACATCTCCCGTTTACAGTTTTGGCTCATTGACTGGAAAATTAAGGCCCATGCATCTAAAAGCGCTTGTCTTCTCTTTACGAAACAACGGTGCATAGGCAATTTGCTTACCTTCACCATTTTTGACTATCCCGTCACCAAGGTTATCGAATTCAAGTACTGGAGTTGAAATTAACCCATCGCATCCGATCAGTTCTTCATTAAGTGATCGGAATGAGTAGAAACCTCACTCGCTTAATTTCTTGCATGTGCAAGCAGGGGATCTAGCACAAGCTTCTGCTCCGTAAATCCATCTCGAGATCAATTACGTAGAACGCTTCGCCCGCTGCGCAAGCGTTGCGACTATTCATCTGAAGCGTTTGCACGTCTTCCTAAATATACACCTTCGAAAAATTACCTACTGTAACAAATATGTCCGAAATGAAGCCCTATTCAAAGATCTCAAAATAGAGCCAATTCTTGAATTCATCAAAAAGCAATATTTCAACTTTTTCTTTAAAATTGAACAAATTCCAAATTAATTATTACACGCTTTCCCAGTATATGTGTGATGATCCGTCCCTGCCCTACTCTCAAAAGAGACCAAGAGCGGCCATCGGACATAACTGTCAACACTTTTCGGCCGAGAATTCGCCGGATGTAATAATTCATTGGGATTTCTTATGACTTAAAATTTTTTCAAAATTCATAGGACATTTTACCTTCAATTAATTCTTGCCCCAATCTGTACTCTTGACTTATATTTTAAAATATTTTATAAGCTAATCTACTCTCTCTAATTCAAAATCTGATCAATAAATAACAGTACATTTCCTCTACAGTTAGCTGTCTATTCCTTTCTAAATCACAATCAACTTCTTGCGTTTCATATCAATTTTATCATCTAAACTCATTCTTTCAAGAAAAACTTAAATATCTGTAGCAATTATTGTAACCTCCATTTTTGTTTTTAAATTGTAGGGATCTTAACGATGCAACAAAAACTTCCAAAGTTATAGAGAAAAACTATACCTTATTTTTTTAACTAGTTCCCCCCCTCCCCCAACTTTAACTCCCCCCTTTTTTTTTAATCAAAATCAAAAATTTTAGTTTGCGCGCAGGATTTCGCAGAAATTATTAATCATATAGTTTGAAATTTCCCACACATGTTCAAAATAAGTTTCTTTATGACTTATGCATCACACACAATTTTTAGACAAATCATTAAAATAAAAAAAAATGTAGTGAATTTTAATCTGATTTTTTTTTATTAAAATTTCATAATTTTCTGAATAAATTTATTCAAAAACATTTTTTTTCCCCTAAAGTTTTTGGGAAGTATGTAAAATTCCACCTCCAAATATTTTTCTTATAGATAACATTACTTTTCGTACATTTTGATCAATGTTGTTCTTCAGAATCCTAAGAGCAGTAAAATATTGATTCTCATAACTTTGAAAAAGTGTCTAATTTATGATTTCTTTAAAATTGAGTAATGGTATGAGAATTGATTTAAATATATATAAATGGTTAAAGTGCCAAAAGTGTCTGCTTTGTTTTTTTTGGTTTGAAAAAGATGTTTTTTCGCATGCACTGCTAAGTATTAAAGAGATTTTTGAGACTCACCAAATCCTTAAAAAGATAAGGTTTTCAGCTGACGTCACCTTCGATGAGAAGTGTGTCTCTAAAACCGCACCCCTTTCTGTAGCTTCTCAGAAGACCAATCGGGAGAAGGCAAAATGGGCGGCCGCAACTCCAAATCGTCGAATCGGGTTGCTCTGTTCGAAGAATCAACTCTTGTCACCTGACGTCAATCTCTTCTGAGCGTTCTGTGCTTTTACTCTCCTAGAGACGGGAAAAAAATCGATTTTTAAAAAACGTTCCTTCAAAATTAAGTTACTTTCCCCCCAAACTAAGATAAAATGTAAATTTACTTTTTTTAAAATTAGGAACTCCAAAATTTTATGCCGTAGGTCCTCCCATTTAAAAAAAAAAAAACAGTTCTTAGGCAGTATCAATACATTTCTACCAACTATAATTTTATTTTATATGTAATAGTAATTATTCTTTGTAATTTGATTTTATGCATTTGTTATTAATTTGGCATAAACAATATATAAGTGATCATCTCTAATGTTTATAACTCTATACTGAATGTAATACAGATAACAGATTTAACAATAAAACTTCATCTAAGAAACGATTACCTAAATATTGATAAAATTCCCTTGTTTTCAACTCTTATCCAGTAGTCTCCAACTCACTTTTGGTGAGAGGAGGCTAAAGCAAAACTGAGACATTTCTTTGGTTTTGTCTCAAATAGGTTTTCTTAAATTAATGCCTAGATTCTTCCCACCAAATTTTACAAAATTATAAATAATGATATTAAAAGGTGGCTTAGTTAGACTTAAAAAAGTATTGAACATCATAAAAGAAATATGTATGTGCATGAGGACAATACTTCAAAATATGATAACTATTGATTTCTTTACCTTAAAATAAAAACATATTTACACATCTCGACTTCACTATATACCTGTAAGCCACAAAATTTCAAGCTCGACTGTTGTCATCAGGTGACGGACAAGTTTTGAGATTTATGGGGATGAGCCAATCTGGTCTTACTGCGCATAAAATGGTCATCTATGAGTCTAGACGTTTGAAAAGAATGAAAAAGGAGCAGAATTAGCTGACAAAAGGAGGTTAAAAGTACTGATTGACTGTTCATTAACGTCGCACTTAAAGCGTCAGCAAGTGCTACTGAGCGAGGTCGACTCGCTAATTTCTCCAACTGTCAAGGACGAGGACGTACTGAGGCTAGCGTACACTCCCTCTTTAAACAGGGTTAAAAGAGAAGAATCATTGAGTATCCGGTGGAGAAAAGTAGAGGTTTCTATTCACAAGGCCAAATTGCTTATGCTGCACCAAACAATGGTCAGATAACAGAAAAGAAGGCATCCAGGGTGTTACTTCTACGACGAGCAATTATTATTTTGACAGGTAATTGTTATCTATTGCCCTGTAATTTAGATATGTAATAAATCTTACTTACCATTTTAAATAAAATATTCAGTAGAATATTTAAAAAAATCAAATCTATACAGAGTCTTTTTCATCCGAAAAAGTTTTGTAAAATGAATATGTCAGAAATGAATTTTCTTCCAATATGTAAACAATTATTATAATATCTCTGTTATTTATTTCATTTACAATTGCTTAGAATTAAAAATTTAAAGTATCTTTTAGTTTCTCCTCGTGTTTTGAGAACTAAAGCGTTTAAATATAAAAAAGGTAATTATCAGTGAATAATATGATTTGATTATCATGCTGAAGATATTTAATAATTGAATATAATTTTAGCCTACTCTTAAACTGGTTGTGAAGTTTATTGTAAACTTCTTCAGAACATGAAGAACTTGAAACACTGTTGTATAAATTGATATTTCATAACGATTTACTGGCCAACTAGGCAACTGTTCTAGTCTGAAAATTAGTTATTCTCGTTTCTTGATGTATTCATTATTCATTGCATGGAAGGTCGACCCCGGCGGGCCGAAACAAATAAAAGGTTTTTTTGGCGGCTTAACCGCAGTGTCTCCTGCAATGGCGAGATGGATAAAAGCATATATTCAGGTATTTTCCATTATAAAGTAGGGATTTTCTATAAGGGCATCATAGAATACTGGTCCAGATTAAAGATTCCAAGAATGTGTAATAAGACAGGATCTGCGTAAGGGATTATTTATGGATTTACGATGTAGAGATTTAATAAAAAAGGATAATTTGGAATGGGCCATAGAAGAAATCAGAGAATGAATGATTACTTTGAATTAGGGGGGGATTGGGACTAGAATAGAAAATTAAATTGTGTAACACACACACACACACTATATATATATAAGATGCGACGCTAGAAAATATTTAATCTTTTTTATATTTTATTCAGAATTTGACCTCCGAATTATGGTTACCTACTCTTTTATTCCTAATAAATAATGCAGAAAATTAGTAAAGTGGATATTATATTAATAAAGCTTTGCCAATAAATATAAATTGTTTTTCGCCCCTCTAAAATAAAAAAGGATATTTCATGGCTTGATAGGAAAACGAGGATTTCATCAAAATACAAAGGAAAAATTGTATTTTTATTAACATGATAGAGATGCTTATTGATGTTTTATCTTTCTCATCTCTTTTTTTCCATTAATTGATTTTTTTCAGTCTCAATGTGAAACATAAATAAAATAAGTTAGATTCTTTAGAAATAATAATAGCACAAAACAAGTACTTGACAATTCAATATTGACAATTTCACGTTTTTTAATTTCTTATCAATTTTGTACAAAAAGTTAAACATTAATTTTTTTATTTAAAGTTAAAAATTAAATATTATTTTAAAAAATATTGTACTATCATCAAATAAATAAAGTTAATGGTAAGAACTGGAATCTTAAATTATTAAGAAAAAAAATTTTAAAAAATTATTCTTTTCTTCTGGTAAAACTTCAAAATCATACTTCAATCAAGTAGGATTAGATTCGTTACAGGGGTCAAGCAATAAAAAAAATTCAATGAATTTGGATTAAATTTAAATTTTAAAATAATGAAATACTAAATAAATTCTTTTTTTTTAGAAATGCATATTAATAATATGATTTATTGTAAGTGTAATATATATGAAAATCAGAACATTCACTCACAATCCAATTATTTCAAAAAAGATGAAGTATCAAGGAACTCAAGTAATGTTGGATTTTGGCTGGATGTATTTCAGTTTGAATTCTGTACTCAAATAAAATAAGCCAGATTCTCAAATCTGAAAAAAAAATTATATTTCATGCAACTTGTAATAAACTGTATTTAATAAAAAAAAAATATTTGTCATGTAACAAGTTTGTTTTACTCTCTATACATTCTACAATAAAAATACAAAAAATGTTTACTATCTACCAAAGTTTAGAAAACTTAATTTCTGTTTTGATAAATTACTTTTAGCCACAGAAGAAGAATAACTATAAACTTTTTTAATCTAATACAAACCAAAATGCAAATACGTACACTCATTTTGGTTCATAATATCCCTATCCTCTCATGCATTTCTATTAATAAAATTATTTTTAAAAGGTTCAGATAATCAAGTTTCTTATAAAATGCCAGTCTCAAGAAAAGATTAAAACAATTCACTTAATTTAGTATTTTACATGTAGATCTAGGCAAATTAACACATAAGAAAGACAATCTGATTAATATAAGACTTTCTTGTTTGAAAAAATCCATTTCATAATAAAAAATCAGTTAAATATTTTCAAAAGTTAATCATTTTAGTACTATAATTTTTTATTAAATGAAACGTACTTGTGTTGAATTATATTTCCATTATTAATTCCAGTGTTCAAATGAAATAAACCAACTTCAATATTTGAATTAAATAAGCATTACAAACACTGAAGGAGAAAAGATCGAAGATATTTACTTCCTGCTATTGAAAATAGTTAGAAAATTTTCTACATTGAAAGTTTGTAACAGACATTTCTTACGCTGATGATGAAATGGATGGCTGGCATTAACAATAATTTAGTAGTATTGATTGTTTCATTCACACTGAACTAAAGTAACATGTGGCTATTGGCGTGGACATTATTTTGAATCTTGATCAAGTATTGTGAGGACGACCTCGAACTTCAATTCCACTCGTCAAACTTCCACACCACGCCGGTGAGAGGACTTGTCAGTTTTGGCCTCTGCAGCCCCTTAAGAGTAGATCTTCGGAGAAATCTGGTTCATGATTGTGCAAAAAACAACGGTCATGAGCTTACGATCATGACCACTCATTGTTAATTTTAGTAGTAATCAAGGGTCATGATTACATCAAAGCCCTACTTATGGAACAGTAGAGTCTGCTTAAATACTGTTAAATGGAATTCAAACCAAATTCGACAGTGTGATACTGAAATTAAGAAAATGAAGCGTCATGTTTGTTACTGAAACGTAGTAGTTCATGAATACGACATCCATATCTACAGCTCTCATTGTAGCTTTTGAGGATATTAATTTAAACCAATTCAATTTTGAAATTAATATATGTGTTTAATTCGAAACAGTCATATAACTGTTTTTTTAAAAAATAGCCAACAATCTTTAATAAATAGACTTAACATATTGAAAAGAAAATCGACGTTCAATTTTTAAAATAATTCAAAAATATCTTATATATATTCCATATTATAATAAGTTTAAAGAATTGATAAATTGATACTTCCTAATAAATAAATGAAGTATACTATACAAAGTTAGTAATCTATATGATTATCATGTAAGTTAGTAAAAACAGTTAAGTGTTTTGTATACAGTGTATTTTGAAAATCTTTGATTTCAAATATAATTCAATGAATTGTTATATTTGACGAATAATTAAATACTCTACAGAAATAATAATTAATTATTTAAAATATTTCAGGGTAACTCTCAGATTTAATATTTCCAGTTCTTCTGAGCCAAATAGAATCAAAAAATCATATTGGATCCAAGAATATCTATAGGATAGAATAAACTTTAGTTTTTTATTGAAAATTCTGATGAATGAAAAATAACTTTAAAATCTAAAGATTCAGCACCTATTCATGTTTTCGTTTTGGCTCTTTTTTACAAATTAATTTCTCATAATAATAACTGAAAGTGTATCAACTGTAAATTCTACCCTCACTGAATTCATTACGGAATATAATGACCAAAATGAACTAAAGAAACTTTTGTTAAAGAATTAATACACATGTTACTTGCGGGAATGATTTTAGCATAATAAATCGTTCCCTGACAACATCAAACTTTGATATCATTTATTATAAAACAATGAAAATAAGGAAGATGGAAATAAAATGAGTATATTTTGACTATATTCTTAAATAGGTTTTGCATAACTTTAAACTGTAGAAACTGGTTTTATAACTAGATAAGATGCAGCTGAAAAGCGTTTGAACTTTCTTTTTTGTCACAAATAACTACAATACTTATCTTTTGTTCAATCCAATATGATCAAATCCTCTGAAATATACTTCTTAATTTTAACAGTATGTTATGAATTCAAAAGGTTGATAATTTGTTCCTCCGTTATATTCATTAAGCTTTTAACTTTTTGCAAAATATTTAATCAATTTTTTTTGTGTATAGAAGAGAACAATAATATTCTTCTCTGCAGATATTATCAATCAACTTATTCTCGTCTCAGTATGTTTCGGGATACAGAGACAGAGAAATTAATAATTTTTCATCAATTTAATTTTGGAAAAGTCTTTTTCTCGTGTTGTGGAATGATGAAATACTCGAAGAAGAAAACTAAAAAAAGCTGATAAACCTCGAAAATTATTTACGAAGTGAAAATTAAGAAAAAAATAAATTACTGAAGGAGGAGGATAAACAACAACATAAAATACGTCATTATAATTTGAACAATAAGTGATATCATAAAAGTCTAAATAATTTGAGAGATATTATTAGGCAAAGACTTATATGTTTTACAATTAATTGAAAGAATACTGTTTTGTCAGTACCCTTTAAATATTTGGTTTGAAAATGCTTTTATATTGTAGAATTATTTGATTCAATAAGGATTTTAATACTTCAACGATAACTATTCTTTGAAGTTTCTTAAAAAGAATAATAAAAAATTTGCCTCTATTTTACTCGATATTTTCCTTATATATATGAGAGCCAGAGACTAGATAAAACAATTAAATTATTATTAAAGCTGTATAAATAAATAAAGAAAACAAATCAAAATCAATAAAAGCTTCATGAAATAAATTAAAATAAAAAAAATAAAACTTAAATAAAGGTTTGAAACAAGGATAGATTAGATATAACACAAAAATAAAACCCCACACACATTCAGACTGGGAACTGCATTTGTGGGGTTAAAACATGTGCAGTATTCTATGGTGCAAACCCTCCATATATTGTGTCTTGTTGGGCAAAAATTGGATCACTCAAAATTCAAATTGTTAAAGTTAATCACACAGAAACAAAGAAAATGAAAGGCAAAATACATCAATTACAAAAGAAATTTAAAACCAAAATTTTAAATAAAATTTTTTTAGATAAATCTTTAAAAACAAAAACATACCGATGCAAGCCTCTAAAAGATATATATATATATATATAATACATCTCTTATTTCTATGGGCTTTGAACACATAGAAATTTGCTGTATTTATACAACTAAATCTATTGTACACAAAAAAAAAAATTGGGACAAATGTTTGATCAGTATAGGAAAACAAAAGAAATTAGTTAAAAGCTCAAAATTTTATTCAAACATTGATTTTACCATCAGTTAGAGCAATAAATTCAGAAATTACGATGTTAAAAATAAAATAACATTTAATATTAAAATATTTTATTTTGCTTTTTTTATTAGAACGGAACAACTTCAGATCAGATAAATCAGTTTTGACTTTTCTTGTGACTCATTCAATTTTTCAAAGCAATCTAATTTTCTCTTCATATTTTCTTTTTCTGGAATCTGTAGTACTGGGCGAAAGTAAATTCTGTGTGTCATTAGATCGAAAAAGAATCTGATGCAGAAATTTTTGTGCTTTTCTTGTGGATTTCCATTTTCAAATATTTATTTACTTAGAAAATGATCGTACATGCTTTAAAAGCTCGAAAATTGTAATTTCAATATATCTCGGAAATTTTTTACAAATTTTATTTTTTAAACATCTTTACAGTAAAAAACAAGTTTTTTTTTTAATTAAGCGTAAATTGCTGTAGTCTATTAGTTAAAAAAACTAAAAGAAAAATTCTAAATTAAGAGAAACGTATACTCTGAATTTGTGATATGTGTTATTTTTTAGCACCATTCTACAGAATTAATCCTATTAGATAACGTCAGTCGTAGGAAACAATATATACAGATTACATTTTACGAGTCAAATAACGTTGATTCAAATATTGGTAACCTGAATTCAATGAAATGTAACCAAATTATTTCAGAAAATAATAAGCCAACATTTTGAAAATGCTTATCAATTTGACACATCTATTGAAATAAAAAATTACAAAGGGCAGATAATAAAAGTTTCATACCATCTTAAAAAAAATGTTGAAGAAATGCAAAACTATTTACAAATTTACAATACTCGAACATGTATAATTCTATTCATTTTAGGAAAGAGAACAGAAATGAACTATAGTAATATTTCTTCTAAAATACCTTAAAATTAAATGAGGAGGTAATTTTATAGATTTTTTCATTGAAATCAACATTTCAAATGAAATCGTTTCGTAATATTTTATCTATTTTTTATTTCTATTTGAACAGTTATGAAATAAATAGTTACTTTTAGAATTATAATAATAAAATAAAAAAGTAATAAAAATCTCATGAAATTCAGTCTATATTATTTTTCAGTATTATTCTCACAATTGATAAAATTGTGAGAAATGTGAAATCTTATGGCACAAAACCAGATATATCTATTTTAAATCCTTAAGGATCTAAGCAAAATCAAAGAAACTAAATTGTATAGCACTGAATTAACTTGATGTTTTACTCTCTAATTTTCATAATAATTACAAGTATATGACACAGATAAAGTTGACTATATAAATATATATACCACTATTACTGATGAATATTGCCACCTAGAGCAAATTAATGTCATATTACGACTTCTTGGCGAAGAATTTAGTCCTTTAATGAATATTGAAGTTATTACGATGTGGATTCTTGCACTAATAAAGAGCGAAAAGATACTTGTCATATAGCTTGTCGATTTGCGAAGATGGGCGAAATTACTGGTATGCAGATCCACGGAACGGCTGCTTTTGGTAATAAGCAACTAGCCTTGGTAACCCATGAAACATTAACATCTCAACACTTTGTATGAATGGGTTGCCACGTGATTCCATAATACGTCGCTATGAAACAGCAGTATTCTGCTGAATTTATAGCAAAGAGATGAATTATTCAGTTTCAGTACGTTTGCTTTTTCTATGGAGTCTGTACAGAGTTCAGAATTCCTGGTAGTAGGTAAAAAATTGCTAGCCCAAGTCCAAAGGTTCAGTATATTCCCACAGTTCATCATAAGAAAATCATCCTAAAACTAGATTATAAAATATTCATTCTGAATTTCCAATGTAGTAGTTTTCTTTCATGTGCTATTTAATAATTTTAATATCACTTTCATTATACCATATTTTATCGTATATGTTTTTTATTATAATAAAAGTGGAGATATAGTACTAGAATTTTAATTTTTATTGATTCTTGTTGGCAATGGTTAACAATGGTCTACGGGTTTCAAATTTGATAAGATGCTATTTCAGTATCGGAAAAATTAATATTATGCTTTCAGTAGGAAATTTCTCCCTTTCGAGAACAGCATAGATACAGCATTTATATCTCATTGATGTGCAGTTTTGTTTCTAAATGCGGCATCTGATTATTAGATAAATCTGAAGCTTTCGTTTTAAATTTGGGGCTTGTGCCTTGTATATCATATTAGAAGTTTTATGATGACTTGGGGTTTTTAAAATGAGGAATATTTGTAAAGTGTATGCCTTAAGAATTTGTAGCCTCCTTTCGACATCTTCTTTTATATTATGTGTTTTATCTTGCTTATGATAAAATGCTCATTTATCTTTTGTTTTAATATTTGTGTTGTGTTCGACTAAACTCTTTTTGGCAGTACTTGACTTCAGATCTGTGTACCTGCTTTGGTTAAGGGTATCGAACTTCGCAGGCCGGAGGTTTCGTTGAGTCGTGGGTTTGAGCTTTGCGTAGTAAAGACCCATTTGCCAGAAGAGCATAGTCACATTAAATTATCGGAATTTAAGTCCACACATAGCTGGTGTAAAAGGGTTAGGAAGAGGAGGTACAGTTCAAGATATCATCCTCTTGACCAGTTTCTAAAATTACAAGGTCCGTCGCATATTAGCCTTCAATGTTGCTTCTGATAGACGTAATATACGAAAAACCAAACTTTCGATTTCAGGAATAATTTAAGGATACTGACTATGATTTTTGCTTGTATAAAAGCATATTTAATATTATTAGGATGCAAACGTTACTTATTGCATAATATTTAATTTTGCACATCTAAATTACAATAAAATGATAATTTTAATCAACGTCCGTTATGCTGGGCAGGATGTTGGTTAGTGTTATGGTTCCGCTGTGTCTTTCGTTTTGTCAAACATATCAAAATCATCGTAACCCTTGCAATAAGAGAAAAAGCTTATAAGTAACTACATAAATATTTTTTGCTATGAAGAGATTTGTTAATTTTCATTACTGAATCCTGAAGTAAGATGATGTGCAAGGAAAAAATATTCAGAGTCGTCTACTGTATCTTTAATCTTGTATGTGAATGCCATTAATTAACGTTTTTAACTTTGAGTTATAGTTGTTTTTTTAAATTCTATATTGGATTTGCACTCTCCTATATGTATTATGTATCTTTGTTCAAGATTTTCTATCTTTAGTTAAAATAGCTTATTATTCTCACTCAAGTTCAAATCATTTTTTTTAAGCACTGGATGATCCTCAATAGTTAATAGCAGTTTTTTTCAAATGTTAATTCTGATTAAAATTGAATTGATAAAGTAGAATTCAGCACCAACCACTGGCACGATTTGAAATAATTTACCTAAACTTAGCGATTTTATTTTGGTTAGACGTTAATCACGCGACTGAGACCAGGGTAGCCATTTTGGCTTAAATACCGCCTTAAATAATCCCTACACGCAATCAAAAAGAAAGTGTGGTTGGGCTAAACTGGCATTCAACCATTTAATTCACAGCCTTTTAAACCAATAAGCCTAGCGGTTGTGTGAAATCATTAGACGGTTTATTAATAAGAAGAACTTGGATTGCTCGAAATTCATGGAAAAGTTCATACATAAATAAAAGCATTACAAGAGATGGATAGAATGAGAAATTATAGACTACTGTCAGCTTCACAAATTAGAAAGGGAAAAAAATAGAAAGCGAATAAATAGTAACAAACAAAAATAATAGTCCAACACCATATATAGAAAGGAAAATGGAAAATTGCAAAGAAATTCGCTTCTATTTTGCCACTTAATATTGTGATTCTGACATATGTATATACATATTTATATTAATTGTAATTATTTAATAAAAAGTAACGAAAATAAAAATTTTCTTTGTTGACCTAAGTAGGAATTGACTTAATTTTTTTTATATTACTTGTTAAGTGTTAAAGAGATATATGAATGCATTATAATAAAAATTTAGATTTTTTTTTTTTTTTTTTTTTCATTATTTTCCAAATTTAATCTTGATTTAAATAGTTTGTTTTTAAAATATTTCAAACTAGTCATTAAGGAATTATTATGATAAAAAAGGCGTGATGATTTACTTGAAATGATTAAATATGTTAAATTATTTATTGTGTAAAATGTTTTGTAAAAGCGTTTCTTAGAGATAAACTTTAAACTAATTTACCGATTATCATTGAAAAAAAAAATACTTACAATTAATACTTACTCTTTAGTAACTTTTGAATATTTTCTATTTTTTTGGACATAGATTAGCAAATTAATTAAGGATTGATCGCTTTAAAATTGAAATTTTATAGTGCTGCTTAGAATATATTATTATACAATATTTTAATAAATCACCGATTTTCATTGTTTATAAATTTTAATATAAATAATTTCGTTTAACATGAAACACAAATAACGAAATATTCAACTATGATAATGACATTATTATAGTTGAATATTTCGTAAGCGTTATAGTAATGCATCAGTTGCTAAAATTCAAATCTCTTAAGCATTCAAATAGAAAAATCTCATTTTTTCATTTTGAGTATTAAAAGTTAATGTGTTGTAAACACACAAATTTCATTCTGTTTTGTTTTTTGTGAAATTTACAAAAACAATCTGATGATAAAGAATTTGATTATGAGTTTCATAATTCGCATTAATATGTATCATTTTAAATAGGAATTTCTTGAGTTTTCAAAATAAAATATATGTTTATTTATCATACTTCTACAACTTCTGTTCATTTTTTTCTCTTCGCATAATTTCAATGCTACAAAATTCTGAAATGTTTCTAAATTTTTAATAATTTTATTGAAAGTTTCAATATTAGGTGTTTTAATTCGTTTGTGAAAATCCGTTTATGTATTTATGATACAATTATATTAAATTTTTTTCGGTAATCACTTTCGCTTGGTTTTCACTATAAGGATACATCTTGAATACAAATTTATTTTTATTTATTCCGATATCAAAATATGCTCAAACAATTTTGAATACAAAAATTAATGAGCAAACGGAACGACATTTATTAATAATGACATTCGCATACTTGTCAAAAAGCTCCCTAATCATAAAGTAGAGTTTGCAATGAGTGATGGAACTTGTGTGTAAATGTCTATAGAAATAACTTACTAAGATTAAAGGAGGACAATTGTTGTTGTTGTTTTAACATTGAAATTGAACGAGATATGTTAGAGAGAGGAAAATAATTCAAATTAAATTTATGCGTGAGTGTTATTCATTTTGTGGTTTTATAATACGTTAGATTAATTAATTTTTACCTGTTCAGGAGTTTCCAGAATGTATGCGAAAACAAATGTTTAGTTGGAATTCTATCGCCTTTTTTGGCTGAATAAAATATTTTGAATTTAAAATTTTTAAATTAATTAATGTGATTGAAACGCGTGTTGATTTCCTAGCAGTGATTCAATGTGTTAGTATATGAATATGAATATTTGTGAGTGTTGATACATGAAATGTATCATTTATTTCTTTTTATTTAAATTATTCTTAACGCCAAGCCTTATCTTCTAATGTTAGATATACTAAGTTCTGCTTTGGAATCGCTCGTGTAATGTTTACCAGTAGTGTCGGAGTCCCATTTTTAAAACGGTTGAATTAACCCAAAATTTTCTGGGGAGCCCTTTTTTTCTCCCTAACATATATCATTCTGCTCAATCTAACACTTTTTCTGTGCTGATACTTGCTGTGCGTAGTGATTATCAAAATAAAGGTCAATGATAGAACGAAAGAGGTATCCTTCTATAATATTTTTATTTTAAACTTCTACACTCACCAATGATATACATATAACTCTACACAAATTATGTTTACATCTTTAGTGACCTTTCAAACAATCCTTATCCCCCTTTAGCTGTCCCCTTCCTGAGAACAATATATTAAGACCCAAAAGAAACCCACTTTGCGCGGTCAAAAACTAAATCAGGATCTGAATACATTTCCCGCTCTCGAAACTATTGATGAGACGCGCCGTCTCATTGATTTCCGGTACCCAAAGAAATAAATTATTTCCAACCTTGAGACGCTTGACTTCGTTGTGTAGGGCTCGGAAAACAGTACATTCCAAAAAATACTCCAAAATTGTTCAGTAATATCAAACATTAATTACTAATAACGACTGCATTATTTTGATGAATACCAACATCAACAACAACTTAAGATAAAAAAAAATAGCATTAACATAAAAACAACATAAAAATGCACATGAAGAATATGGAATATGACTCATGACGTACTTTTTTTAAATTTTCATTTCGCTGGAATATTGAATAGAATTGCTTCTTTTCTGTATCAAATTTAAATTGTTTCCTTTTGATTCACTTTGTGACTTGTTATTATATTTAGGCAAATGGTGGAATGAAATATTTACGAAAAGGTATTTTAAATTAAGTTAATTCTTGAAATTTTATATTACTTGTTATCTAACTTTGTACAAAATCCATTATTTATATTTTAAAATAAAGAATGAAAAAAGGTGTAGCTTCTTCTCTACAAATCATTTTCCGAGCAGTTTTTCATATTAGGCTAGAAAAAACTAGTTACGAACACTATGCTCCTTTTTTTTCTTCTTGAGAATATTAATTTCAGACATAGGTCTATTTTAACATAGTGACTCCTTTATCTCAGAATTTATGCATTTTCCCATACGTAATGGGGCTCTATAATTCACATATGTCAAAGGATTCAACCTTTTAACTTTGGGGAACCCTTTGAGCTTACTATTTCTTGAAGGAACCTCTTGATCAAAGAGAAGAAACAATAAGATATCAAAGCTCTTTCCTACTCAAATTTACAAAACTATTATTGTATCTATGTTTTATCTCAATAGAAACGTCTTAATAAGATAAAGAATGGTATGGTAGTTAACAGAAAAAATAAACTTCCAAAAAGAAAAAGTCAAAATTTGGTGTTGTTAGAAAAAATTGGAAAGTTGGGATTTTGCGAGGCCCTTCAGACGTACGCTGTTGAATCCTTATCTGGTTCTTTGTATAAATATTAGAGTTAATTACTTCGTGAATATTTAGATCAAGTGAGAAAATGAATAAAAGAGCACATGGACTTGAAAAGCTAAACGTCGAAAATCAGAGTTCTGAAAGGGAAGAAGATAATGTATCGAAGAGGAAAAAAGCTTACTACAGTGCATACCGCCATTTTAATCAGCCGCAATAGATAAGATTCGATTCATTTATATATTTACGGATTTTTTTTAGAAATATTTATTAAGTAGTGTTTCTTTATATCTTAAAATATTTTAGAAATCTTGTGAAATCGGAATTAAGATGTAATCAGATGGAAATATAGATTCGTCTTTGCTCTCTCGTGTACACTTTATTGCATTAAAATAAGTACGATATTCTGGATTTGAGAAGATAATTAGTAATTGTAAATAATTAATTCGACGTTCACAAATGGAAATCGGCATCCAGAGGAAATATTTAGTATGTGTATGATGGAAACGTAATCTTCTGAAAATTTTCAGAACCGAACAAATTTTTGGATTGATCATTACCTTATTTCAAAAATAAAAAAAAAAAAAATGTATTATATAGTATTATTTCAAATTCCCAGTAATTATCAAAAAAAAAACCCAGTTTCATTTAAAATAAAATGAAGATAGATTTACAAGTAAAATATTAAATGAAAACGATTTTTTTTTTTTATTTTCGCTTCTAAATTGTTTGGGATTATTTCCGAATTTTCTTTTTTTAATAGATTCTTAAAATTGAATAGATCAAAAGAACTTCAAGCAGTACATAATAAAATTTTAAATATTATTGGTTTCAATTATTATTTCTCTTAATCTAGAAGTAACTGAGTTACTAATTATAAAACACGCAGTTAAGTGTGTGTGTGTAAAAGACAAATATTAAAAAACTTACAAAAAATCATAATTAAAGTCGGCTGTTTCTTGTTGATTGTCTGCATCGTAATGTACTATATATCATCAATAAATTAAGTATCTAGAATACATTTAATATTTGTTTTAATATAATACGCTTTCACATCTTTTAATTGTCCCAAGCAAAACTGTTAAACATTCACGTAACTGTTGCCACGTGATAACGACACTGACAGTTTTCTATACAAGAAGTTTTATAAATTTTACTCTTTTTAAGTTAAGTTAAAATATTTTTATAGGACATTTTGCTTGATTTCATTCGCGTTTAATTTTTCATATTTGATATAAATAAATTTAGGCATAGACTTTTTCCTTTTCATTATGTTTAAACGTGGCACTGTGTAAAAGTGATATAAAAGGTACATCGAAGTTAATTTTTAGTTAAATTAAAAAAAAAAAAAACATTAATTGTCATAACTTTCAATAAAAGCTCTAGATCATTCCTAGATAAGACTATATTCTTATAGAAAAATCTTAAGGCTAAAGGTCAAACGATTCAATTAATTAGAAACAGTAAGAAACCACTTACTTATTCCCTTATTAGCAGAATTACTAGCTACATTCTTTTAGTTATTTCTAGGAGTATTTCTGTTTATGTAAGGATTATCTATTATCAAGCTTACATCTGTAAAACTTTTTTTTCCTTAATTCATTTATTCTTCCACTTGTCAACAAAATGCCTGAAAATAGACAGAATATTGAGCTCAACTTGCTTATATTTACAAAATATGTTAACTGTATCATTAAAATATTCTCATACGCAAAGATTGGTTGTCCATAGACTTAGATACCGTATGAATCAATCTGAAACTTAAGTAAATTCACTTTAATAAATTAAGCGCTGATTAAAAAAAATTAATATTAATAAAACAAAAACCAAATTGCTCCCATAATTTTGAAGTGTTTATAAAACTTATTAACTAGAATATTATTCTAAAAAGTATTATAAGTATATTGTTCAACCCATAATTGCAATGATAAGAAATTACATTTGAGTCAAGAAATAAGCTCGACTAAAGACAAAATGTAAAGAAAAAATAATATACGGACTGCAAGATAATTACAATTTTAGCGTATTTATGTGTTACAGTCACACCTTTTCGAATTGGCTCAGTTTGTCAGAGAAACGATGTTTCTTAACCAGGATTTCGTGGACGTTTGATCTCAGTAAAGAAAGAATGATTTAAAACATCCCATTCGAAACAGATTATTCACAATAATCAGAACTGTTTCCAAATGATACATATTTTAACGAAATTAAAATTAGCAAATATTCTTTGAATTGAATAGATTTGTATGGTTTATTAACTAAGATTTTTTGTTGATACGTTACTTATTTTTCATAATATAAGATTTTATATTTATAAGTAATATTTCTTACCTTAATTGTAGCCATTGAAATTAACTGGCACTATTATTAATTTAACTTCCTACATATACATTCTATATCATGAATATGCAAGATCAATCAGATAAGTGGCCTTTCCATTTCAGGAAAACGAGTCCTTGAATTAAAAAAAAATAATAATAAAACCCTGGTTTTAGAATTTTGAGTAAGCCAAGATTTGTGGACCTCTTGCCAAAGCAAAGCTTTCCTTCTGTTATTAGATTCGATGAATGACATGGAATTAGTGTTTAAAAGAATTAAGCATTATAAAATTTTTGAAGAATTGTCTCAGAAATTGAAAAAGTGGTGGTTTCCTTAAGAATAATAAACTAGAGTTGCAGAGGTAGAAGGAGAAAAGATTATTTCTATTTCTAAATTTCATCATGCTGTCTGAAAGTAAGTAATTACCTTATTGTTTTTACAGGAAAATATGAACCCAGAACGGAGCTCATTCTCGTCTTCCTCTGTACCTGAGAAGATCGTGCAAAGGTCGCCTCAACCACCACCGGATGAATTAACTCGTTCGAGGACCTCCCTTTCACAGTTTGTATCTGGCTCATCCAAAGTTTCAGATAACGATTCGGGAAATATAACTTCTAGTTCAGAAGTTAAAGCTTCGGAGTTTGTATCTGGCTTATCAAAAGCTTCAGATAATGATTCTGGAGCAATATCCTCTAGTTCAGAAGTTTTTGGATCGTCTCTTGAATTGGATCCAAAATCAATGTGGAATCCTTTTCCATTAATTAGAAAAAGTACTAGGTTTTTATTAACTTAAAATTATAATTTATGTGTAATGTACGTAATTTTTATGTTTGTTTTGTCTGTCACAAATGTATTTGCTCAGATTTCTACGCTAATATGAATTTATCCGAGTTCAATTTTTAAATAAAAGCGCTTCTAAACCTAAATATTAAGCTATCTACTCTATGATAATAAAATTTTCTTAATATTTTCTCTTTTTTTTTTCTTTCAATTTTAGGGTATCTCTTCAAGCGCCTGAATTTTGACTGATAATCATGATTTTTCTCACAACTACAAGTATTGCTAAATTTCGATTTTTACTGTTATTACAATAAAATATTTGTATACAATTAACTTGGATAAAAAATTTCAAAATAAAAGAAAACGTAAAGTGATGCTCTTTTTATTTCACAATACGTAATTATTGCATTTTCCTCAAAGCTCTCTAATGTCAATACTTAAAATTCAAATTTCTTACAAGATAATGAATTATCACATAGTTACTATTTTATTTTTCATCCATTTTTAACGTAAGCTTTAATTATAATAGTTTTCAATCTCTTTTGTACACACACAAATTTAAACTCTTCAGAAATAAAAAAAAAAAATTGATTATATACAGCACATCTCATAAATACATGGACAAACCATTTTTATTTATTCTCGTTTATTAATAGGTATTAAGTCAAACAAATTTTAACTAATTCCATTTTGCATAATATTTGGTGTATTAATATATTACATACACCTTTTATTATATCCATCGCTCTAGCACATTTATTTAAATTATTATTTAAACAAAAACCACCATCTTAAGAGTTGAATTTAAATATTATGTCATATTGAAAAATACTAAACCTAAAGTAAGGATATAGAAGTAAATCTAAATAATGATGAGATAGGAACATTTCTTAAGAGTTGAAAATATTCGATTATAAAAATTTAAATCAAAAAGGGAATGAAATACAAGAAGCCTAAAAGTTTTTATTCATGAATTAACCAAATTTTTAACTATGACTGAAAATATTTCAAAACTTTTCTTCAGAAATTAATATTCAATCAAAATAGTGTATCAATAAATTAAAAGATTTTCTACTGAATATTTGGAGTTATCCAGAAGATTCTACATCATTATCATGAAGACTATATATTAACATTTTCTTTATTTCTCAATGTGTATAATGGCAATCTTAGTTTGGTCTAATGGTTTTTATTAAACATAGTTCACAAGAAGCATTTATTTTCCATTAAATCAAATGAATAAAGATTTAAATGAGATTCCTTTATTTACTACTATTTTAAATGCACAACAATAGAAATTAAATTTGATGTAGTTTAGAAAAATATAAAGGTCAAGGATAACAATAGAATACCTTAATCCGTTAGTAACTACTGAAATTTACAAATAAATATAGTACTTTAAAAACTGCGTTCGTTATCCGAAAATCATGCTCGAAAATGTGACAAAATTAAATGTTTCCCTGGAAGTTACGTTCTTGTGTATATATAAAGAAATGCTACAAAACTAGAGGACTGAAAATAAACATTTTTAGGTTACAATATTGTTTTTTCTGACTGAAATTACTTTAATTGGAAACACTCTTTTAGTTCAAATTTAATTTTTGTGATTAAATATTCCTTTTGAGAGTTTGAATAAAAATTGTCGATAGTGAAGCAGGCATATTTTTGACTAATTGTTAAAAGATGAATGTAAAATTACAGTATAAGAATAAACTCTATTTTCAGAAGAAATTATTTCAAAAGCACTTCAATTTAGCTAATGTGGAAATAACAGAAAACCTTTTTAAGAAAAAGGACAAATAATGCTAAGTGATTCTGCAGAGTTTTTCACATAAAATGCTGCATAATAATAATCAATTTTCTCTGCTTTGGATGTAAAAAAAAATATATATACCTGTAATTTTCAGAGGGACTAATAGATTATCATACAGGATTATTCAAAACGATTCATCCGATTCCAAAACTTCATATTTTCATAAATAAGCGATACAGAATAACTAATACATGAATGCAAAGAGAAGGCTCAAATTCCTCTCTTTGGCGTGGTGTGGAAATTTGGAGAGGGAGGGGCCAACTCAAGTGTCATCCTCGTCACTTAACCGAGTTTCAAAATTACGAGGTCCGTCCCTGATAGCCATCGTGTCACTTCTAATGCAACGTTAATAAACCAATCAATCAATACAAGTGTTCAATAATTCGATTTAAAAACCAACGTTTTTATATGGTGGCAAAGTTTATTAAAGAAAATTATTGAAATATTAGTTAAAACTGTTAGTTATTTTTAACTTAAAAATTTACTTAAAAAGAAACATTTGTGAGAGTATTAAAAAATTCATAATACTCATAAAATCAAAACATGCATTTGAAAGTTTGTAAATCATTCTATTAAAAAAAAAATGGGAACCAGAATTCAGAAAAAATTATTGTGATAAGACACGGCGCCAAATATTGGAATCTTTCTTTCTTGCCAATGATTACTGACTGAAAAAAAAAAAGACAATGTTCTCAAGCTTTAGAAAAAAGAACGCGTCGTAAAATGTTCAATAGAAAGAATCGGGGACAGAGGATGATGTTTCAGATAAATTTTGTGACATTAATTTATTAATCATATCAAAAATTTATTTTACTATAATGAAAAGTTACAAATGATCACACAAAACGTCTCTTACTCTTTGTCATTAATTTATGATTCGAAAATATTTTTAATTTATTTGTACAAATTGATTTGTAAACAAATATTTGTGCTTATTTTTGTCAGATTTTTCGTTTTTAAAAAATTAATTTCAAATATTCAAAGATATTTTGAAATTTTTTCCCATATATTGTACATTTTTCACTTAATTTTAATGTTTTAAACAAATATCGTGCATTCTTCATATATTGTGGAATATAATTTCTCCTTTTTTTCATGACCAGCTTCTGAATTTGAGTCTCTTTTCGTGTGTAGTGTGATCAGTTACAATATAGAAGTAGTAATAACTTCACAAAGTCTAATGACTAATAAATTATGAAAGTGTTTAAACTTAATGCATTTTTAGGTTGTTTTAAAAAATGTTTATTTTTATTGAGCCCTATCTAACATACAATAGAAGAACTTTAAAATAAGGGAATTCAAATGTACCTGAAAATTATTTTTTCTGGTTACCCTTTCAAACGACAACCCTCCAATTAAAATTTAGGAGTATATTTTTCCAAGGGAAAACAGAAGATATCTGTCATGAATTCAATGAAAATAAAGCGTTGCGAAAAATTAATGGCCTCAGAGGTAAGACACTAATGCTGTATTGTCCTCGAGCTATGGTGAACATTTGTAAGTGTTTTTACAATTTATAATGAATTAGTTATACATATCTATACATTGTTATACATTGTGTACATTGTGTCATGTATCGAATACAAAAGAAATTGTTTTATTTATTCAGTGTGCATAAAGGTTGGAGTCCATGAATAGAATAAAATCTGAATATACTGCACCAAATATTTATTCAAAATTTTGCTATAATTTTGGGCCACGTTATAAAAAGAAACCAAGATATGAAATGTCTGTGTATAAACCTTAATTATATAAAAATCAAATTTTGAATTAGAACACAAACAAGTAGTAGTTTCTAACCCCAAGTCATAGAAGTTTAAATTGGATTACTTAAAAAATGTGAGACAATAGTGATGAAACACAAAACAATCACTTATAATATGATGAACTGTGAGACATAACAGGAAGGATGCCTGATTAGATTGTGAAAATTTGATTCCAAAATATACATTGAATTTGAGTTTAAATTAAAACCATATTTTTTAAAAAATATATATTCTGAAATATCTTACTCTTGTCATAAAGCATCTGAAATTTACTTCAATTCATAATAGAATTAATCAGGAATAAAAACTATTTTTGTCAACATTTTATTCTGAATGTATCATTTCTAACTTTTTGATTACCACACAGTATTATTGGAACAAAATACGGATGTACAATTCTTCGAAAATAGTAAAACCTTAACACCTTAAATACAAATATATATCTTAAAACAAGATAAAAATGTATAATAATTTCTCTGTCAATTAAAAAAAGACAGTTTCCTTACACACTTATGAAGTGAAAAAAAAAAATAGAATTCTTGTCGAGCATCATCGCTGTATAGTCATAGATAGAAAAAATGTAGCAAAATGGCTCAAAATTTTAACAACACTGCTTTTTGAATACTGTAATGTTATTCTATAAAATATAAGCTTCATACACAAATATTTACATGCATGAAAATAATTTTAATGCAAATTAAAGTAAGAAGTCACTAAGCTACGATTACGATGTAATATGAATACAGACAAAAAAACACCTGCAAAGCACAAATAACTACTCACAGAAAATCATTTCAAATCATAAATCATGATCAATAACATTTCAACAACATTTTTATATCTTAAATAAAATAATCTTTCTACAGTTGTGAGTAATTCACTGGGGAAAAAAAGTAAACAAACACAGACGCGAAAATGAGTATGCGTACATACTCATTTTAATATTCCTGTATTCTACCGCGTGTAGCGTGGTAAATACGAAATATAGTTCGAAATATTAAGGCAAACCATATTTGTTTTTGAACCCCACTTTGTAAAATACGTTGTCAGTATATAAAAGGAACTTTTATAGTCCTTATATCTGTAATAATTTTTTGAGAATGCTGATTTCCCATTTTTTTTTTGGTTTTGAATACTTGTAATGTTCACATTCGATAAAGGTATACGCTCAAATCTGATACAAACATACTCATTTCAAAATGAGTACGTCTAGGTATTCATTTTTGAGTATTTCTTTTTTCTCCGTGCACTAAAGACCCGTGGTGTAGCATGGGCTAATGCATGTTAATTCTGTTGTAAATTAAAGTCTTCCTGTGGCGTGGTGTGGAAGTTAGGAGATAGGTTTCCAGCTGGGTGTCCTCCTCGTTACTTGACCGAAGTTCAAAACTACGAGATCCGTATCCAATAGCCATCGTGTTGCTTTAGGAGCAGCGTTAATAAAAACCAACCAAAGTTTAGAAATATGTTCGGAAAAGATAAATTAAAACCTCCTGTAATTGAAAGATCCTTAACGCCAAAATATTTTTAGAACATTAATAGCATGACTGTAGACTATACCACGAACAAGCGAGCTTGGATGATTTCAGAAATATTTAGTGAATGGTTATTGAAACTACATAAAGATATGAAATCGAGGAAGAAAACATTGCTCTTATCAATGACACTTAAGCCCATTCCAAAATATCAGAGTGTAGAAGTTTATTTCCAAGCACCAAAAACTACTGCAATTCTACAGCCCGTTTTATTAACGTCACACTAGAAGCAATACGAGGGCTAGATTACGATTTTGAGCCTCGGCCGAGAGACGAGGAGGGAGGATCTGGCACACCCCTCTCTCAACTTTCACACCATGCCAACGGGAAGATTTGGGGCTCGACAGATTTAACGTGCATCAGCTCCGGCTACACGACGGGTCTCAAGTGGTATCAAGGCTCGAACCCACGACTCGATGAAAACTGCCGGCCGCGAGTCCACGACCATGACCATTAGGCTACCGTGGAAGGACATTTGCCCTCGACAGCTTTAGCACCACTACACGGCGGATCTTTAATGTGGCATCAAGATTCTAATCTATAGCTTCTCAGAAACAACGCCTTCTTTAACCTTGCGACCAATGATCACTCGGCTACTGCGGTTCATAGTTTTCGAGCCATTCATTTTTGAATACGTTTATTTTTATTTGTGAAAAAACCGAGGAAAATATTTTTTAAAAATTATGTAAGATGAAAAAGAAAAAAAAAAGGCAAATTTGAAAAAGTTTCTGAAAAAGTTGGCTTTTAAGGATATTAGTTAGTGCATGTATATATAATATCATATGAATAAACATGATAGTGGACACGCGGCAGGTGGTTTTCGTCGAGTGAGTGAGTGAGTGACTGTGAGGTTTTATGGCGCAAGAGCCATGGTAGGCTATGCTGCGCCAAAACATTTGTTAAAAAGAATTAAAATTTAAAATTCTTAAACAGAAATTCACAGAAAATACAAGCTGAAAGTTAAAAATTCAAATTTGGTGTAAAAGGCCAATATGTCTTAAAAAAGCAAATAAGTTTAAAAAAGCAAATTCTTAAAAAAGTCTTAGCAAGTCTTAAAAAAGCAAATTTTAAATCTATCTGACTTGGTGGGGGGAAACCCTCCACCAAGTCAGATAGATTTAAAACAGATGAATGAAAAAAAGTCCGGCGATGGTGATCAAACACCGGACAGTCAATTAAAATATGATGAATAGAGTAAGAGACATGACAGGAAGGACACTCGGGAGCACCCTCCCCAAATAAAAGATGTCTATAAGTAAATCAAGTATGTCCAATGCGAAGGCGAGTCAATCTGACATCGGCTCTTCGCATTGGAAATACAGGCCATTCTCAAATGTTTGGCTTCACCGAGTGTAATTTATTATTGTCTTGAAGACTCCAAGATTCCTGCCATGTCTGATGAATGAGCATTAAAATGTGACTTCGTATGTCCTCAAAAGGGACTGCAAGCTGCAAAGGAATCGTCGCCGATCGTGCAGCCGAGTCTACTTGTTCATTGCCTAAAATTCCTACATGACTAGGTATCCAGCAGAATCTTATAACATAACCCCTGCTGTATAGCTGGCAAACAATATCAGCAATTTCTACCATAATCGGATGACTTCGATCTTCAAGATGTACCAATGTTTCCAGGACGCTCCTGCTGTCAGTATATATGATGAACTTTCGAGAACTGGACTTCTCGACTAATCTAAGGGCACAGTAAATGGCGACTGCTTCGGCAGTGTAGACACTGCAGGAAGAGTCGAGCCGGTAACTGCGCCTGATGTCATTTGAAACGACACCACAGCCGACATATCCAGTTCCTTTCGATCCGTCCATATAAATAGGAATAAAATCCGCATACTGACAGCGATGGAAGGCAAAGATACTCTGGAAAACAATGGGACATGTGGTGATCTTGCTGTATGAAGCAAAGGGGTTATGATACATAAATCTTGGCATATTCCAAGCTGGAAATTTAATAAAATTTCGTTGCTGAATATCCAAGTCATGTAGGCCGAGTTCCTCGATGAATTCCTTTATCCTCTCGGGAAAAGGGCGGATGAAAGAAGGCAGAGCACTATACAATCTCCTTAAAGACGGGCTGATATTAATGTTATGTAATGGGTGAGATGACAGTGATGAGATTTTGAATTGATAATAGAGCGACTGTTTCAGGCGCCGCGAACTCAAAGGCAGCTGGTTACAGAGGACATAGAGACTCTCCACAAATGACGTTCGAAGCACCACAGTAGATTTTCAGAGCATTATGGTGGACTGGGTCAAGCTTCCGCAAGGTAGTTCTGCGGGCAGATCCGTAGACGATACATCCGTAGTCGATCCGAGACAGAATCACCGACTGATATACTCGGAGTAAAGAAGTTCGATCCGCTCCCCAAGAGGTGTTGGACAACACCTTCAAGATATTCAGGGATTTCTTACACCTCTTCCGCAGATGTAAAATGTGCGGAAGGAAAGTGAGTTTGCGGTCGAAAATTACTCCGAGGAAGCGAACGTCAGGGACGACAGGAATAGATGTATCACGGATGTGTATGTACGGATCGGGATGAAAACCCCGTTTTCTACAAAAATGCACGCAACTACTCTTGCTGGGAGAAATACTATGCCCATTCGAGTCACACCATGTAACCAGGTTATTGAATGCGGTCTGAAGCCTTCGCTCAATGATACGCATTGACGATCCTTCGCAGGAAATCTGTAGATCGTCAACGTATAATGAACCATGAACTGGTGGTTGCAAATGAGAAAGTATGGGAGAAATGTGACAAATAAAAAGAGTGGGGCTCAAAATGCTCCCCTGAAGAACTCCTTCAAATTAAATAAAAGATGAAGAAAAAACATTACCAACCCGTACTTTAAATGATCTAAAAGAGAGAAACATTTTAATAAAAAGAGGCAAATTGCCTCTCAGACCATAATCGTATAGAGTGCGCAGAATCCCATAGCGCCACGTACGGTCATATGCCTTTTCGATATCAAAGAAAATAGAAACCAAATGATTCCTCCGAACGAAAGCAGAACGAATCTGACTTTCGTGTAGAAGGATAATATCTACTGTGGATCTTCCTTTACGGAAGCCACTCTGAAACGGAGGGATGCATTGATCCTTTTCCATTTGATAAACGATACGAGCATTGACCATACGTTCAAGGGTCTTACACAGGCAACTCTTCAGAGCGATAGGCCTATAGTGGAGAGGGTTCTTTGGATCCTTACCAGGTTTCAGAATAGGAATAACGATTGCTTTCTGCCACTGGCTAGGAAGCACATGCTCCTTCCATATTCGGTTGAATAGGTAAAGGAGACTGACAAGTGAATCCTCGCTCAAGTGGTGAAGCTTATCGTATGTTATTCCATCAGAGCCTGGACTGGTATTGTGAGCCAAGGACAGAGCCTTTCTCAATTCCCACATGTCAAAGTCACAGTTATAAGGGAGTGGTTGCCGACACCTGAAGTTGATAGGTGTCTGCTCAGAACGATTCTTAGTCGCTAAAAATGTGGCGCTATATGAATCAGAGCTTGACACACTAGCAAAAGAGTGGCCAATGACATTGGCCACTTCGACAGGTGAAGAATGCACAGCATTTGCAGTTTCCAGTATCGGGATGGAAAATTCCCGATACTGGGAGTTTGCAGCTTTTACCTTTCTCCATAATTGTTGACTTGTGGTAGACGATGTGATGGAAGAGACATACCTGATCCAAGATTCTCTCTGACTATGTCGCCTTACTCTGCGAGCAATCACCCTTGTCCTTTTAAAGGCTATGAGATTTTCGGTTGTGGGATACCGTCTGAAGATACCCCACAATTTCCTTTGTTCCCGGTAGGAAGATTGACAATCCTTATTCCACCATGGTTTACTGATCTTCCTCTGTGATGTTCCACTCTTCTGTATCGCTGCATCAGCAGCATTCACGATAGAGGCAGTGACATTTTGGACAGAGCTATTAATATCTTGATCTTGAACCATTGTACCGGTAATAACTGCTAACCGTGTGAATAAATCCCAATCTGCCCGGTTGAAGCGGTAAGTGGGAGGACGTATTCGCACCCCACTACCATGAACCTGGGAGACTAGGAGAGGGAAATGATCACTATTATAGAGATCATTTAGAACCTCTAAATTCAGGGACGGTAGCAGTGTCGGTGAACAAATGGCTAGATCAAGGTAATGAAATGTCCTAGTGGGAGCATGGAAATACGTCTTCTCGTCGGTGTTCAGCAGACAGAGACTGTGATCAGAGATCAATCGCTCGATCTGCCGACCACGAGAATTTCTACCATCATACCCCCACTGAGGGCTGTGTCCATTAAAGTCACCTAGCAGAAGGAAGGGAGCTGGTAACTGATCGACTAGGTGGTTCAAATCGGTTTGTGACACATCATCGTTAGGTGGCAAGTAAATGCAACAGACTGTGATTAATGTGCTGGTATGGATCCGCACAGCCACAGCCTTCAACTATGTGGTCAATGTAACTACGTTATGAGGACAGTTTTGGGATGCCAGAATGTAAACACCTCCAGAAGAAGGTGATGCGACATCAACATCCCGTCGTACACAATGATATCCACGCACTCGGGTTGTCATATTACTCTTCAGAAAAGTCTCCTGAAGAGCAATGCAGACAGGTTGGTGCGTAGACAGTATGGATTTGAGATCCTCTAGTCTTGGTCGTAAACCACGGCAGTTCCAGGAAACAAAAGCCATTAAATGGGTGCACTAGAAGATGAAGGTCCCGTTTCCAGGACCCCCATGGAGTCATAATCTTCGGGCGATGGGTGTAGTACCACCTCATCCCCGTCAATGACCCTAGTCTTTTTGCGAGGAACGCTGTTCTTCGCAGCAGATTTTAATTTTTGCCTCTGCAAACCCTTTAACCTAGCCAATGGCTTAGTCTGATTAGCCTTAGCAGAGGAAGATGTTTTAAGAACATTAATTTTTTTCGTTTGCTGTGGAGCATTAACCTTTGTAGAGGTAGGGGTTTTAAAAACATTTACTTTTTTCTTTTGTTGTGGTGTCTTAGTTGTAGATTGAGTGGCAGTAAGAGATTCAGGAAATTGAGTAGATTTCGAAATCTTTATTGTTTGTGTGGCGGTGGCGTAACTCTTTCCCTGTACAGGGGTGCGGGAAATTACTATACGTCTTACCTCAGGGTATGGGATGTTTTGCAGTGTTTTTACAGTCGTAATCTCTTTCTCTTCTTCTCATTTAGGGCAAGAGCGGGAATATGCAGGGTGGTTGCTCTGACAATTGACGCACTTCTCTGCAGCGTTACAGGAAGCACTTTCGTGCCCTGTTGCTGAACAGCGAGCGCACATCAATTGTCCCCTACTTGCGTTCTTAGAATGTCCAAAACGCTGGAAATGAAAACACCGTAGAGGATTGGGAATGTATGGTCGGACGGAGAGTCTTAGATATGCAACCTGCACTGTCTGTGGCAGGGTAGGATTCGAAAAGGTCAAGGTGAGGTGCTGGGTGTTAAGCACCTTACCATCTCTCTTAATCGAAATCCTCCGAACGCCACAAACTTGCTGGTTCTGCATATTCTCTAAAATCTCCTGTTCTGGCACATTCGCCATGTCCAGTGAGGATACAACGCCACGAGAATAATTTAAATTGCTATGAGGTGAAGTGGACACGGGAAAGTGTCCCAAAGACTTCATCTTCATAGCAAGTTCCGTCTGTATCTCATTATTTACTTCAAGTAATAGGTCACCTGATCTCAATTTCTTTGACTGTTCCAATCATACCCTGTATGCCCTTTTGTATAAGAAAAGGAGAAACGTTATTGAAGGAATCTTCCACTCTTTTAACTATAAAAAAACGTATGGTGCTTGTGTTAGGAATATTTTTTTATTTGTGTCATATAAATATATCGCCTCACTGGAAGTAGATTCGTGTTGTTCAACACGGTCTGCCCATGTTGCATTTTTAGCCTTGGGAGCCAAAATCTGAATATCTTTAGTTGTCACCATATTGCCTTAAAAAGAGAGAGAAAAAAAAAAAAAAACACGGAAAGACTTCAAGTTCGATGGGGCCTCCACCAGACCCCATCTCCCCACCCTTTCCTAACGTGGAAACGAGTAACCTCCGGAGAGATTCGTTCCAGCCGGACAATGTGAACTGCCCCATTACGTGCCCAGGCAGAGGCACAGTCCAAGGCCGAAGCCAAGGAGGATTTCTCGTAATGGGAGGGAGGTCACACCATCCAGCCACACGCAACCAAGGCTCTCCCTCTGGGAACATTTTGAGGATGACGTTTCAAAACTGTAACCGACGGCGCACGCAATTCCTCTCCTCGCAGACCCTTCTCCAACCAGAGCCCGTTCCAAACATGCCCATGCGGTCTCCCACCTGGTACCTCCGCATGAGAGATAGTAAGGCCCCGCATTGCCAGAGCTAGGCACGCAGGAGATCGGCATTGATACGCCGTCGGCCTTTTAGTGTTTTAGTAGAGACACCACAAATATATATTTTTTATTTTTATAATTTTTTTATTTTATTTTTATTTATTTTCTTTTTTTGTAACACAAATGTTAGCACATACACAGAAAAAATTAAACTGTGTTAGAGTAAACTATTTTCCGCTTGATATCATACAATATCAAGCAGAAGAACCCCCAAAGCAAAACACATGACAAAGAAAAAAAGAGGGGGAGAAGAAAAGGAAAAAAAAGATCACTGAGGTACCTCGGGGTTGTAATGCCCGTACTCATCTGAAGATGAGCCCCCTGAGGGGGTGGTTTTCGTCGAGCCTGGATGCCACTAAAGACCCGCCGTGAAGGCGGGGCTGATGCACGTTAAATCTGTCGTGGCTCTAAGTCTTCCTGTGGGCGTGGTGTGGAAGTTAGGAGAGATGGGACCAGATGAGGTGTCATTCTCGTCACTTGACCGAGGTTCAAAATTACAAGGTCCGTCGCCAATAGCCCTCGTGTTATTTCAAGTGCAACGTTAAGAAAACCAACCGATCATATAAATAAAACTTTAATAACTTTTTTATTAAATTCAAGTAAGCAAATTTTCTTTATAAGTTACAAAAAATGTTTATATGAGGAGGCGAAATTTTGAGAGCAAAGCATAAGGTCATTTTAAAAACAATTCTTGAGTAAGGATATGAGGAGGATATCCCCAGGATATGAGGGGAATGTAAAATATCGTATTTAAGACTCCCTCTGCGATGCACAGTAGTACCTCTTGCAAGAGACAATTCTGTTTGTCTCGGTCCCTTTGAATAACCTTTATATTTACCTCTTATTAAGGGACAAAGTGTCTGGTCCGGTGGGTGTCCCTTACTGTGTGATGTAAGTGCGATGGTGATGATTAATGGTGCAAGAGCCAAGTGTGACTATGCTGCCTCAAACAAGATGTAACTGTGGTCTAGACGTTTTAAAAACTGAAAATAAGTAAAAAGTGGTTCACAAAAAGAAAGTCGAAAATAGTGAGTGAATGTAAATTTTATTGGCGCAAGAGCCAGAAATGGCTATGTTGCGCCAAACAAGATTAAACTGTGGTCTAGACGTGAAGTTGAAAAAAAAAAGGTAAAAATGGTTGACAAGAAGGAGGGTCGAAAATAGAGAAGGACGGCCACGGTATCCCGGGGGATGCGTCACCTGTGTTTACCTAAGACAGTAAACCCCATAGGGAAAAAAAGAAAGATCACTAGGGTGTCTCGGAGTTGTGATGCCCGTTCGTGCCTAAAGAAGGCAAGATCCTCAGGGCCCTTATTGTGAGGTACTACTTTATATCTTTTGAAATTATTAATAGAGCTTAAAGATTTTTGAATGTACCTGATAAGGATGTTTTAATCATTCTATAGAACTATAAAAGTAACTTTTTAGACAAAAAGATTTTTCGCCTCATAGTTGAATATGAAAAACATGAGAAAATTTTAACATGAGAAAGAAAAAAAAGAAGAAACAGAGAGAAGTTATAAAAAATTTCCAAAATCAAAGTTCTTTCATTTTTCAAAGAAAATAATCAAGGATATCATTACAATTTTTTGTTCACTAATTTGTGTGCATTTTTTTTTTCATATGAGGAGCAAAATATTTTGTATATTTAAAGAACACTTTTCTGTAAGTAATGGTACTTTTATATGCAATTATGTCTCAAAATTCATGTCCATTTTCAAATAAAAAGAGAAAAAAAAAAACCTTTTTGATTAAAAAATTGTTTTTATATTTCTATAAAATGATTAAAATATCTTTATTAGGCATACAAAAAAAATTGAAACACTTCTTATAATATTAAAACATATATGTCACAAAAACAAGGAGTTTTAAATTCGTTTTTCTACTTTTTTCCACATGTCTTGGTATCCTTAATGCCTGCTTTCTGAAACAATCTCCAAAATAAATATTTTGACAAGTTTCGGTATCCTTCATCATCCACTTAAAAGTTAAGTTTTTTTTATTTTTCATTCATTGAATTATTATCTTTCGATTGATATATTACTTTTGTATACATGAGAACAAGAAGTTGAAGGAATATAAGCACAAAAAAAATCAGTTTTAACCTTTCTTAAAGATGTTCGTAATTTCATGCTATGTTTTTAAACTACAACTTTAAGAAAACTAATTTTATTTGGTTTTAATCATTTCTGTGTAGTGTTTTACTGCTCTTTTCAGTGACTACAACTTTCATTATGAGCATTTCACTTATTAATTGAATTCCAATTACGTTTTTTACATTCATAATTTCACGATTTATATGTTCTTATTCATCATATATATTGATACGTTTTGATATTACATGAAGCAAAAAATTTTAGAAAGGGTTCATTTTGTTATTATTATGCATATATTTATCTTGTTCGTCAGGTGTAATTAATGCTCAGGAAAAAAAAGTGATCAGTTACTAGAAATACAAACTGAAATTATACGAAAATGCAATCACTTTTAAGTGAAACATATAGCTAATGTTTTAAAATGGCATGTAAGTTAATTGAAACATATAATAATTATTTTTCTCAATCAAAAACTTTAAAAAGGATTTTCTAAGTGGTGTTTGTGTTTTTATGATAATATTATTGTATTTAAAATGCCACTCCTTCCTCATTTGCTAAAACCTTCCATTTTTTCTGTGTGTATTAAATAATGCATATAACAGAATTAGGGATCAACTTTGCAATACAATTAAAAGAAATTCATTATGTAAGGAATATTAAGTTCCTTACTGAATTTTAGCACTTATGTTAATATTCTTTGTTTTCTCCAAAACTAAAGGAGTTATTGTAATATTGTATTGTCTATCTGCCATTAAAAACATTTTTTGAGAATATGACAAAAACTTTCATAATAAAATATTAACAAATGCAGGAGAAGTAAGATTTTGATACTTTCAAAATAATTTTTTTTTAATTAAATTTTTTTTAATTGTGTCAACAATGCCTCCACATTACATAGAAATTCATTATTTTGAATTAAAAACAATAAGACATGATATAGCTGAATTTTTAAGTGAACAAATAAAAAAAAAAATGTTCAAAAGGTATTGACTCACATTAACAAAACTTCGCAAAAAGTTGATTGAAGTAAGTATAAATAGAACATCCCAAGACAATCATAGAATATTTAGAAACACTAATAAATAGCACAGGTGAATGCATATAATTGGATGATGTTAAAATTCTTCAAAAACTACTAAGTTTATTTCAATTCTGTGAAAAAAAATGAGTGAGTTTAATGAAATATATACTATCTATTTTACAGAAAAGTAAAAATTTCTAAAACACTTTAAGAATCTTAATTTGTTAAATTGATGGCGTAGGGCATGCTTACATTAAATAACATGATCCATATTATCTGCCAAGGAAAAAAAAATATTAAGTAAAATGAAAGATGAAGACAATGATTTAATTATGAAATATTTGGTAAATTTAGAGAAGTAAAATGTGTGTATTTGAGTAGATAGACTAAATATGAGATGAGTGTATATAAATAGAGTAGAAATGTTAAAAAAAAATATTGAATCTTCAAAATAAATGGCATTAAAAATCTGTAATAAAAATAAATTTTCATTAGAATATTATAGACCGTTTATTTAATAAAAATGATTGTTACAAATCTTCATTTAGTAATTACATACATATCATGAAAACTCATTTAATAGAGAATTTTGAAAAATGCTATGAAATATAATTTCCTCAAAACAAGGCATATTTTTGATGATGTATAAAAATAGATCTGACTTTTGAACCAGTTTACATTTCTAAAATGAATAACAGTGTAATATATGCATAGTGAATATACTAATATTATATAGAAATAATCATCATACTGATACAATGCTTCTTAATAAAGCTATAAGAAAAAGGTGTTATGATATTACAAACTTTTAAATAACACTTTAATATGTCATTCATTAAATTTTAAACACATAAGATATCAGTTCCAAATATTCAGCAGTATAAAGTACAAGCAATTGCTTGATAATGAATTGAATCATTTATTTTATCCATATCCAAAATATTCACAGCAACAAATATGCCATTGACGCTACAGTCAGAAGAATCGAAAAACACCGAAGAAACATAATTTCATAAGCAGTTATTTATCCATATATTGACAATGCTTCATAATAAAGATATAAGAGAAGTATTTAATAGAATTACAAACTTTTACAAATTTTTCAGCACTATAAGTCATTCATTAATTTTTAAGCAGAAATTTCAGTTCTGAAATTCCTGTTAATAATAGTTATTATTATAATCAATTGCTTTGAAATAAATGCAATCATTAATCTTACTTGCATCTCTAAGGCATTACATCAACAAAAGTTATGCTTACACTACATATATAAACGACGAAAAGCTTGGGAAAATTAATATGCTTACTTTTATGTTACAAATATATCTCACCTTTATTAACAAGGATTCAGTAGGAAAAAAATTCTGACTATCAAGGGTCCTTACCTTAGCTTTACTTATTTGTAAGAAGTAATGTACATTACACCATTACAGTCATATCAAAGTGGACCTTGAGCACAGTTATAAATGTCTCAAGCATCAACTTTTCTATATACATTACAGTACATAAACTTTACAAATACAGGATTGAGAAACTGCTCTTTGAAAATCAGATCAAAATATTTAAGAAATATTTTCTACATTGTCAAAAGCGCTGTTAAAGGAATTTCCACGTTGTCTTTTAAGATGATCTTTTCGACTAAAATGTTTATTGCAAATAATACATGAGAATTGCTTAGTAATATGTGTAGACATGTGTCTGAATAAAGCGAACTTATCTTTAAATATTTTTTTTTTTTTTTTTTTTTTTTTTTTGCATTCTTAACACTTGTTATTCATTATTCATTCTATCCATGTGGACATTTTGATACTCCTTGTAGCTGTACTCACTGGAAAATGCCATGTAGCAAAATTGGCAAAGAACTGGTTCTCCTTCTTGATACAAACGTAAATAACACTTTTGCTTTTAAATGACACTTTTTGGAAAATGCTATCCTTTAAAAATTGCATACATAGTCTTTCTCTAGTGTGAACTCTTAAATGAGATTTTAAATATTAATATCAAGCAAATTCTTTGTTACATTCCTCATATTTTTGAGATTTTTTGCCAGAGGGAAGAAACAAATGTCTTTTCACTCTTTGTTGTAAGATGTATCTTGCATACTTCCCATTGAAATACTATTCTTTCATGCTGGGAACTTATATGCTGTTTTAGATCATTTGCTCCCTGAAATACAGATTCTCAAAAGTGACATCTATGAAAACGTTCGCCTGTATGAACTTTCGAGTGGCACGATAGTTTTATCAAAGTATCAAATTCATTGTTGCAAACAAAACAAAAGTGATTTTTTTTCCTTGTACTTTTGAATTTTGCATGGCTAAGCACAGTGAATTCACAAATTTTTTTTCAAATTCATCAGCGAAAATGACGTATTGATAGTGTAACATACGTAACATATCCTTATTCCTGGTTTCTGTTACTTGATTCGGCCTTCTTTTATGTTTGTTGGTCGATCTACCAACGTTCAGGGACGTCTTAAGGCATGGGCCAACTGGGCCGGGGCCCAGGGCCTCGCCTTTGGGGGGGGGGGGCGCGTCTCGTTCTCTACTCGGCATCAATAAGATCATGATCAGAATAATTTCAATCGTCACATATTATTCCCGGACATGACTGGTTGAAGACAGTTATTTCTATTATAAATATTTCTATTTACAGTGTTTGTAGAGAATCAGGGAAAATATTAGTTTTTTTCCTAACGCGAGATATATTCAATCAACTAATAAAAATACTACTGTGGGAAGGAGTGTCACAGACATAACAGACACTCCTTCCAGCGACCTTTTATTTATTTGCACACTTTAGGATCGCTCTTGAATAGACAAAAAATACACTTAAGTCCCCAACAGAAGTTACAAAAACACATTCCTTATTTTATGGGCTAATAAAAAAAGAGGGTTGAAATGACCCTGAAGGAAATCACACTTTTTTGAAGAAACGAGTGCCTACAGTTCTAAATCGGCAATTTCTTCCTTTAAATTTAATTTCTTTGAAACAGCAGAAGGTAATTATGTTTTTATTTTTGATTTGTATTTCTTTGAGATTTCTTGAGATAATATACAAATATTTCTTTCGCATTAAAAAAGTAAAATAATATGTCATGTATTTTCTTTTTTATAGAGAGAGATTTTTAAAAATAATATCTTGTTCTAAGAAATTCTGCTCATTTTTTGTAAATTTTCACTCTATCCCTCTGAACAACATGAAATAATCTCTTAACTATTCATAAAATTATATATAAATATTTAAATGGATTTTTTAGAATATTTATAAATTGATTAATATGGATAAGTACGCACTTCCTTCATTTTGAACGCACTATGATCTTCCAAAAGAATTTGAATGTGTATTGTAATTCGGGGAAATTTTTTTGTTTGCTTCTTTTATGGAAAGCGTTATTTTAATCGTTTGATAATTCAAATGATTGTTCTTTTTATTATTATTGAAACGCAAATAAAAAAGAACATTTATAAAACTAATGTATTATATTGCTACAGATTGTAGTAATGTAGTATAAACGTTTAAAAACAGTCATTTAACAGGAATCCTAGAGTACGATTTGATTATTAGATAAATAAATGATTGTACACTAATTTAATGTTTTAAGAGTAAATATCAAAAATGGAGAAATTATCGTCCAACATGGTACAAAATAAGAGATTTTTAGTGTATAAGACACCTCAATTTATATATTCTACATGCGTGTGTATGTTTAATCAGATTTTCCTGCAGAAAATTGAAATTTATTATATATACTTTACTTTTATACACCTTTTTATTAACAAACTAGTGAACGAGTTTCTTCCTTCTTTTTCTGAAACAGAACAAAAAAAAAAAGCGAAATTCTACACATAGTTATGTGCAGATTACGTGAAATACGGCATAATGCTTTTTAGAACAGTGTATTTATTTATTTATTTTTAATAGCAAAATAACACTTTTTTCGAATAACTCGTCCACAAAATGTGTTATTTTAAAAAATCTCTTAGGTTATTTTTAAGATATTAATAAAAGTGGAGCCATCATTTGCTAAATTATTCGTAAGTTTTCTGTATATCATCTTGTACCTGTTCAAAAATGAATTATAGTCTTCGTTATATTTCTAGAGAGAAAAAAATTCTTTTTAGAAAATCTCTAAGAAAACATATTAAGAATATTAATAATTACCTCCGTATAATTTAATTATGCAGCTGAAGATTCATAAAAAATGCTGAAATTTAGGTAAGCAAAACTAAATACAATGCTCAAAAAGGTTAGGGGAACATGCAAAGAAGCTAAGAAAACTATACGAGACAGACAGACATGGATATAAAATGGAGAGTAAACGTCTAACAAAATGCAGTACAGAAAAAAAAAATTGAATGGGAGCTTTAATTATATGAAACGAGGGGAGGAACGCTTGATGGATCTTATAAAAGAATGTAAACGTTACAAAAATAATCCCGATTCGATGCGTGAATTAGTTCTAATTATCGAAGAGAGGAAATTAGCAGAACATCAACACTTAGAATTGGGGGGGGGGAGAGAAAGCTAAAGTTAATATCGAAAATAGCAAAAAATACGGACACTAGAACTGAAATTAACATTCAAGATTTTTTTCTCTTCAGATTCTTTAGTCAATAGCATTCGCATACTGCAGTGATAATTCCTAGTAAACCAGAAGGTTTGGGTTTCTTTTTTCTTTTAAATCTTTAGAACGTGCATTTGGAGCTAAAAGTGTTCCAGATAAATATAAGCCAGAAATTTTATTAAATTTACTAGAAGAAAAAGCTACAAATATTATTACCTATATTGAAGATGATGATTTTGAAAATTATGAGAAAATAAAAGTCTTTAATGCGTCTTGAATTTGAGCCTACTCTCCAATCATATCTAGAGATTTCAAAAAAGCAACGTGTCACAATTGTGAATCATATGTACAGTTTGCGAGAGGATTATCAACAAATTGGGAATATCATTTAAAATTGAGAGACATTTCAAATGTTGAATCATTATAAGAATTAATAGTGTTTCGGATAAATTGTACAGTACGTTAGATAACGAAACCGCTTCTCATATAAATAAGTATTCGTCAAGAAAATAAATGGTTCGATTCCTTGACACTTGGCGACAGAAAGTGATTTATTTTATTCAACTAGTGGTAAACCATTAGTGGGAGTGTTAATTCTTACCACAATAATAATAAAGGTATGACGAACATTTTTCTCTACTGTTAGCCATTAAAAATGTGTCTTGAGAAAATCTGAAAGTCATTGTTTAAGTAATGTCCCCAATATAACCAATTATTAAAAGAGTTGAATTAGTTAAAAATAATTCCTTTTGTTTTAATTGCTTGGCTTTCCATATAGTTATGTTTGACAAATCAAAACTCCTTTGTCGATGCAGCCTCAAGAAACATCATTTTACTTTATGTTTTTCTCAGAATCAAAATTCTGTGGCAACTAGTGAATCATAGAAGCCAAGAGATCGCGAGGAAGAGTTCTTTGCCCCCTCAAATGTAAAGCGCCATGAGACAGGAAAATCCTTTTGTGAGGAAAAAAAAAAAAAAAAAAACACGAAATCACCAGGGGACGCTTACATCTGAGGGACAGGGAAAATCTCCCTGAGAAAATAAAAAGAAAAAAAAATTTAGCATAATGTTTGTATTAAAAAAAAAAGGAGAAAATAGCATGAAATTATGGAGTCATTTGTCGGGAAAGCAGAATTTTTTCGGGTCAACAAAATGTTCCCGTGAAACGTTCATCTCTATATAAAACGTTGAAACTATTCGACAAAGCAAAAGGTACTCTTTAAGAATTTGAGCTATGAATGAGATGAATTTCATGGTTTTATTTCCTCGTTATTATCCATTTGAAAGAAAGGGTCCTTTTAATCGAGATGTAAAATTACGGGCATTTGTAATTTATCTAAGACTTTTTCTATCAGAAGCAAAGGAAAACTCTGTCTCTAATGTACATAAATTTTTTGATTAAAAACCTACAACTAATGCTAAAAATTGTAAGAATTACCATCTTACTTTTTTACTAGTACTATGATGATGCAACATACAAACAATTGGACGAAAGAGTTCCTTTCTTAATCAGTCCTCTGTTCGACCTTCAACACTTTTTTTTATGCGAAAGGCAGGCGCCATGAATACTGACTGACAGGAATTTTGTCCGTTACAATATTTTGCATCATACATTCACATTGTTTTTATTTTCTCAGAAATCACTTACAAATGTATAATAAATCTCTCTATTTCAACAGCATTCAGTACATAAATAGTAAAGCTTTCATTTGGAATAGAACATTTTGCGGAAATGGCAGATTTATTTCTTCCCATTGCTTTTAAATGCACATAATTCCGATAAAAGTTGATTGATATATTTATTATATTTTTTAACTAAATATTTATATTGTTTGGCGACTTCGTCCGCTCCACAGTGGATAGTCATTCTGTCTACAGTTTTTGTTAAGAATGGCGCCCACAGCACTTAGTTTAGGTAATAAATTTTACGTTAGATATTCAAACATAATTTAATTTTGGCTGATTGAAAGTGAATTAAGTGAAATCTGTTCCCAGACTCGAAAGAACACTTACCATAGGCAAATATATTTCACTCCAACATCAATCAATTCTATACAGAACATAGTTTTTGTAGTGTGTAAATATCAATATTTATTGCCCATTCATGAATAGTTGCAGCAGAATCAGGCTGTATGGGCAAACTGGGTTTTTGCCGAGAGTAGTAGATTGGGAGGGGGAATAGTTGTCGAGAAAAAATTACCTTTATAAAAAAAAGTTAGGTTACTGTTAAATGAAAGCACATGTGGATCGCATGCATTTTGAGAGTTTCAATAGAGTCCTCATAAGGGATATTGTATTCTGTTGGTCCCTTTGAAAATAGTTTATGTATTTCCCTCTTCTTAAGGAACACTTCTTTTTGGGGACAAAATGTCTGGTACGGTGGGTGTCGCGTTTTGGAAGGTACTACTGTAAATGTATAGGAAAGCTTAAACATCTCTTAGCCAGAGAACATTACTGCTTTCAAATGCAATTCCAGAATTATATTTTTTGTGCGTGCGCATTCAGAAAACTACGACAAATACGGCTTTATTTATTTTGACGATTTACAATATTAAGTCTCTCAAATTGCATCTTTAAATTATGGCAGAGTATTAATATTGCCCTTAGAATTGTATTAACTTTACCACATCCGTAACAAGTGATGAAAGAAGTTTTCTTAACCTAAAATATTAAATCTATTTGAGATATATGACTCACACAGAGTTGGCTAAGTAGATTGACTATATGAGCTATCGAAACATCAGTTACGTTTCGAAGAACTTATGAAATTAATTTAGTAGAAATAAATATAAATAAAAAAATTGCTTAATCGAGATTTTATTTAAAGATGAACTAAAAGATGTCTGCTCCGGTGGGTGTCCCGTATTGGAAGGTACTACTGTAAATGTATTGGAAAGCTTAAACACGTCTTTGTCAGCGAACATTACTGCTTTCATATGCAATTGCGCAATTATATTTTTTTCTGCTTGCGCTTGTCCATTTTATGAATTCTTTTTTATGGCTGACTAGCAATATAATTCGAAATAAGGACTATAAGAAAATTACGACAAATATGGCTTTATTTATTTTGACGATTTACAATATTAAGTCTCTCAAATTGCATCTTTAAATTATGGCAGAATATTAATATCGCCTTTTGAATTATATTAATTATACCACATCCGTAACAAGTGATGAAAGACGTTTTTCTTAACTTAAAATATTAAAAACTATTTGAGATCTAGGACTCAAAGTTGGCTAAGCAGATTGGCTATGACAGCTATCGAACATCAGTTATGTTTCAAAGAACTTGTAAAATCGATTTAGTGGGAAAAAATATAAATAAAAAAATGCTTAGTCAAGATTTTATTCAAAGGTGGCCGAAAAGTATAATAAATAATATACATATATAATGAAAAATTATTCAGTGTTTCCCAATATTGAAATAATGAGATTTTTTTTTATCAATGATGATTATTAACGTGAGTGGTGAGCGTTCATTTGCAAAACTCAAACTGGTCAAAAAAGAATTGAAAAATCGTACGACTCAATTACGTTTGAAACATTTAAGTTTGATGAATAGTGAAAATGAAATATTATGAACAATTGATTTTGAAGACCTAATTAAAAAAAATAAAATAAAAAATGATCTTGCGAATTTAAAATGAAGAAAACTTATATTCACATAAAACCTCATTTTACTATGGATTGTTTTTATTGAAATCTACATGTATATACACCAGATTAGATTAAAGGGTCGCAGGTGGGGCCTATTTTTTCATAAGGGCCCAGGACCTAAAGAAGTCTTAAGACGTCCCTGCCAACGTTGACACTTATGGCATGTTGTGGCGTTTATCTTCATCTAACAACTCCCATTTTTCCTTTATCGAACTCATAAATAGCAGAGTGGTTTCTGCATTTGGATAGCAGAGCCACATATGATCTCCAAGATGTCAACAGTCCTAGATCGTTTAAATATTTCGGCAGGCTGCGATGGAACTAGGAAGATTTGCCGACAAGAGGCCGATGCCCCGCAAAGATGCTTAGTCTGTTTCTTTCCCACTTGAGACTGTTGTCTTGATACCTCCTGTCACAAAATTCTGTAAATAGCTGTACATAACCATATTTAATACTTTTAACTTAAAGCTAGTATGTTTCCTTGTTCTTAGTAATAATTATCTTTAAACTGTACAATTGCTCTCATAGGAAATGGACGAGTTCAATTCACACACAAATGGCATTTAGATGGAATCACAAGATATTAATACCAATATAACCATGTACAAACGTTTGTAACTTACGTAAAGGAAATAAACAAATAATTGTATACGTATAAGAATGATTGTTAGAATAATTCTTATATATATATATATATATATATATATTCTTAGAATATTAATGTTATCCATTGCTTGCTTTTGTGAATATAATTTGATCATATTGCAGACCTCATTCTACTTTATTTCTTAGAATGCAAGTAATTTTCTGTTTCTGAAATCATTTTATCTGTTACTATTATTGAAGCTTTTTCATTTTACACGCATCAACACGGGCACACACACAAACTAACTCTACTTCACACACAACTTAACACTTTACTTAAGATTCTCCTTATTTTTCACCTTTTAGCTAAACTACTTTTCTTTTTCACTACGGTAACGGCTAAAATTACGAGGTTCCTGTTTTAAAATTAAAAACATACCCTCTCATCAGAATTACTATTAAAAAGTTAAAGTACATCATTTAATAAAATTTTAGCTTAATTGTAATCAACTATAATAATTGTGATCAAGGCAACAAGCGCCTGGGCGTTCGGCAGAGTGAGGAGCTGCCGAAACAAAGTTGGAAAGTAAAGTTACGAACGCGCGCATTGCCATTGGACGCTGTAGCCAGTAAGCTAAGAAGCATATATAGCAATGGGCGGAGAGAGCGTTAGGGGGTGGGATCCTACCGTCACTCAAATCCATCTCGCTCGTAGTCGTTTTTGGACTTCGCGGATTCTTACTCTGAACTTGGACGCTCTACCAGATACTTTTTTGCTCTTCCTTTCCACTGTCATTAAACTTCCTTCCTAGATTCTTTATTTTTTATACTCTTTATTTTATTATAAAAAAACTACAAAACAATTATACACTTTCTTCATTTCGGGAAGCGGACTGTCCATAAAGGTCACCGTTCTCCTGAAATGAAAATTTATATAATTTCAAAAAAAAAAAAAAAAAATTAAAAAAAAAATTTAATTTTATTATTATAAAAACAAATCCCATGACTGGAATTTATTCCGGTTGAGGGAAAAAAATTATTTCTCTTTCATATTATATCCTACTCTTATCTCTTTCGCACTATCTCATACTAAGCGCCTCGGCGCATTTTTTAAACTGCTTGTTCCTTCGCTACTTTATGATCTTTTTTTAAAAAAAGATCATCGCCTTTACATGAATAAAACACCTGCTCAGGCTAGCACTCAATATCCTCATTCGATTGCCGTCGTTAGGGGGTGGGACTTCAGTTCGAAGGCGAAAACGACTTCGAGAAAGCTGTCGTCCGCGGGTTTTTGAGAGGTTGTAACTAGATAAAAATAAAGTTAAAATTTAAATGAAATAAATAGAAATGCCGTACCGAAACCAATTTAAAGAAAAATGCAATTTAAAATTTTGAGGGAAAATTTAAACGCGAGGAGATTGAGTTCGAAAAAAGAGAATTAACATGAATTGAGCTATGCGCTACTAGCGACGCCTGGTGGTTAAAATTGGTTCTAACTTAGGAAAATGAAGTAAACAAACTTTTATGAGCTTAAATCACTAAGATTTCGAAATTTTAAAAGTGATCGACAGTGTTACGTGAGGTCCATTTTGACCATGGGACATTGCCATGTATCGATGTGAAGTCCTGAATTTTAAAAATTAAGCAGGATATCACTAATGAATTACTTCAATGCGCTCGCAGTCTTTTTAAGACTGGGAAATGAATATAAGAGTGTCCGAGCGAGGCTCTCGGTCTTTTTTGCGAAGATGCGATTGACGCATCATACGCAGGGAGTTGTTGAAGCAGTGGATTAGGTATTTGAGGGATCCTGTTAAAGAAATTTAATGATTGTTTTTTATTGAACTCGAGAATTGGTTCAATGTTTAGGTCTTTATGCAGGACTTCGTTCCGGACAAACCAGGGTGCATTTATCATTTTCCTAAGGTGCATGTTTTGAAAGACGTGCAGTCGTTTCAAATGGGTGGTTGCCGCAGACGCCCAAATAAACGACGCATACAACATGATCGGTCTTAAGATGGACTTGTAGAGCAAAATTTTGTGCCTGATCGCCAGCTTGCTCTTACGAGAAATCAAGCGAGTGAGCAAACTGCTCATTCCGATAGCCTTTTGATGGGCATTTCGGATGTGGTGGGCAAAAGTTAATTTAGCGTCTAGAACTAACCCTAGGTACTTATATCTTTTTCACTATACTCAATAAAACTTCTTATAATTATTTTAGAACTCAAAAATCATGTCACTTTGTTTCTCTTTACGGTAGCTTGCTTCGCTAATTACTTTCAGTCCTTACGGTAGCTTACTTAGCTATTTATTTTCCCTTAAAATTAATACGAGACCAGACATACTTTTTAATAACAACAGTGCAGTCAGTATTTCAGAAAAAAGGCCATACATAATATTTCTCCTCATCAATGGATTCAATACAAAAAATATTCCAGCAAACTCAGATTTCATATTAAAAAAGCCAAGAAAATGTACTGGGATAAAATATGTAACAATGCTAGCAATCCAAGAATCTTTTTTAATATATTGAAAAAATTATCTACTCAAGTGAATCCTGAATCAACTACAAATATTCTTCAAGTTCACAATAGATTTATCACTCACCCGCAAATTCAATCCAACCTTTTTGCTGACTTTTTTCAATCCAACAATATACTCCACGAACCAATTCCTTTAGATTTTCTATCTAAAGATAATCTTCTTAATAAACCGTTCCATATATCTGAACTAAGTAAAGCAATAAAAACTTCCAGAAATACTACCCCAGGCGCTGACCAGATCCCTGCTACTGTACTAAAAGGATTAAATCAGAGAGAAAAAACTATTGTTCTCAAATATTTTCAACAATTATTTGATAACTCAAAAGTCCCACAATCATGGAAACATGCCATCATCCTTCCTATTCCCAAACCATACAAAGATAAAACTAAAATATCCTCTTACAGACCCATTGCTTTAACTTCGGTTCTCTCGAAAACGTTTGAAAGAATTTTATCCGGTCAAATTACTCATTATCTGACAATTAATCAAAAGCTTAATCCTCAACATTATGGTTTTGTTCCTTTTAAGGACAGTAGAACCGCGACTTACCTTATTCATAAGGCAATAGTTGAGGCTAAATTAGGAAAGAATTATTTCGTGGGAATTAGCCTTGATATAAAAAGTGCTTATGATTCTGTATATATAGATGGCCTCCTTTACAAATGTCTACAAATAGGAATAACGGGAAAAATAGCTCTTTGGATTCACGAATTTCTCTCGAATAGATCTTTTCAAATTCGATGGAGGAACGTTCTCTCAATAGAAAAAATTCTTTTTAAAGGTCTCTCCCAGGGCAGTGTTTTATCCCCAATTTTATTTACCATCTACATGTATGATTTTTTTGAAACTTTGGACTCTGGAGTGGAATGTTCTATTTATGCTGATGATATTTTTATTTATTGTTCCCATCACTCTCTTGATACCATATGTCGCAAACTACAAAATACCCTGGAAAGAATTACTCAGTGGTGCAATTATTGGAAACTAAATTTAAGTCATGAAAAAAGTACTATTGCAGAGCTTTCTAACAAAAGAATTCATACTTTTCCTGATGTGTTATTGGCTGGTTACCCTCTCCCATGGCAAACCTCTATCAAATATTTAGGAGTATATTTCTCCAAATGGAAACAAAATACTACCATCATGAACCAAATGAAAAATAAAGCTCTAAAAAAGATTAATGCCCTTAAAGGTATGGCCTACAAACATCATGGTCCGCGAGCTAATAATCTTATTCAGTTAATCAACAACAGCATCTGCAGTTCCTTTTTCTACACTTGCCACATCATTAATAAATGGTCGGATCATCAACTAAAACCTTTTAATATTATTCAAACCAAAGCTCTCAGAATTGCTCTAGCTCTTCCTCAATGGACCCCCAATATCGTTCTTTTGAAATTGGCTGGACAAGAATTGCTCTCTGAAAAAATTAGACGGCTGGCGCAAAATTTTTTTATTGTTCAAATATCTAATGGGAAATATTCCTCTATGCATCTGAATAACCAGGGTTCAATAAATATAACAATAATGGAAGATGACAAGAAATGTGTTGATCATATTCTTAGAAATTTGAATACCGATAGGGAAAAGATAATCTCAATCCCTAATCTTATCCATTTCACTGATATTCCTTGTTCAATTTATACGAATGAATTTTGCTTTCAAAACAAAAATCTGCCTATCCCTATAATTAATAGCTCCTTTAATGAATTACTAGAACACAGATTCCAAGACTTTTTCATAATTGGTACAGATACATCTAAAAACCCAAACATTACTTCCATAGCAGGTGTAACACGAACTACTTCCTTTTCTTATAAAATTAATCCAATCAACTCCATCTTCACGGCTGAAGCGCTAGCGATTTGTCAAGCTCTGGATGAACTTACAGAAATGCATAATAAATTGCCCATTCTATCCGATAGCTATTCAGTTTTATATGCATTACAAAATTTCTCTATCAAATCCCCTAAGGTGATTCATAGATTGGTCAATATGATTCTTATTCTTTTTCATTATAATATGCAGTTGTGGTATTTCTTTGGATTCCGGGTCACTCAAATATTTATTGGAATGAACAAGCTGACAAAATCGCAAGATCTGTAACGGAATTTGACGTAAATATCGACTGGATAGCTTCAGAAGACATCCATGCTTACAATTACCATAACAGACTAGAAAAAACTAAAGAAAATTTTTACTGCAGCAAATACTTTGAAATTTTGGGGAACATTCCTACCATTGATACTATCTCTAATTGGACAAATAACAGAAGAGAGGAAATTCTAGGAATCCGATGTCTCAGCAAAATGATAATTACTCCTGGTCTTTTAAATAAATTTAATTTGCAGGATAATGCTCTGTGTTCTACCTGTAGTAGGATTAATGATCTGGATCACATTCTCTTAAATTGCGCAAATTATACTTCCCATAGAAACGAACTCTGGAACTTTCTTCAAATAGATTCCTGCTGCATTATCACTTTCAGAGATCTTTTACAGAAAGCGACATTAAATAAGAACTTTAGAGTTTTTTTTACAGAAAATGAAATTTTTTGATATTTATTAATTTGAAACTTTTTTCCAGATAGGGATAATGGCCCTTGTTGCCCTACATCCCTTCTTCAATTCAATCAATCAATCAAAGCTGTAATGAAAATATACGGTGTTGAGGTCAGTTTTATATTACTTTTGTTCTTTATTTTAATAGTATATTAGAAACTTTTCGAATAAATTTGTGTTTTATAACCTTATATCAATTAACTCGGTAGACAGCGATGTACACAGATTTCTTTTTTTAGGGAGGGATGTAATATTTTGATCGTTGGTGAGAACCTAGACGTTTAAAATTATAGCTTTATTTCGTCTATTGGCCTGAAAAAGGAACTGAAAGTCTAATTGGTCTGAACATCCAATCCCTGAGCCCTCATGATTGCAGATCTTTCCTTTTTCTTAACTATCTAGCGAGACACTAGAGCATTTATTTTGTGTGTTTATTGAGATGCAAAATATATATGCTTAAGTGTAAATAACTTAAATTTAGAATATTTTCAACTTGAATGATTTCAATGTTATTTATTAGTGTTAATGTAGAATTACGGTTGTCATATTCTGTAAATTTAGATACCTGAACAATATAGGAAGGTTATTTAAATTTGATGTTAGTTCTGTAACCTCTCACTTAAATGATGTAATCAAATTTATTTTAATTTTTTACTAATTAGTCTGACCTTGTTATGTTTTGGTATAGTGTACTATAACAGTCAAAATTTAGTTTTTTATGACTAATGAAGTAATCATAAAATAAGTATTATTTTGGTATATTAAATGAATTTAAATCTCAATATTTAAAATCCCATAATCCAATGGAATATAAATGTAATTGCTTAGCAAAAAAAAAAAATGCTGGTAATAAATTTTAATTATTGTATCAAATTGTTTAGAATGAATGAAGGTGCTCCTAGTTAGTTCAGTTCCCCAAGTATGAAAAGTGGTATTTTTAAAAAAATAAGTTTTATTTGTTTCTGTGTTATTATTTTCATTAAATGAAATATTTTTGTTATTGTTACAATGTTGTATCAAAGTCTCATGTAACTGAAAACAGTAAATTTAGTGTTGCATCTTTTTTCATTTTAATGGCTTTATTTTCCTTGAATTTTATTTAACATTTTATTGTAATATTTATTTCTTAGTTGAGAAAACTTGTTTCCCTTTTAATATTGCTGGTGATATTTTGTATGATTTTTAAATTTTTGTTTTGGATGCAAAGATTATTTTTTATGTTAACTAATAACTAATTTCAAATATTTTCATGTTTATTATATTTAATTCGATGATTGATGTTTTCAACCAGTTTTAAGTGTTATTGTTCTGAATATTTTTTTAAAAACAATTTGTGCGTATTGTAACTAACTTTATTAGTTTGCATTTTTGAAACTTTTCTAAAATAGAAATAAAAAAATTTTGAACATGTGCCTACTAGTTTTAAAAAGATGGTGTTATCAAAAATGCATTGGCATATAGTAAAAGATACATGGTGTTGGGATCAAAAGATTGACATAATACATTATGATTATTGATAATAACAGAGTCAAATATTCGGACACTTTTTTATACTAAAATGAATCATTCAAATGAACTACAAGTTCTACAGATTAATGATATCAGTTCTATAATAAAATTCTTTATTCTTTACATGTTTGAACTGCAGCTTTATCTTAGCATTGCTGACAAGGCTAAAGAATTTCAAAGCCGAAAGTAAACAGACCACATCCAAACCATTAAAACCAGCTGTTGCAATTCAGCCATAAGTAAAAACAATATAGAAGAAACTTAAAAGGTGGCCGAGATTATAGTTGCGATTAAATATTGATTCTTAATTCCTTTCAAGCTGAGACACTCACTTTGCTAAGTGAATTTTACAAACAGAGCTTTGCAATTTAGATTTTATAACAGGGAGGTTAAAAAGTAAATTTTTAGAGTAGTATGTAAATGATTACTTATATGCCAAAGGGAAAAAAATTGCACATCATAACAATTAATTGAAATCTTAAATCCGATAAGATATAAAAAATAAGAGTTTTCAAGTCTGAAGAGTGTGGGATGTGCAAGGTTCTTCCTGATCTGCTTTTAATTAGAGGCATCATATATCATAGATATTGGTGTTCTCGAGGGAAGAGTCATGAATATTTTCAATGGGCAAGTCGATGCTTCTTGAAGCTGTCTTCAAAACATATATATATACAGGGTGATTATAATTAAAGTTAAAGTTTCAAAACACTGTAAAAAAAAAAAAGAACTACTGATCAGAATGATGTCAAATTTGAATGGAATATTATTGAAGAAGGGGGGAAATGTATGGATTAAGAAAAAAAAATAGTTCCAAATTTTAGCAACAGATGACACTGAAAGCACCAGAATATGTTAATAAAAATACCTGTCATGCGTGCGACTCATTTCAGTTATAAAAACACAGGAAGAAAAAAGCTTTTCCTCGTTTTGCGCCTGAGAAGTTCGTCATGACTGTCTCCCTGAAGGACTGTGCTCTACTTATAAAGTTTTCTTACAAGAACAATCACTGTGCACCAGTAGCTCTGCAGAATTTCCGGACACTCAAGGGTATTAAAAAGACATTGGACCATTGACTGCCAATGGTCTGGAGAAAATGATTGAGGAATTTGAAATGACAGGTTCTTTTGATGTGCAATCTGGTAGAGGTAGGAAAAAAATTGATTTGACGGTCGTTGAAGAAGTGGCAACAGCAGTACAGGAGGAATCAAACGATGGTGTGCACCTGTGCAATGCAATGGGAATTGCCCGAACATTGGACAGGCCTGTGAGCACGGTGTATAAAATTCTACAAAATATCTTTCATTGCTATCCATACAAAATTAGCCATGTGCAGGAGTTGTTTCTTTCTGACATGCGAGCAAGAGAGACTTTTGCTTTAGAATTTCTTGCTCGCATGGAAGTGGATAATGAATGGCAGTGGAAAATTATGTGGATAGACGAAGCCCATTTCCATCGGACAGGATATGTCAATGCACAGAATTGTCGAATATGGGCAACAGACCATCCACTCGCAATTGAACCAGTACCACTTCATCCTGCAAAGGTCACTGTGTGGTGCGGGTTTACAGCATCATTTATCATAGGGTCATATTTTTTCGAGGAGACGGGTGCTTTCGGTCCTGTTACCATTACTGGTTAGTGCTATGAGTGTCTTTTGCGCAATCACGTCATTCTAGTTCTTCAACAGAGTGGATGGGATCATTTTTATGCAAGATGACGCTTCTCCACACATTGCAAATCAAGTGAAGCAGCTGCTGAAATCGCATTTCGGAAATGCTAGAATTAGCCGTCATTTTCCTACAGCCTGGCCGTCCTGATCACCTGATCTTAATCTGTGTGACTTATGGTTGTGAGGCTATCTGAAAGATGCAGTGTTCAGTGCTCCAATTGCACACTTAGCTGAACTGAAGGCAAGCATTGTGCAACATATTCTGAATGTGACCCCAGAGACACTTCGATCAGTTGTGGTACATGCTGCTTCTCGATTTCATCTTGTTGCACACAATGGTGGACAGCATACTGAACATGTTTTGCACTAGTCTTGCGAAATTTAAAAACCGATTTGATGGATGCCTTTTATGCGGTTTTTGGCCTCGGGACAGTTAAAAACTGATTTTTCCCATCCAATGTGATATGACCTTGCTGTGGTGGATGGGCTTACATGACCAACAATATCCCACCTGTGCAGTCATGCACACTGAACAGTATAGTTGGTTTAATGTGTAACTTGCACCTTAGTGGTTGTTTTACGATTCATTTGTCATTTTTAATCGAACCCCTTTAAATTAGGATGCTTGCAGCACTATCTGTTGCTAAATTTTGTAATTTTTTTTCTTATGCCATATGTCCCCTCCCTTCTTAAATAATACTCCATTCAAATTTGACGTCATTCTAATCAGTTGTTCTTTTTTTGCAGTGTTTTGAAACTTTAATCATAATCACCCTGTATATCAATTTCAGTTTTTGATGATTCTTCTAATAGTTACAGCCTTTGGAAAGGATGGATCTTCTCATGCTGATAAACTCTTAATCTTGCAACTCTAGCAATTCCATCCTTTCCAGGATAGATCTCCAAAATTACTCCAAGGGGCCAATCGATCTATCAGACATTGTTGTGTCCAATCAGCACAACATTGCCAACGTTTAAGTCATCCTTTCTTCTTATTCCCTTGTGGACCAAAATAGCATTATATTCATTTCTAAATCTTTAAGATTTTCAAGTAACTTCTGGAAGTATTTTACCAACTTTATCAAGGATGTTCAATCCATACTCTCAAGATCCTGTGTTTAACTTTTACTATATCCATGAATAAATATTGTAGGAGTTAAAGGTATTAATTCAGCTGGATCACCGTGCAAGTTGGTCAGAGATCTAGCATTTATTACAGTTTCAAAGTCACATAATATTATGACCAGCTCTTAACAATCTATAGTAGACTTCCCTAATACTCGACACAGTAACTCCTTTAGCATACTCACTGTCCGCTCCCACCATGCTGCTATGGGTTGAATAAATTTCCATGTAATTTCTTGAGCAGTTGGGTATACCATTATTTTGTCCCACTCTAAAGCTGTCAACACATTGTTTGCTCTCACAAAATTCTTGCCGTTATCAGAGTAAAGAACTGAAACCCAGCCTCTTCTCGCAATGAAACGTCTTAAAGCTTTAATGAAAGCTTCTGTTGTGAGTAAATGTACTAATTCAAAATGGACTGCTCAGTATACAGCTCATGTAAATAAATCTGTCCAAGCTTTTCTTTTCGACTTCAAATAGAGAGAACCAACAAAATCTACACCTGTGACCTAAAAAACTTTTGCTTACTAACTCAACCTTCGGGCAGGGATGCTAATGGAATATCAACAGGTTTAAATTTATAACACCTACATACCGCACACTCGGAGATAATTAGTTGTATCAGTCTTTTGGTTTTTAATATCCTAAACTTCTCCCTAAGTCTGGAGAGTAAGATTGAAAGACTAACATGCATAACCTTTCTATGCTCCTCCCGGATTCATTCTGTGGTAGCCTAGTGGTCTTGATTTCAGATTTGTGGCCATTGGTTTTCATTCAGTTGCTGATTCAAGCTTTTGTTAATATAGTTTTATCATCGACAGCCAAAATTACACAGGTTCGATCATAAATACGTTGGTGTTTCTCATTAATTCACTGTCTCTTCCTCTCGTTACTTCACGGCGTTCATAAATCATGACCTGTGAAAATATGCAAATTAGGTGATGATGCAATCATCCGGGGTGTGGCACATGTATCTTTTGATTGGACATTTTTGTTTGACACGTGTAAGTAGACACGTGTGATGAACATATTTCAGTAGTGTGTTTGCTGGTGTCTGGGTGATAAGCTGCCGAAAGTTGATGTTTATTTTTCCCGAGCAAGTTATGCTTGGTTTTTAATGACGAGAAATAAATGTATTATTTTTATGTTAATATCTTGGCTGTCTTTCTTTACGGGCCGGGTGTACACTGCACTCTGCTACAGCTATTTTTTTATAACTGTCAGCCTTGGCTGCAAAAGACCCACCGTGTAGACGGGGCTGATGCACATTTAATCTGTCGGGGCCCAAAGTCTTCCTGTTGGTGTGCTGTGGAAGTTAGGAGAGGGGCTGCCATCTCAGGTTTCGTCCTCGTTACTTGACCAAGATTCAAAATTATGAGGTTCGTCGCCAGTAGCCCTTGTGTTTGCTTCTTTAATAGAAACGAAACTAAACTAGAACTCTTTAATAGAAACTAAACTAGAATAAATCAGGTTTTTATTTTAGTTTCTATTAAAGTGCAATTTTAATAGAAACCAAACTAAAAACTCGGATTTATTTTATCGTTACACTGCAGGTTGGTATCAAAACTGGAAATCTGAAATCCTGGTTTTTATCACTATATACCAGCTTGGTCCTGACCCTCCGATTTCTTTCATCTTGAAAAGCTTGCATTTTCACTAGAAATGTTTCATAGGCAACAGTTAAAAATTACGAGGTACCTATTAAAATTATTAATTTACCCTCTCATCAGAATTAAATAAAGTTAAAAAGAGTATAATTTGTTGAGTTTTCTTAATTGTTGAATAGCTATCAAAATTAGGGTCAAGGCAGATAAATCCTGGAATATCAGCAGAGTGAGGAACTGCCGAGTTATTGTAGTGTTTAGAGATGAAAGACCAAATTGCGATTGGGCGCAACAGAAGTAAGCTAATGAAGCGCCTACCGCATTGGTCAGAGAGATAAAAGGGGCGGGACTTAAGTTCAGAGACGAAAACTACTCCGTTTTTCCTGCCATCCGTGGGATTTTAAGATGGCCAAAAAATTGGTGAGATTTTAAAGTGCGAGGAGAATGAGGTTTGAAAAGGTAGTTTCATACAATTTTCTGGTTACACCTGGTGAGTAGAATTGTCTTTGATAAGTCAGATTAAAGAGATAGTAAATTTATTAGAAACAGCGATGTATTTACGATCGAACCCACGTAACTTTGGTGGCCGACGATAAAACTTTGTTAACGTTGGTCCTCCTCTTATAAATCCCTAACTCTTACCTTACATGACATTGAAATATTTACATTAATTGAAACATTTACATTGTTACTTACTACATTTTGATGTATAAACATAATTGCAACGAAATTTACATAAACTCATGGTTACATATAAAAAATTATATATAAACACAATGCCATTCATATAACATGTACTTAGGGAACTTAACACTTTAACTAGACAAAATAGCAACATTTATATATAATTGATATGTTTACAAAAATTAATCACATAATGCAAATTTAATTGATAAAAAAAATTCCAAAAACAAAAAGGGGTCTACGCTCTAAGCTTTGTATGACGTCCTTTTAAAACAATGTTGCTCAAAACTAAAGATTAAAACTAACTTTTAACAAATATATTATTTATAAATTTTAAAAGTCCATCTTTAGTTAAAGCTTTTGTAAATATATCAGCGAGATTATTTTTACTATCAATATAATTTAGTTTAAAATTTTCTTCATAGATAAGGTTTCTTAGAAAATGATACTTTATATTGATATGCTTAGTATGATGATTTTCTACGGGAGAATTTGAAAAATCCTTTGCAGCTCGATTATCACAGTATAGGATATTGTCAGTAGTATTCTAATTAAACATATTTAACTTTTCACACTTTTCTAATATTCTAATTATCCACATGACTTCTTTTGCTGCTTCTGTTAAAGTAATGTACTTGGCTTCCATTGTTGATAGGCTAATGGCTTTTTGCTTAAAAGAACACCATATCAATGGAACCTTATCAATTAACAGAATTTTCCCTCCCATAGAGATTCAGTCGTCTGTATTAGAAGCAAAATCGGAATCACTATAACAATTAACTTTAATTTCCGATAAATTTAACTTATAACTTTGAGTATACTGAACATAACATAACAACTTTAGCAAATTGTTACATTGAACTAAGCCTGGGTTTTCCTGAAATTGTGACAAAATGTTTACTGCATAACTGATATCAAGTCTAGTGCAGTTGGCTAAGAAGGATAAACATCCAATCAAACTTCGATTTGGTGATTTAGACATTTCATGCACCTCCTCTTTGGAGTTAAGACAATCAGTTTTTGAAAGTACTATGCCTTTAGCTATAGGCATAGTACATCCAAGAAACAGGAAATCTGTATTATTTAAATATGTTACAAATTTTCTTCATATATTCATGTTGATGAATAAAATTTCCTTCACTCTCATAAAACTCGACACCCAAAAAAGCTTTAGTTTTACCAAGTACTTTCAAATCAAATTTACCTTATAATTTATTTAAACACAATTCAATATCTCTGGATGTTTTTCCAATAGCACAATATCATCAATATATAATAATAAAACAGTACTACAATTATGAATATACATTCAATTACACCAGTTCAGTTTTTTAAAATTCAAACTCTCTAAAATAATGTGTATTTCGAAAAACCATTGACGACCACTTTGTTTTAAACCGTAAAGAGTCTTATTTAGTTTACAAACATGATTAGGAAGCTCAGTATTAACATATCCATGGAGCTGATACATGTAAATGATTTCTTGTAAGTCCATGTAAAGGTAGGCACTTTTCACATCAAGTTGACAATGTTTCCAACTAAGAAAACAAACTAAAATTGCAAAAAACACACAAATTATGGAGAACTTTATAACTGGACCAAGCGCCTCTTCATACGTTTCTCCCTTTCGTTAATAATACCCTTGTGCTACCAAACGTGCCTTGTACCTCACAATTTCGCCTATTTCATTTATTATTTCCCTTGTTTTATGATTTTTGTTACGTATACACACACACACACACACATATACATGTATTTGTTATTAATTTTAGTTTTAAACGTCAAGGAGTTAATTAAAATGATTCTAAACAATGATCTAGTAAACAATTAAAGTAAACAGATATTTTTCTTTAGCTTTTATCAATTGATGGATTTAATTTATCAAGTGTTTTTAATGTGATTAATAAAAAAAAAAAAAACACTGCGATATTCAATTATAATTGTTTGGTGCAGCATAGTCTGGTTTGGCTCTTTCACCATAAATATATTGGTAATTATTATTCTTACTGGTAGGAGTTGTTCTCTCATAGATTGTTATAATTAATTGTCAAGATATTTCTAAAACACATTTTTCATAAAAACACAAATGAACTTTCAAATTTATTTGAATTTATTGCCAGGGTGTGTTACTTAATGAAATTCAATCTATTTGTAACTAAAAACACTAAGGTCTCTTTATTGAGGGTATTCATTCATTATAAATTTAATACTTAAAATAATCATATTTATAATTGATAAATGCGAGCAATTATTGAACTCCGTCAATTAAAATATGTTCTGGACCAATATAATCAGATTCAGTTGCAATTAACAGAGTTTATTTTCCTTTCACTTTTTGATAATATTAAGAGCTAAATTTAAATGAATTTTCTAAGAATCTTACTAGCTTTAAAATTTTATGCTTTAATTATTTGTTGCATAAGATATTTTTGTGTTATTGTGAATGTTTTATTTAAAGCATTAATGTTTTAATTCTTTTATTTTCAGGATTTTCTAGAAGAAAAACATTGCAGCAGATATAAAAGTAATTTATTTCTTATCTTTTGCATGTAAATTTAAGTTTTTAATATATGTTTGTTTTAATGTTGTCTTCACCTAATATTTTAGAACATGACTAAATAAGTCACATGTCCTAATATTGACAGAAGCTAATTGCAATCATAAGTGGTGTTACTGATTTTTATTCCTTGTCCTTAAATTTAGAATTATATAAATATGCAGTTAAAATTATTATATAAATGTGAAATCTGGTATCCATATGCTTTTGTACTTGATTAACACACTCGGCTTTCTCCCGACTATGTAGTACAGTACTTTGTAACTCTGGCAATATTTTTGTATCTGTAGCCAATGTACTGCACATATTTGGTATTTCTTTCAGACATTGATATATTGGCATCTACTGGTTCAAATGCTTTAGTTTGTGGAGGTTGATTTCCATTCTGTTTTACTAGACATCTTACTAATGAATTCAGGTATATAAAAATGAAAAATTATTTGATAGTTTTTCAAAACCTAATATCATATAAAGTAGTTAGATGAATTAAGAGGTATAATTACTATGGTATAATCACCCAACCATATCTAAACTGTGTTGAATTGCAGACAAAATTATCATAGAGTTGAAAAATTAGGGGGGGGGGTCTCTTAATTGCATACTCCTTAAAGAGCTTGTCACTTCTGACTTTTATATATTTTTAATGTTTAAAGCATAATAATTATAAGATTTTGATGTGGTTTACTTTAAAATGTAATTTTTAAAAATAAATTTGAAAAATTATCTTTTTGAAGGTCCTTCTTTTAAAAGATACTGGTACTTGTGTAAAATTCTTTTGGTTATCTTCACCAAACGATGCAATTTTCTGTCAGTAATGGAACGAAGAAAATCAAACATGGTTTTTCCTAGTTTGTTTTTCTGCTTGTCCCATAATGACATGTTGTTAAATACATGGTTTTTATGTTACATTGTTTAACTATTATTAGAAACAGGAAATGTAACAAAATAAAAATAATCAAGAGTTATATTGGCTATTATCATTTAATATATTGCCTTAACCACTTATTTAAAATTTCATGGTAAATGATAGTGCAGAGTCTCCATACACAGCCTTCAACTCCTCATTGATTTTCGTAGGCGCATTGCTTTTCAAAAACAAATATTTAATTCCAACTTGATCTATTTTTCCCATTTTCACAATCACTCAAGTCCATTCGATCAAACGATTGTCAAACAACAGTTACATGTCTAAAATGACTGAAAATTTGGTGAGTACCTGTCAAAAGATGCACCACCACATTCCCTAGCTTTCATTGATGAGTGTTTAAGAATGTACATTTATACTGTAGATGAATTACTGTAACATTGAATGTACATACGTTAAAGCTGTCTTAACAGAAACATACAACCTTTATATACTTATAAGCTTTATTTTTTGAATTTTTCATAGTTTTGATTCATTGAATGAATTTACTGAATTCAGGTTTGTTAATTGCGAGAAACTTGTGGGGTTTAATACAATAACACATCAATCAATAACTCCCGAGACTAACCCAGAGATGGCGCTCGTAGTAAACCAGTAACCAGGTCTTTCTAGAGTACTAACCTTTGCTTGAAACGTGTCAAAATTTTAAATCGATCGGACCAGAAACAGCTGAGTTATCAAGGTTGGAGTAAAGTCGTTTTGTAGTTTGCTTAAAAAATGGATAAAACCGAGTTTCGTGTTCTGATAAAACATTGTTTTTTAATGGGTAAAAACACCGTGCAAGCGAAAAAATGGATTGAAAAATGTTACCCGGACTCTTGTCCATCAAAAGCAACAATTTGTCGGTGGTTTGCCGAGTTTAAACGTGGTCGTACCGACACAAATGACGCAGAACGCTCGGGTAGACCTGTGGAAGCCGTTACACCGGAAAATGTGAGTGAAGTGACAAAAATTATAATGAAGATCGTAAAGTGAAGCTCCGTGAGATTACTGAGATGACACAGATATCATATGGAAGTGTATTTACTGAAAAAGGTTTTTTGAAGTGAAGTGAAAAAGGTTTTTTCCAAGTGGGTGCCGCGATTGCTTTCGATGGAACAAAAACAGCAATGAGTCGATGATTCAGAAAGCTGTTTATCGCTATTTACTCGCAACAAAAAAGATTTCTTGCGGGGAAAAAAAAAAAAAAAGATTTGGAAAAGCGTTGGAACGATTGTATCACCCTAAAAGGTGATTAACAAAAGGTGTTATGTTGATGAATAAAAAAAAATTTTGCAAAAAAAATGTTGTTTTCAATGTTAGTCTCGGGAGTTATTGATTGATGTGTTACTTACATGTAAAACTAACCAGCTGAAGTAGAGAATTAGCTCCAACTGTTGTTTACTTTGATAATTTTTCACCTATGTATTAAAAAGCACTTGGTGAGCTTATGGTTTAAAGCCAAGTAAAACATTCCATTGCATAAGGGAAATTGATTTTATTTTTCTAATAAAAGGGCTAAAAATATAAACATCTGTGTTCTTGATTTCTTCCCTTTTCCTTCAGTGAGACAAATCATGTTAAGTGAAATGTTTGACAACAGAAATTATCTTTTATTTGCTATCTTAGCTTAGCCTGACAAGTACAGGGTAACCAGAAAAAAGCGCATCAAAAGTAAAATTAAATGACAAAAACGAGTGAATGAATGTTTTATTCCAATTACAGAAAAAAGGCAAATATTCTAAATTTATGAAATCACAATTTCGATATGTCTGCCATCATGTGCAGTGACATGACGCATGCACAGAACAAAATATCACATTACAGACTCCAGTGTTGGCACATCGATGGCCTCGATTTGTCTTTGAATCGAACACTTCAGCTCAGAAATCGTTTTGGGATTCTACAAATAAACTTTTATTTTTAAGGTTTCCCTGCAGAAACCAGTCACAGGGATTGAAGTCAGGAGAATGGTTGGCCCTTGATAATAAATAGTTAATGCCACAAGCAATTTTAAGCAGAGTGAGACAGACACTGATTTTTAAAAATGGGTTTATTTACACAAGGGTTTAATTACAAGACTGTTCGGCATCATTCTAATTACAGTATCAGCCAAGGCCAATAGTAATTCATTCATCCCTTAATATACATTAGGAATCTTCATTCGATTCAGTCAACTTGACAGTTAAGAATCGGTGTCCTACCAGAAAATTAACTTCGTATGACGGAACAGAAGATAATGTTGAATGCAATATCCTGATTCCTCATTGCCAGATGTGTGTGATGACATCATATCGGTGACACATAATCTGAAAACATTACCTGTTGAAATCTGCTCACGATATAACAATTGGCCCGCCTCCCTCACATCTGGGCAATGTCGCAAAAACAAAACGCCTTTCTAGTGTTTGTATATCAAGTCTATAAAAAATACATAAAGATTCATGTCATATATGCACAAGAATAATTCAATATTCCTTATATCTTTAAACATAGTATTGAACTATTGATTATTTGGTTTCACATAATTATGAAAAAGTTCCAAGTCCATGTTAATAAGAATTATATCTGATTATCCATTTATAACTATTAGAATTAATTTTTATCTCTAAAAATATTTTCTGCTTAAATTCTTATAAAGTTGCTTTAGTTGGGGATTTCATAAAAAGATCAGCTAAATTCTGTTTGCTAGCTATGTATTTCAAATTAAATAAATTTTCTGTCATTAAATTTCTTAAAAAATGATACTTAATATGAATGTGTTTTGTTCGAGAGTTTTCAATAGTAGAATTTGAAGAATCTATTGCTGCTTTATTATCACAAAATAAATTGAATTTAAAACTCTCATTTTAAAAAATTCCCAGTTCTTTACATTCCTCAACTATCCTTAAATTCCAAAGTAACTCTTTAGCAGCATCTGTTAAAGCAACGTATTTCGTCTCCATAGTCAATAAGGGACATTACGTTTGGATGTCTGCCTAGAAATAACAGCCTGATCACAAAAAATTATAAATCCCTTAACTGAAATGCTGTCATCTCTATTAGATGCATATTCTACAATACTAAAACAGTTTATTGATATATTAATATTATTGGACAGGTTCAATTTTTCTTCCCTTGTGTAATAGACATAACCCAATAATTTTCATAATGCCTCCCAATGAGCTTTGCCCTGGTTATTTTGAAATTGTGAAAGGATATTTACCACATAACTAATATCTGGATGCATTCTGCTTGCTATAAACATTAAGCATCCAATTAAATTTCCATTTCTCTAATTTCTTCATTAGTTTGTGGGCAGTCCAGTTTTAATAGTATTTTCTAATTTTGAAATAGGCAGGGAAACAATTGGAGGCCTATATTTCTTAAACTGATCAAAAACCTTTCCGATGTAATCAGTTTGATTAATGTGAAGTTTACCTATATCTTGTTCAAAATTTACCCTTACTAATTTAACAGTTTTTTCCAATACTTATCATATCAAATTTCTGTTTTAAAACATCTATTAATTGGTAAATTTTATCCTTTTACTTTCCTAATAAAATGTTGTCAACGTACAGTAATAAGATAATTTGCCTGCCAAAACAATGTACACAGTTCGTCCACTCCAGCTTTCTGAAATTTAAAAGTTCTTATACTTTATGAAGCTTACTAAACAAATGTTAAAGTAAAACGTTCAGCAACTCCGTTTTGTTCGGTAATATACACATTTGTTCTTTCAGGTTTGATACCTTAAAAACCTTTCAAACTCCCCTAGACAGAATTCCATGCCGGTGTCAGTACGAATGTTAATAATTTTATTACTTGTAAACCTTTCAGCTCTATTTTTAAATTTTATAAATCTACTAAAAACTTCCAATTTTCCCTTTTATAAATAGATGCATACCTTTCTAGAAAAATCATCTATGATAGTTAAAAAATACCTATTATTACCTGACATAATTTTTACGAATTTATGATTTAACTATCGTACTCTCGAAAGAGTATAATCATGAGATTACAGAAGCTCTTAATTTAATATTATTTTAGTATACTTGCTTCTAGAAAATATTTTAGTAATTTGGTATAGCTGTAGCTTTCTTTTGTTATTTGTTTTGTTTGAAAATGTTAATTTATGCAATACTTCACTCTAGATTATGATAAATTTTTTAATATTTAAAACTAAAAGATTATTTATTATTTTTTAAGGAACATTTAAACATTGCACAAAATAGAATAAATTTTTAAAATTTCTAAAATTATTTTAACAGACAAATAATTATTTTATAATGCCTTATTAATATTTTCATATTTTTCTCATACTTTAAGGATATTAGCCTATATTACTCCACAGTCTGCATCAATCTATCTCGTACTTAAGGAATGGATACAATAAAATCTTGTTTCAGAATAAGTTATTTTTTGCAATTTGCATAGACTAGAAAATTACGATTGGAGCAAATAAAAATAATGTTTTTTAATTTTTACTAATACATGATTTCAACTATGCCAATCATATAAATTCTACTTTCTTAGTACTTCTGAAGTGCTGTACATCAAACTCTAGAAAACATATTTTTTAACTTAAGAATTTATTTAAAAAGAGACATGTGCACTTATTAAAAAATTCACAATACTCATGAAATCAAAATATGTATTTGAAAGTTTATTAGTCATTAAATTAAAAATGGGAACCAGGAATTCAAAAAAAATTGTGCTATGATATGATGCCAAATGACTTATGTAACTTAAAATACTAATTCATGAAATTTTCAAATTTGTTATGCTGCTTTTTTTTTTTTAAAGTTAAATCATAAGTATTTAGATGTAGGGAATGTAAAATCTTTTCATATTCTTCTTGTCAACAAATTTTTTAGTGATTAGAAAAGTCATATATATATACAATAGTATTTATTCTCTTTGACTTAAATACAGCAATATTTGTGTATTTTCTTTTTTAAAAAACATTTCATATTCTATATAATTTAAGGCCAATGTAGTGATCAGGAATGACGGAATAGTCCCATTGTAGCTCATGCATGTCACAAGAGGCGACTAAAATGGGTACCCAGCATTTGGGGCTAAAGCTGAGCACTCTGCTTCTGAGGATTATATCAGGGGACCTCAGGGACTTGCCTTCTTTAGGTAAGTAGGGCCATAATGACCCGAAGGTACCCTGGGGATCTTGTCAACTAATTTTTTTTTGACAAAAATACAAAAATTGGTTGACATGAAGGAGGGTCGAAAATAGAGAAGGATCGCTAGGGTAACCCAGAGGTGCGTCACCCGTGTTTACCAAAGACAGTAAACCCCATAGGAAAGTAAAAGTTCTTCAGGGTGCCCGTACTTACCTTAATAAGGCAAGTCACTGAGGTCCCTTAATATAATCCCCAGTGGCAGGTTGCCTAGCTATACCCCCAGAATCTGGGTATCCATTTTAGTTGCCTCTTACTTCATGCATGAGCTACAGTGGGACTATTTCATCATTCCTGGTCATCACTCGGGTCTTACATAGAATATGAAAAAAAGAAAACAAATATTTTTGTCTTTCTTTCACAAGGCTAGGCTACAGTTAAATCTTGTTTGGTGTAGCATAGCCACTTCAAGCTCTTGTGCCAATGACCTTCACATTCACACACTGTATATAATTTAATTTTAATAAAATTTGAAATTTAAATAAATTTCCTGATTGTGTTACAATTATCACTATAAAAATTTTTTTTGAAAGGAATTATACAAGAATAGAATTTATCTAAACAGGTTTTATTTAATTTTTTCCCCTTAAGTTTATGTCTAAGTTATTAAGTTATATTTATATCACAGAGCTAGAAGATTTAATATTTGATATTTTAAGTAGTTATAACTGAATCAAAACATTTGTGTGAGTTACAATGCATATCCTGAAAGTTCCAAAGCTGTCTGGTTGTGTGAATTTTGGAACTGTGTGGTGCTTGTTGTGGGTCATTAAATGATTGAACTTGTATAATCACTCTCATTTTACTTGTTATTTTCTGTCTGTAAATGAAATATTTGTTGTAAGCTTTTTCTGTGAATTGTTATATCTTAAGATTTACATGTTTTGAACATAAAACATTGAGTTTAGATTGGGTCACAGTTTTCTTTATGAGCTACTTGTTTTTATTTAGAGATATATAAAGCATAGTTTGAGAAACACTGATTTAAAGTAAATTATTTAATATTTTTTTTCAAAAATTCAAATAAAAACTTTTACTTTTAATAATTTTCAATCGCTAGATAGTATATTGGTTTAATTGAAAGTGTTTTCATTTTCTGTTCGCAATATCTTTTGTTTTTGATTAATTATGCTTAATATTATACATCATATTTTCCAATTGTTGAGTTTTATTTATATATAAAGGTAAATGATTTTGTAATATAGCACAATAATATCTTCATTTCCAGATGACAAGAAAATATATCGATCACTTTCAAGATCTTCTTCCAGATCACATTCAAGATCTTTGTTCAGATCACGTTCAACATTTAACTCCAGATCTGCAAGTAAATTACTAATATTTATTGAATTTTTTTTTCTCGAAATGCTTAAATTCTCTTTTGATTGTTTTACTTTGGTTTAATAATCTGCGTATTTTATTCTTTTAATTACCTGATCAAATTCCTTATTAAATTAAATGGATTGAAAAGAATTCTATGTATTAGTTTTTACATTAATCCAAACAATCAAAATTATAAAATGTAAATGACATGTATTTTAATCTTTTTGTTTGTGAGTATGAAAATAAATTAAATCTAATGCAATAGTTTGAATTTATTTGGAATTATTCCATATAGTATGCATTTCTATGTTTTTAATCTTCATTTATTGCAGTAAACAATATAATTAGAATGTAATTGTATTTGTTTGGTTTCCAAATAAAATATAATTATTAATTAAGAATGTCATTATTTTTGGTACAAAAGCTCATGTGAGTTAAAAAATTGATATTTGTAAATTAATATGTCAGTATACCTCATAAAATATATATATATTCTCTTGCTCCCTAATAAATTTTTTTTATAAAGGAAAGCGATATATACAACATATTAGCCATCAAGTATCTCTATAGTGTCTAGTACTTGAAGGAATAATCCAAATAAAACCAAAATCAGTACACTTACTGTATGAGAAAGGGGTAGATGAATGAAAATAATTAGTTGCATCAATCGCTGACAGTTAGCGATTTTAAGTGTATGAATGCGTAATACAAGAACAATGAATTATAGTGTAAAACCAAATAGCATACCTAATTTATTGGTAAATGTTACTGATAATTTGACAGCTATAAACAAAATAGCTGTAGCAGAGTGCAGTGTACACCCAGCCTGTAAAGAAAGACAGCCAAGATGTTAACATAAAAAATAAGTTTATTAAGCGTCAGTTAAACCGAGCATAACTGGCTCTGAAAATAATAAGCATAAACATCAATTTTTGGCAGCTTATCATCCAGATGCTAGCACACACACTACTGAAAAATGTTCATCACACATGTATACTTACACGTGTCTAAACAAAATGTCCAATCAAAAGATACATGTGCCAGCAACCCAGATGATTACATCATCACATAATTTGCATATTTTCACAGGTCGTGATTTACGATCACTGTGAAGTAACGAGAGTAAGAGAAGTGAAGCGAGTTTTTTTTTTAAAAGAATTATTTCTGTGTGATATTTTTTTCAATCATTTTTATTTCATTTTTTTTATAACTTAATAATTAATAAATAAAATAACTTTTGGAAAAGCAGCTAGTTATGAAACAAATACTGATGTACATGGTCCCATTGTAATTGTGAGTGCTAGTTTTTGTTTCTATAAGCTTGTTGTGGCCAATTCATTAAAAATGTAAAATTTTGTCTTTCACTAAAACAGTTTTTCATAATTCTGTATTAGTATTATTATCCTGATTCAGTTATATATATATATATATATATATATATATATATTTATGGTTAACATGATTCTATTTCAATGGATTTTTTTTATTCGATATTTATTTTTTAAAAATAAATGGGGGAGGGGGGCTTTTTGAATTTGCTTTCTGCAATAAAATGCTTGGCCAGTCTTGCTCCATTGTATCTGTATGCCAAAGAGATTCACAGGGTTTGTTGATTTTAATTTCCCTAAAAAACATATGCTCTTACTTTTATTTGAGTTGAGTTGAAGTCTTCATTTCATCTTTTCTAACTTGTAGAGTTGGGTTTGAATTCACTTCTGATATTTTCTTCATGGATCTTTTAATAAGGGCTTTGTCATCACTCAGTATCCAATTTTGCACAGCCAGATTATGTTGTATGTTATTGACAAATATGTTGAATAATGTTGGTTTGAGAAGATACTGAGCTCTATTTCCCACTTTTACTTACTTATAGAATAAGACTGTTGGATAATTAGGAAGTTCTTATTGAATTAGTTTATGAATGAAGCTGAATGTCTCTCTTTAGATTCAGAGGCTTTTATATTGCCAATATGTAAGGTACCAATCACCTATTCATACGTTTCATAGTTGTTTGTATGAACTATGCACAAAAGATATTATATTTTTAAGGGCTAAGTTTTTTACATAATTGTCGTTTAAAATACATCAGGAACTCTATTATCCTGGTCAAACTCAAATAATTCCCATAGTGAAATTTTTTGTTGAAGTGTATGATATTATATAGCTTATTTAAACCTTTGAATAAAGGGTTGTTCAAAATTTTGAAAGTAATTTACTTTAAATTTATAAATAAATGTAAAAAATTAAGATTTAAAGTGTGAAATATCTATTCTGCTTTTCAAAAAAATCATTTTTACTTCATTTAAATTGCTGTGTTTTTTATAATTTTTTTTACATAATAATAATTAATTTTGTAACAAAAAAAAAAAAACTGTACAAGATTAAATTGTTGTCATTTTAGAAGACACAAAAATTCATATTCCGATGGGTATTATCCAGAGCACAGATCAGGTTTTAACACTGATTTGAATTATTCTGAGAGTAGAGAACCAGATTCAAGACTAGAGAACCAGATTCCATATTATCAAACATCTAGAATAATGGTTGAAAATCCACCAAAAATTGTGAGTAGTGACCATGGCCCAAGGTATTTGAAGTTTGTTTGAAATTATTTTTGTTTTTCCTTAAAGAGAGAGTGAAGCAAGTTTTTTTTTTAAAGAACTATTTCTATGTGATATTGTTTTCAATTATTTTTATTTAATTTTTTTTTATTTAATTAATAAATAAAATAACTTGGGAAAGCATCCCGTCATGAAACAAATACTGATGTTCATGGTTCCATTATAATTGTGATTGCTTTTTAATACATTTTTAAGTATTAATTGTGTTATGTTTAAAGGGCTATTTGTTTTTGTTGTAATGAGGATTAAATATTAACAATTTTTATAATTTAGAAGTTAGCCTCTTCATCCTTTATCAAGTGTTTGGCACTCTTTACCCTTCGAGGTTTCAGTGTCAGAAATTAAAACCAAACATCATTCACTGTCCTAATGTAATCTTGAGGGATTTTTCTTTGGTGAATTTTCGTTTAGATGTTTTTGGAGGTGAAAACTTGTACTACTCAAAGGAATTTAACAATTTTTCTTCAGGGCTTCTCGGTTTTTTTGGTTGTTTAAATAATTTTTTTCAATATGCATTTTTTTTTACATATTTCTTCTGTTGTATGTCATTGAATACGTGCAGTTTTATTTGAGAGTTTATAAATCAAAAATTGTATTAAAATGTTAAAGGAAGAAAGGCAGCCCTTTTGTAGAAAAGGCTTTTAGACAAAATATTCAATAAAATAAGAGACCTTCATTTTTTAATAAATGTAATGTGTCATGAATTTTTAGTGAAATAGAAATACATGTTACATTATTTTGAGATAAATATATTAAATTTTAAAGCATTGTATTAATTTTTAACCACTTTCAAGTGTGCAATTTTTATTTATGTTGAAGTGAATTATAGTAAAACATTTAAAAAGTTACTGATATATTCTGACTAGTAACATTTTACTTCAGTCATCTACAAAGGACTGTGCCTGAAAGCAGATATAGTGATCTTAGAGAAGTCCAGGAACTTGAAAAAAGCCTTGGATACTTTTCTTCCACTCCAGCTGTAGGTAAACTGAAGTCACTCTGGCTGAAACACTACTTTACTGGGATGACTTATGACATTCAAGTTCAATTGGAAAATTTTCAGAATCATTGTTACAGTTTATGTATGACTTAACTCGTGAAATGGTCTTTGCATTGATACGTTTTAAATTGGTAATAATTTTTTTAATGTTGATGTTTTTGCTAACTAAGCCTTAAAAAGGTTTTTAAAAAAAGAATTTAAATTGAATTTTCTGACTTAGATTGATTTTATATGTATATAATTCATATGTGTATATGTTAAGTCAAGAAGGATATAAATTCTTTAAAAATGTACTTCCTAGACATAAATCACTCTAAAATAGATATTGAAGTTTAGCATTCTCATGCAGAATCACTACATTAATTACTCATTAATTGGATATTTTATTGTCAAAATCACGATTAATTCCTAAATATCAATGTATTTGTAAGTGCAATAACTAGTTTATGAGCTAAGGCAATTGGAAGAATGTCTTTTTATGTCTATTTAATTGCTCATATTATCTAATCATATCACAAAATTGTGAATTTTTTTAAAATGAGTGGAAGTTTTTTCACTTTTTGAGAAAATAAAAAAGGTATGTGTTCTTTATATATATATTTTTTCGAGATCAGTTTCTCTTAATTAGAATTACAATTATTAGAAAAAAAAGGTGATGTAACATTCCCCACTCCCTCCTCAAAGAAAGGTTCAGCAGTGCATCCTTCTTTTTTGTCATTGTAATCTTTCACACTAACATTTTTGTTATAGGATAACATGGGGATTAAAGAAGAAAAATATATTGAATTATTGGATCATTTTATTATAAAGGCAACTGAATTGTATCTTAAATTTGAGACAACTAATATTTATCCAAGTTCCTAGAGGTAGGTTATTTACTTTTTTTATTGTTTATTATTTGGAAAATAATTCTTTTTTCATGACAGATTATATATTTATATCTGATTTTTTGAAAACCATTAGCACTTTTGATTAATTTTTAAAATTGAGCATACATATTAAAACTTATTATCTTATTTCAATGTATATTATCTGTAGAACTGCAATTCCATAATATATAGAATAATTTAAGCTTGTTATGTACTAATGCCAACCCATTTATTGTTTGTGGGAAATGACTAAAACTCCACATTAAGAGTGTAATTAAGAACGCTATATCACACACAACATCTTTATTGAACCACTCAATGTACACTCACTACTAAAATGTGTTATCTTGTAACAATCTGGTCTTACATGTCACAGCGCCATCTATTGGCGTAACATTCTTACCTCATTGGTTATTCACAATACCTTGAGGATGGTAACAAACTGGGCCCTGATGACCACGTCATCAATCGAATTACAAACACAACTAAGCACAGTACTAAAATATAAAACATATCAAATTATAACACAATAGTACACAAATTTTCATATATCAATGAAATATCAACTAAAAATAAATTTTACAAAGTATAAATCAATCATTCACAGGAAGTCTGACCAGTTTATAGATTGGACTCTTCATTTCACACCTATCACCATGACCATCAACTCCAATCGCGGTAGTGTTAATTTCTTTAGCGGCGCTACTCTGCTCTTCGACATTACAAAGGATACTCTATAATTCTCACCAATTCCACAATATCTAAAATAAACCACTGATCCATAAGCACTTAGTGAAGCGTCACAAAACACATGCATCTCAACTTTCTGATTCTTGCAATCCAGAAAACAATATCTCGGAATGGTAAAGTCACTTAAATTTTCAGTTTCGTTGCACCACTTAACCCATTTTTGCCTCAAGTCTTGAGGTAACTCTTTGTCCCAATCAGACTCTCTTTCCCAAATTTCCTGCAACAATAACATAATACATATAACAAATGGTGCAATCAAACCCAGAGGATCAAAAATTCTTGCCGCTGTCTATAAAACACATCTTTTACTGTTTCGTAATGATTTCCAAGAGCCTACTAGACCCCTCACCTCTAACGTCAACTCATCTTTCTCAGGATTCCAATTCAATCCTAGAACCTTCAACTGGTGTTCACCCACTACATCAATATTGATAAGTCCATTATCCATCCACAGTTTTTCCATTTCTCTACTGTTAGATCTCAATTTCCTCAAATTAAATCCACCACGCTTTAATATTGATACAGCATCTGTCAACAACTCAAATGACTCGCCTACATTATTTCCACCAAAATATAAATCATCTACGTAAAGTGCAGAATTTAACATTTTGAATGATTTAGGATTGCTGTTTTCAAATTTTTTATTATGATGCTTTATCGAGGCACTCAAAATAAAAGGTGAGCTTTTACAACCGAAAGGTACCCTTTGCATCCTCATAACTCTATATTCTTCATTAGGCCTGTCTGAATGCCAAAGGAATTTTAAGAATTTACTATCTCTTTCGGAAATTCGTATAATTTAAAAATTCTTCTCTATATCAGCATTAAATGATATTTTGAATTTACGAAAATTTAAAATTACGTCTAGAATATTTGGATTTTAGTTTGGGTCAGTATCCAAACAATCGTTCAGAGAAAGATTAAATTTAGATTTTGAGCTACAACTGAAAACTACTCGGAACTTTTGTTGTTTCCTTATCTTTCCTAACCACTGCTCTATGTGGCATAAAATATTCATATTCATCTCTCTCACATTCTTCAATAGCTCCATTTTTTTCCTGATCATTTATAATTCTTAATACTCATTAGCAACTCTATCATTTTTAGAAAACCCTTTTTTTTAATTCATCAAACCGCCTTTTAGCTAAAAAATAATTGTTTCCTAATTCTTCATAACTAAGCTTCCACAATAAATCAGTTTCATATCTACCATTTACAAATTTTAAATTTCTCTCAAATTGATCTATTAAGGCTTTATCAACAACATTTATCTCTTCCTTATCTCTAATTCCTAAAGCCTCAAGCTCCCACAACACTTGAACATCCGAAGCGGCTACACAAAAATTCGTTGATACTGTATTTTTAACTCTAGAATTAAGTTCCTCCCAACTTCCTTGTAAAGCATAACCGAATATCGTTGGCACACAAGTAATTCCCTGGTCTGTCCTTTGGAAAGAAGTGGCTTCAATAATCTGCCAGAAACATCTACTCCTAATAATATTTCGATATTTATATCACTTTCGCAACAATTGGCTAAATGTAATCCGCGAGATCGCATAATATTTTGCACTTCAACATTTGGGACAGAAACAGGAGCAGCAGTAACAGTCTGTTACTCATACTTCAATCTGAATAGATTCATAATGGTTATATCTATTAGTTAATTTTAATTCTGCGTATGATTTCTCAGTGGGCTTTGTAGAACCGAAGGCAAAAACTGATAATGTTTCTTCTCTAACTGGTTTTAATTTTAGGCAGTTTGCCAGAGATTTCATATACCAACTTCTTTCAGAGCCATTATCACATAAAATTCTAACTAGTCTGTTTACTTTTTCTCTGTTGTCTATACGGCCAGCATATGCACTGCACGTTAGCAATAAAACAGCAGGCATCTGAGATTGTGAGACTGAGGAGAAAGAAGTTGAATTTATGGGGGGATGTTCCGATGAGGCTGTTGGCCTACCTGAATTGGCCCTTGATAATTAATGCCACAAGCAGAGTAAGACAGACGCTGATATTTTTAAAATCTAAATTTATTTACATAATATTTACAAGACTCATTAATATCATCACTCTTTAAGCCGAAGGCTACAGAATCATAGCGATGGTCTCATCAATCACAGCCAATGTCTCATCCACCATCTAAGATCTCAACCACCACCACTTTGTACATCTCCGTTATATATATCTCCGGAATCTGCATTTGCCACCGTCAACTGGACAGTTAAGAATCGGCATCCAACGAAAAAATAACTTTGTATGACGTAACTGAAAAATATCGTCAAATTGAAATTCCCGATTCCATTGCCAGATGCGTTGGATGGCGTCATATCGGCAACACGTAATTCCAAAACATTACCAGTCGAGATTACTGTGATATGATAACAATTGGCCCGCCTCCCACACATCTGGGCAATGTTACAAAAATCAAAACACATTCTAGTGCTAGTATATCAAATCTAAAAAAATATACAAAAATTCATATTTATATGTACACAAAAAATAATTTGATATATCTTATATCTTTAGACATAGTATTGAATTATTGCCTATATTCAGTTATTTGGTTTGACATAAAAAGTTCTAAAACAATTTATTGATTAGGGGAATTAGATGCTTCATGGAATGAATCTAGAATTTTTACGTCTTTAAATTTTAATTGTCAATTATTCAAAAAGCTTCATTCTATTTCTTGTTTCACAATGCCAGTAAATGAATTCTTACCACTAAAATTAAAAATTTCCGGTTCATAAGGGATTTCATTTGCCTTACAGTAAGTCTTAGCGTCATTCCTAGATCTTAAATGCATGCTCGTACCTACTGTACTATAATATATGTCCGTTCTTGATCCATTGGGACGAGGTACTGCTTTCCGAAACCAATTGATTTCTGACTTGGAGGGAATGGTTGGATCCGAATTGCTTTGATCAGAAATTTCCAGTTCCTTATCAATTTTAATATCTTTGGTTATTTCAATGACCGGTTTTTCTATTTCTATATTCGATTCGGTTTTTTCATCATAACCATCTAATAGTATAAAGTTTATCCTTAAATTTTCTTCCCTACCATTTAAATTATTTTCATAGATTTTTACATTTATGGTTTCGATAACTTTGTTCTTTTCCAGAATTAAAACGCGATATCCTCTTGTACGAAGAGCATACCGTAATAATATTCCTTTTTCAGCACGCATATCTAGCTTTTTACGCTGTTGCTTTGGAATTCCTACAAAACTGTTGATCTGAAAGTTCTTAAATGTTGTACGGTTGGAACCCTTCCACCATACAATTCAAATGGGTTTTTTCGGAATGCTTATGCGTTACTCGATTCCAAACGTATGTGAAGCATAGCACTGCCTCACCCCAATTTTCCTCTCCTAATTTCGAATCATTAAGCATAGTTCGTACTGCATCCTGTTGCATTGATGTTAAATTAAAGCGTCCAGCAACTCCATTCTGTTCAGGAGTATACATGTTTGTTCTTTCAGGTTTGATACCTTTATCTTTTCTAAAAACCTTTCAAAATCCCCTAGACAGAATTCCATCCCGTTATCACTACAAATGTTAATGATTTTTTTACCGGTAAACCTTTCGGCTCTATTTTTTAAAACTACTGAAAACTTCTGATTTTTCCCTTAATAAATACACATAAACTTTTCTAGAAAAATCATCTACAATAGTTAAAAAATATCTATTACCGCCTCTCGATGTAGTTTGGATCGGACCCGCCACATCCAGATGTAAAAGTTCTAAAGGTTTCCATGATCTAATCTTTCCTATTGGTTTAAACGAAACCCTTTTTGCTTTTCCAATTAAACACAGCTCACAGTTTAATTATTGATCTTTCAATGGGGGCTATCCTCTAACATTCTTTACTGTCTTCAAAATATAATCCTTATTAATATGACAGTAACGTTTATGCCATAATTCAAGATTGTTCTCCGAAGAGATTTGATTTATTTCCTCCCGTTTATATTTACGCCTATTACCCATCTTCAGATAATCAGGAAACACATAATGAAGACCGTTATTTCGTTTGGCCGAAAACAGCTTTCTACCCTCTTTAGAAAAAATTTCAATTCGCCCATTCTTCCCTACGAAATAGGACCCACTTGCCTCAATGCGGTGGCCTGCCATCAAATTATGTCGAAGCCTGGGTGAATACAAAACATTTGTTAGAGTAACCATTTGAGTCCTTCCTTGAATTTTACAACTAAAAGTTATATTCCCTTTGCCGAGAACTTCATGTGTCATCTCGTTAATTGCAGCTTTCATTTCTACCCCAGAAGTCTGTTGAAATGTTGTAAACAGATCACAATTACAACAAAAATGAGAACTTGCAGCAGTATCAAATACCCACGCAGTATTAGTCCCCAAATTGGCTTCTGCCAAAAAACTAACATTGGGGTTACCTTTTCCCTTAGCCTGATTTCTAACCTTAATCCTACAATTTCTAGCAAAATGGCCATTTTCCCACAATTAAAACACTTTACATTTAGTTTATTATTGGGATATGCTGGTTGATTATTTAAATTCCCGTATTGCTGATCTTTATGTTTAATAAAATTAGGTTTTACACTTATACCTTCCATTGCATATTCAAAATCGCTACTTACGTGATCTTGTTTACAAAACATTTTCAAAGGTGAACTTTGAGTCCTCAAAACGATAAATTAACTGGACTATACCTCTTAAGTCCTCGGGTTGGCGTCTAATCAATTGAAACGGCTGAAGCCACTCTGATATTGGTCGACCGACATCGGACAGCTGTTGTATGATAGTCCTTAATCTTGCACCATTTAGGTTGATTTTCTCTCCGGGCTTGAGGTGGCAACTAAAGAACGCATCGGTTAGCTCCACAATTCTTCTTTCTCACAATTCTTCACAAAATTTCTTTCTTAGTGGGGGCATCTTCATCGCTTGATTTCTGCTGGACGATCGGGATAACAACAAACTGCCAAAGATCCTTCTCGATCAACAACACTTTGATATCTTCTCTCTAGCTGGCATAATTGGATGCGTTTAAAGCATCGATTTGGTAATGCAGCAAAGCCATAATAGGTTGATACGATCATACTTAATATTGTAGTTTACTCTGCTATTGTGGCTTTATTATTTTAAAAAGAATTCAAATGCAGGCAGTATTTTTAAAATCTAAATTTATTTACATAATATTTACAAGACTCATTAATATCATCACTCTTTAAGCTGAAGGCTCCATTATATATATCTCCGGAATCTGCATTCGACACTGTCAACTGGACAGTTAAGAATCGGCATCCAATGAAAAAATAACTTTCTATTACGTAACTGAAAAATATCGTCGAATGCAAATTCCCGATTCCATTGCCAGATGCGTGGGATGACGTCATATCGGCAACACGTAATTCCAAAACTTTACTAGTCGAGATTACCGTGATATGAAAACAGAGGCGATATCCTTGGGGAAAGGGGGAACGTTTTCCATACACATGGAAATTTTTTCTCTCTTGGAAAATGAATTAATTGATGATGTGGTTTCCCACAAAAACAATTTCTTGATTTGCACCTCTTTACACTTCACTCAACGGAAAAACACTTGAAACAAAGATTATTCTTTTTAATTATTTTGACACGTTCCTTTACAGACATTTTTTTAAAATTATGACATGAGTTAAGCGAATTATTTTCATTATTTTTACACACGATACATCTATCATTTTTCACTCCAGACACATATACATTTGAAACATTTCTATAATTATAACTTGCGATATTTATTCACATAATTTCCCTCGCTTCTCTTATTGTCGTTGCCTGAAAATGATTTCGCAAAAAAGGATTCTGATTTTTCATTAACTTTTGAAGATAAATAAATATAACATTCACTTCCGATAATTTGGGGTTCAAACCATATTTCTCCTTGTTTTACTGCTATGTGAGACTTTAATTCGCGATCTAATTTACTAAAAATCTTATCGGAAACTATAAAAGCACATAATGATTTGAAATCATTTACTTTCCTCAATTGACAATTGTAGTCAAAATTTGCACTTAACGCGAATTGCACATAATTCTCAGAAGGCAATTTTTGCGCAGAATGAAAATAATTTAGACATTCTTTAGGAGTTGGTTGGAATTCTTTCAAAATAATACATTTTAGCTTATTGTAATCATTAATATCCTCTTCGCTTACATATATCAATAAATTGTTAACCCTTTCACCTAAAATATTTATGAGGATTTTGGCTTTAAACTCTTCTGGTACCTTTTTTGTCCTAATGTGCTTTCAATTGACTGAAAAAACAAATTGCAGGATTCTACTTTAGTGGGAACAGGAATTACTAATGTTTTAATACTTTTAATTAAATTTTCAATATTTACACTTAAGTGTTCTGTCTCAGTATCTTGTTTTAGGTGTAATTCCTTCCTGGCATTAGTTAATTGCAATTCTGCTTCTAACTTAGATAATTTTAATTTCTCTTATTGTAATTTTATTTAGTTTTCTGATTTTTCTCGCTCACTTTTTAATTTCTTTTATTCAAGAATGCCAATAATATTTTGTACGAATTAAGCATCATTTTTGTAGATTTCTTAGCTCCCTACTAAACTTTTTAACTTGACTGTTTTTGCTCCACGTAGATCATTAAAGGCTAACTCCTCTGCTACAAGTTTCAACTCGTCTTTTTTCAGTGATTTAGGACTCAATTTAACACAAAAATAGCAACTCTTAATTTACAATATCAACACTAAAACAATCGATTCAAAAAAGCTACACCTTTGTCACAGAACACATCACTATTAAACTCAGATAACAAATTAAAAACACAACTCTATTCATCTCAAATTATCTATAGGAGAGGGGGGTGCCAGCTCCGGTGTCGTCCTCGTCACTTGACCGTGGTTCAAAATTACGAGGTCCATCACCAATAGCCCTCGTGTTGCTTCTAGTGCGACGTTTATAAAATCTAAACTAAACTCAAATTATATTAAACAGAATATAACACTATTAAGCTCAAATCACAGAACACAACATTATTAAATTCACAATATGAATCTCGCAGAGCACAGCACTATTAACTCAAATTATCAATTATAGTTCACAACACTAATTAACTCAAATAATCTACTACCTTAAATAATATTTAACTCAATTTATCAAGCAACACCTACTATACAACAAAAATCACGAAAAGGATTCAGTAGTAAGAAATTCTCTCAAAATTTGTACTCGCCACATGTTACCCTCTTCCACCATTCCTTCCCTCGCAACAACAAAGGTTAGTGGTTAACACTAATGCAAAAACACCAACACAATCCACCTCTCCTAACTAATAACCCCACTTCTGACTCCAAACATGTTACATACTAAAGCCAACCCATTTATTATTTGTGGGGAATGACTAAAACTCCACATTAAGAGCGCTATATCACACACAACATCTTTATTGAACTACTCAATGTACACTCACTACTAAAATGTATTATCTTGCAACAATCTGGTCTTACATGTCACCGCGCCATATATTGGCGTAACATTCTTACCTCATTGGTTATTCACAATACCTTGGGGGTCGTAACAAAGCTTGTGCCTAAATGTAAATACATTGCTGGCCATTGAAATTGCAACATGAAGGAAAGCAATTACAAAAAAAAAAAAGATATTTATTGTATATAAACAGTGTGGCACGAAGACAAAATGATAATTTGCTGGCAGTTTGGAGGGTTACAGGTGTGTGAAATTAGTAGAAACAGTTACCACCCTTGGCAGCTAAATTGGTCCTTATTTGGTTAGGCACGGAGTCGAAATGGGCTTGGATGACAGAAACGGGCAATTTAATTGCATGCTGTTTCAAGCCACACTTCATGAATGTAACATTTTCCTCTTCCAAGCTGCATCTAAATGAGGCTCTTCTACTTAATAAATGGATGATTCAAACATTTATGTTCATCCTGCTGTATTGTTCATTTTTTCCTTATTTTATTTTAATAATTTTGAATATCTTGCTTTTTATATTTTACTTTTTATTTTCTATTTCTGAAGAAATTTTTTGATGAATATGTGGATAAGTGTAAGAAAATAATTAATTGTAAAGTTTTTTCCCTTATAAGTTGCGGGAAGAAGGGGAACATTGGTTAAAATAGATATCTTTAAATGTTGTTGCATATATTGTGTTGAGAGTAAATATTGGTTCATTTGGACATTCACAGTCATCCTGTTATGGTTGATATTGCTGAAATCATTTGCATTCTTAATTGTGGGGGTTGTTTGTTGTAAAATTCTCTTGGATACCTACTCATGTAGATATTTTAAGAACTGCATGATCGGCAACGAACCCTCTGTAGCTCGCAGTCCTGCAAGAAGACATAAGATGTCTCATTTTAAAGTTTAGTCATCAGAAATGGCAGGAATCATGGAGTCTTTGTTCCAATAACAAACTACACTCAGCTTAGAGTGGATGTCAGATTGACTCGCCTTTGCATTGGACATACTCAATTTACACAAAAACATCTTTTGTTTGGAGGCACTGCACTTGAGTGTCCTTTTTGTCATGTCCCTTACAAAGTTCACATTTTAATTGATTGTGCAGTTTTTCATCATCATGTGTTTTCTTTCATTCATCAGTTTTAAACCTGTCTTATCTTCATGGGGGAAAACTCCACCGTAACTTATTTGTTTTTTAAAAGAAAATTGGCCTTTTTCACCATATTTGAAGTTTTTATCTCTCACCTTTTTTTTTTATCACCTTGTATTTCTTTCTTATTTTTAAATTAATATAGTTTTTATTGATTTTAATAAATGTTTGGTTCAGTATAGCCTGCTTAGGCTCTGCTATAAAACTTAACTATCACTCGCTCACTCTCACTGTTTTGAAAGTTAAAAAAAGTATGTATTGCATTTTCTTTTTTATGCATTTTTCACCCTATGTTTTTGATGTACGAAAGTATTTTTATGGTGTGAAAAATATCTGAAACTGTTTATTGAAATCCAAAGGGTGCTATAAGTTTCTGATTGTGTTTTAAGATAATTATTTATCTATAATAGTCTGTAACAGAAGAATGTTTTTAGCTAAGTGTAAGATTTTTAGTTTTATAAGAATTTTAGCATTTTAACAAGTAATATATATTGAAAAGGCTCTGTGAAAAATGTATTTTCCTCAAAATGATTGACTGTAAAATAAAGTTTGTGTGTGTGAATTACTACCTAAATGATATGAACATAAGAAATAATGATTAGAAAAGAAAATATGTATTCTATGTTGTGTTAGATTAAATTTTAGTTGTTTTAAAATGGTTTTTCAGCCAGCAAGAATCAAAAAATTAAAGTCTTCCCACGAACATTAGTAGGTATATAAGTAAAAGTTGTGCATTTAATTTAGTTATAAAAAAGAGGAACAATAATTAGTGATTGTTATATATTTTCCTCATTGTATCAAAATGTCTCTTATAGCCAGATATGTAGAGATCAAGTTTCAGATCATATTAAGATTCTACAGAATTATATAATTGAGTCTGATTTTCCTTTTCACTGATATCTTTGCTCTTAGAGCAAAGATGTTTGGAGAATTTTTTTGAAATTGGATATATACTAATAACAAACTGCTTACCCTAATTGTAAACTAATTGAGAGTATTTTGATAGCTGTTATGCTTTTTGAAATCCTCATGAATGTTTTATAGTTACTGAAAATTTAAATGAATCAAGAATATCTGGGTAATAAGTGCAGTAGCGTAGGAAAGTATTTATAAATTTGTTTAAAGAAGTTCTCAAACAAAAACCAATATTCTGTACACTGCTGTCTGGTTTCAAACTTCTCTAATGATATATGTAGTATTACTGTTAAGTTATATATTAATTTACTTAATGGCTTTAATAATTTAACTCAAAACAGTTTGGTTATTAGAGAAATGTCATTTATTATCATGTAATTTGTAATATGCCTCACCTCCTTCCTTTTTCTAATCTTTATAATGTCAGTGTAAATAGATATTGTACTAACAGAATGATGTATAGATGTACATTAAAATATTGTGAACATTTATCATGAATTGTGTTATTTATTTTGAATTGCACACCTTTGTCCCCCTTCTGTGCTTAAATGGTAGTGTGAAATCTAATCCATATATCACCATTAGAAACATTTCAGAATACTTGGCGAGTTATTGATATTCTCAGGCGAGTTATTGATATTCTCATTATTACAGTATGATTTCTTGGTCAGAATAATGTAAAAGTTCTGTTTTCCTTTCCTGTTCCCTTGGCATTAATTTGTGACTTGAGTACATTATATTTTGAATTCATTTTATCTTCTTAAGAAATTTTGAACTCATAAAGAAAAAGGTACTTTAGTGGGATCCTCATTACTTTATTCATTTTAAAAGGGAAATTGGCAATTTTCGTAGAAGCATTTGATAAAAATTGCAAGTTTGATTGTCATGTTTGCATAAACTTTCCAAAGTCAAAGAAATGTTATCTCAAATGGAAATCAATTGTATGTGGATCTACAATTGTAAATTTCTTTATTTATCAGATCCTGAATTTTATTTAGGAGTAAAAAGAATAGCAAATAGTTTTAGCGATAGGAATTGCTTATGTTTAAGTCAATGCTCCGTTCATCAGTTTTTGCTGAGAAATATATTCGTATGTGTAAGAGTTAATTTCTCAGTAAAATTGTCTAGTATGCTGTGTTTTAATTTTATTGAAGTGAACTAAGTACTGGAACATAGGTTTTTTTTATACTTGAATCATTTTTTAGAATGTATGCTGTGTATGAATTAATATTTTTTTTTTTTTTTTTTCTTAGCCATTGAGCAGACCAGTGTATTGGACCTTCTTGATCGTGCTGCTGCTGCATCTTCTGAAACTGAAAAAAAATTTTATGTAAGAAACTGAAATTTTGGCTTATTCCTTTGATATATTTTTTCATGTGTACTAAATTGCTTGTACCTCTTGTGTTTTTCTGATTAAAACTGGTTCGATATTAAGTATGGTAAAAAATTGGTATATTTTTTAAACTGCAAATTTTTAAAATTAGTTATGATATGGATTTTATAAACTTTGGGGTGCTTAGATTAACCTCCAGCTCTTTACTTCCTAAATTGACTATTGCTGAAGAAACTTAATGCATTTATGTCTTTTTAGAAGGCGAGACAAATTTTTTAGTGTTATTTTCCAGTATATGTGTATATATATATATATATTGTTTAATTTGGAGTTCTCTGGAATGCCTTGTTTCTTTCGTCCATGTTCTTTATTCATATGTCCTTATTAGAAATAATTCTAATTAATCAAAGATGTCTTAATCATGTATAAGTAAACAAAACTTTTTTTTTCTACCAAAATGTTAATAATAGAAATGAATAGTCAGAAAATAAAAACCATTATCAAACATAAACTAATTTATTTAGACAGTAAAAATGTATGTAGAAAATAAATTGTACAAATTTTTATATTATTATTTTTTCCCCCTTACATTTCTGTCTTCAGCAACATTGAGATTATGTTTACAGGAAATATAGAAAACTTCATAAGAGGAATGTTATTCTTTGTTGTGTTCCTATTAATACCTTTAATTGTTTTATTGTATCTTATTACTAATTATGTTATTAAATTTTTAAGCATTAATTTTTTGTTCATGTTTATTTGCCATCTTTTGATTATCACCTCAAAATTTGTTCTCTTCAATTACTGTAAAGCTAAGGTTTTGCAAATTTTATCCTCGGACAATATTAACACTTAATTCTTTTAGCTCTTGAAAATATTATAAAAGTTGGCTTCGTTAATTGGTTTTGTAATAAATATTTGAAAGTTGCTTTTGCGAAAAAGCTATTTCTTACATTATTCCTAGCCAACTATTTATTTGGAATGTTACTATAATCTGAAAAAACAGGAACTATTAATTGTATAATATTTGTTGTAATGAGATATGTATTTTGTTTAAAAAATTGGAAACTTGATGTTAACTAATATATGGAAATTCAAATGATTTTTAAAAAATTGTGGAAATAAAACTATTATTGATATTTTTTCTCAGTTGTTGGTAATAATTTTAATTTCATAGTTGCTTCAGAAAAAGGGGAAAAAAGATTTCACACTCAAGTAGATTGAGATAATATCTACAGTTTTAGTAAAATACACGAGAAACATAAGTGAAAGATGAATGTACTAAATGATATGCATTAATGGAATGACTGGGCAAAAATAATAGTAAAAGGTAGTTAAACCACTATAAATATCACACCTTTCGATTTCAACTAATATTTATCTTTTTAAGAAGTCACGCAGAGGGCTTTTTTCTCTGACAAAAAGGTTGCAAAAACGAATATTTTCAAATTCTTGAAAAAGTGACAGTAAAACTGAATTCTTTCTCTTCTGGATTAAAGAAGAATATCTTGTATATATGTGGGTTTTTTTTTTTTTTTTTGTCCAAATTATTTTAACACTGAAAATTAAGTATGCAATTTGTGTCATATCCTTCTCATAATTAGTTTTTTCTGAGCTTCTTCAATGCACTGTTAGCATAGCATGTAAAGTTATTAGGTTTTATCTGTTTATTTTATAATTACAATGTCACGCTTCTCGCTTTCATGAATTGATATTTGAGTACATTTAGTTTAGGTCTTTAATCTTTCAAGCAGAGGCTTTCTTTCAAATAAACCATTACTCTTAATTGAGTAAAGAAATAATTTATTTGGTGTTGAACAAGTTATGTTGCAAGAATTTTTTTTTATTTTATTGCTGAAACTCAAAACTCGCCCATTGTCATTGGACAATTGATACATAAAATGTAAAGGGCACTGAATATATCTCGTTTGGAATAGCGTAACTTTATTAAACAAATAAAGCTGTGATGCTACAGTTTTCAAAATTAAATAATTATTTAAAAGTATGCTGTATTTTTTTAAAATCTAAAATTTGTGTTCACCATTTTTTGAATATATAATACATAGTCTTACATTAATTTACCCTCAGGCCATATATTCTTCAGGTAAGTACGGGTATCACTCGCCCAAGGTGACCTAGTGATCTTTTCCTTTCTCATGGGGTTCACTGTCTTTGGATATATACGGGTGATGCCTCCCCTGGATACCTTAGCGATCCTTCATTATTTCAGACTTGCTTGTCAACTAATTTAACTTTTTTCAAACATTTAAATCGGTTGTACCTTAGTCCAGAGCTATTCAATCTTTTAAACTTCGGGGAACCCTTTGAGCTTACCATTTTCATGAAGGAACTTCTTGATCAAATAGAAAAAAGGATATCTGAGCTTTATTCTATTCATATTTGTACATTGTATCTCTATTTTATCACAATAGAAACATCTTAATAAGATAATGAATGGTAAGATAATTTTTTTATAGTTTTTAACTTACATTCTATGAATAATAATTAAAAGCAACAATATTTTAAATTATAACTAATTAATAACATGAAAAGTTTTTTTTAATTAATTTGGCTTTTGTATTTTATTGCAAAGTATATTTATGGCTAGAATAATTGTTGAAATCGGCTACTTGATTTCACTTTAACATCCAATCTGTTTTCAAGATTTTCGCATACATGTGTTGATATATATGACATTAGATGTTTCTTTTGGCAATTTCAGGATATTCTTTTCTAATGTGAATTCAAAAATGCATAGTATCAACTTAACTAAAATTTAGTATTGGTTGATGTATGAATTTGTTGTTCTCTTTCTTTTATTGGGAGTTTGGAAGTGTCACAGTCTTGAGATGGATTTTGGATTCAAGATAATTTTTCTTTTTAAACAAGGAAATATTCAAGAAATGTTTTTTGCAGATCTGATAAATGTTGGACCAAACTAATTTTTATCCAGATTAGCGTTACCGTCTATTAAAATATTAAATAATTTACGAAAGCATTCAATATTATCTTTCAAAATGCAAATTGCTTAAAATTTCAGTTATAAAAGAGTGACGTGAATTTTACTTTATACCCTGAAAACAGAGAAATAGGTGGTCGATTTTTCATCTGAGCCAAAGAATGGACTCTACTATGTGTGACCTAATGCGTCTCGATTAATGTACTCGAAACATGTGACTTTTACGAAAGATTTTATTTTGTCTATAAAATATTTATTTTCACAAGCACACTTTTAAGAATTTGATCTTTTATAGAAATTAAAATTTTGTCGCTTTGATTAAGCAAATAGTCATCTCTTGCGGTGCCTCTGTCTAAGTTCCAGGGAACCCAGGTTGAAGACCTCTGCATTAGTCGATAAATCTTAAGTGTAAAGCTAAATTCTTTCAATGCTAAACAAGTGTGATACCTGATTCTCCAAACGTCCACAGCACCTTACTGGGTTTTGTGGGTTCAGTTCCATTGCATGTGCTGCAGGCTTAATTAATTACTCCAAACTATACACAATTGAGAGTATTGCAATCCTCTCCTCCACTTGTAGTTCACTTCTCGGTAACTACCGATTTAAAACTGCCATTTTATGTAAGGGTTTCAGTTCAATTGAGGTGATTTAAAAATTATATTTTATTTTAGTTACGATCATTCTTTTTAAATGAATATACTGCAAGTTTCGCGTAACATCGGTAATCCATCAAAATTTATTTTTAAATGTTCGCTGTTTGTTCCTGCTTTGAATAGTTTATGATGCTTAGGCCATGTATCAATTAAAATCCAAACAACTGTTAAGCAAAAACTAATGGCGAATTACTATTCTTGTTGTTACACGCATAATTATGTTTTTCTGGTACTTGAATGATTCAGATTTATGTGATAGGGAAATTACTGTTTTATTTTTTAAAATCTGTTTGGTTTTACATTTCGTTTGGCCAAAGAATGTGTGAATTAAATAAACCGAAAGTAACCGATTTTTTTTTGAAGCAATCAACAAGGGTAAGACAATATTTGTCATAATCTTTTGTCTTTAAAAAAAAGTAGAAATCAGAATTATAGTTGTCTTAAAAGTCTGGCAATGCTCAATCTAAGCAGACATTGTCATTCGTTTTGTGCGAAGTTAAAACGTAACTATTTATAAAAATCTTTGATGCTTTCGAATCTCTTTCCAGCATTATACTTGGGGATGGTTAGCAATCTGCTGAAGCCATTTTGTGAAGAAAACAGAATATGAATATTTGAGCAACTGTTGTGGCCACGGTAGCCTAGTGGTTAAGGCAGAGGACTCACAACCGGTGGTTTTCGTCAAGCCTTGATGCTACTAAAGACCCAGTGTGTAGCCAGGCTGATGCACTTTAAATCTGTCGAGGGTCAAAGTCCTCCCGTTGGCGTGGTGTGGAAGTTTGGAGAGGAGGGTGCCTGCTCAGATGTCGTCCTTGTCCTTTGACCGAGGTCCATCGCCAATATCCCTGCAGCTACTCTCTTCTACAACAACGTTAGAAGTTAAAAGGCCTTACTTAACCAGCCAGAAAAGATGTCTTTTCAGCCTGGTTGGTAAGAGCATGCAAAAAGTGACCGGTCAACTTTCCTCCGGACCCACTGAACCAGGGTTTGAAACAACGCTGCAGCATCAAGGTCATCAACTCTCTTCCCCCTCCTCGGGATCGGAAAACCAAAGGCCGCCGAAGTAGTGACTCAGGACATGAACACTAGATGGCAGCTCAGCCTACACCTACTCCCAGAACGCTTGTCTCTGTACGTCTAACAAAGACAAAATGCACTCAAAAATCACGACTAGTGAAATTCCGGCTCTAGCGCACGTGTCGACGAGACAGCCGATGACTCAAATGGAAACTGTCCCAAGCAAAACTCAACAGGGAGGGGATAGCAATTGCAGTAATGAAGCAAATTTCTGAACAAACCTATCATTCTCTTCGTAAGGCTAATTTGCATTTTATTGAAAATTAAAAGTGGGCTCTCATTAAAAAAGTATTTTTAATCTTGCAACAGGTTGTACGTGGGACCTCTTGAATTGTATTTTACCAATTCAACCGTGCGAAGAATGGCTATTCCATATAATTTTAATAACAATTATGTGTGATATATATTACAATAGTCCTGAATATTAGTTACCGTATTTTTTTAAAGTGAAACAGAAACCTCCTGTTTTTTGGGATTTAAAATTTGCAAAAAAGTTTTAATCAAAGATATATATTTTTTATTTTTAATTATTAATTATTTTTTTTTTAAATTCATCATGGAAACAATTCAAATTCTCATCTGATACAAGGCAATTGAGTATCGGTCTGAGGCTTGCAATATTCCAAGCTATGAAGAGTTGAATAATGTGTTAATATCTATAATATTGTCCATGTATAAGAATCCGCCAATTTGGATGGGGAGGGGTCATATACATGGTGGCTCTTTAAAATATGATAAAGAAGAATTTCTGTTCTTCTAACCTGCAGTTAAATAAAAGTATTTAATTAAATTTAACATCTAAAATTTATTCCGTGAAGTTCCAAATTTTGACGAGGAGTCCTAACATGGAACATGTACAGCAAATTTAATGTTATGTAAAGGTTTTGTATAAAATTTGAAAGATAAAATAATTATAAAATAATGCCTGAGTATACATGAAAAGTATAGCACCAATCAAAAGGTTAACAAAATGCATAATTTTTTATTCAAGTTTTATTTCCATCCAATAAGAACTTGAAAAGAAGTTATCAATTTTTCTAAAAAAAAATTTGAAATCAAGTTCTTCACTGGTAAAAAGAGACGTGAAAGGCGAACACAAACTAGCTCTGTACTTTAGCTACGGTATGAAAGAGGGGAGACGTTCCGGAGAGTTCGTGATAAAGTTTTATCTAAATAATGTTTATAAAATAAAGACTTATTAATGATATTTAATTTCTGTCTTTATATTATTTACGGTCGAATTTCGTTAATAAAAGAAGAATCACAAAAAATATTCTACACTTCCTGCTATACTTACTACAACAAAAAATAAATTAATAAAGTATTAAATAAAGAAAACTGCATTAGTAGGGTCAAAAAGTTTCTAGAACTGATGCCTAGTACAATAAAGTTCATACTATGTATTTTTCACATATGTACAATATTTATACGCACATAGATGGAATTTTATGTACAATTTTTATAACCCATTTGCTGTGATGACAAATTTAAATTTGTCTTACGAATTATTAGTCGGATCGGAGCTCGGTCTAAGTCGAGAAGACCCTGTTCATAATTTTGATTTCTCCCTCCCATCATTTCTGTCTGTAGATTTTGTGGATGGCATGGTTATAAAGATATTATTTATATTTCAAAATACAAAATTTTTAGTTTATTTTTCAAAATAAAGTGTTCTGTTTTTAAGATTTTAATGTTTGAAACGAGAACGAGTTACAAAATGGCACGAAGTTGAAAATAATGCATGTTTTTCCATATTGGCCAATTTATATTAATATTCGTATTTCATCAAATGTGTATTAGAAGAATATGTTGATTTTTCTTGCGACTTAAAAAAATCATTCGTAAGGCAATAATGGTTTGTAAGAAAGAATCATAATTACAGGAGATTAAGAATTTAAAAAAGAATGCTCTTACAAAATGTAAATAAAAAAGTTTAATTGAATCAAGCCTATTTCCTTTTACGACAGTGGGATATATAATAAACATTTTAATGTTTATCCAATGTTCTAAATTATATATCTGTCTTATTCTAATGATTTCGAATTCTGGAATTTTTTTTGTTTTCCTAAAAAAAAAATAATTTTTTTTCTTGGTGATTTGTATCTGTGAATACGTATACATTTCATAACGTAAATTAATTTATATTTCAAACCTTATCAATGACATAAATATTCTTTATTCTTTTCAATTTAAATTGCGGTAAACTCAACTGTCTAATTAATCGAATTTTTAAAATTTACCTTAGAATTATATTTCACCCAATATTTTTCTTTTACCTTTAATCCATTTAAAATTTAATTTTTAAGTCTTTAAATATCTGTGTATGAGTGGCAATGAGTTAGTACTTTAATTAAAGCTGTTTTTATTACAGTTAATAATTACAACCATTTTTTAATTTTTAAATTATTAATAGCAATTTAATAATTACATCTATTTTTTAATTTCTCACAATGAATTTTAAGACACAAATCACACGGTAAATAAAATTCTATATTTTTCAACTATCATTATGTTTTCTTTCTGATTTCCATTTGTGTAATTATTGTCAAATTTGTGCAATAATTTAATCCAAATTGTTGAAATAATCAGCTTTTGATTAGAGAAAAATGTATTGATTTCTGTTGAAATGAAGTTTCTGTTTTATCCACACCCGTGTGGAGACTGGGTGTGAAAGAATAGTTCCACTGTAACTCATGCATGTCATAAGAAGGGCCCAGTTTTTGCGGATAGAGCCGAGCACTCTGCCCCTGGGGATTATATCAGGGGCCTGCCTTCTTTAGGTAAGTACGGATATCATGACCCCGAGGGACTCTGGTGATCTTTTTCTCTCCTGTGGGGATTACTGTCTTTGATAAACATGGGTGACGTGCCCCCGGAGTACCCTAACGATCCATCTCTATTTTCGACTCTCCTATTTGCCAAACAATTTTCACTTTTTTTTTTTTTTTTTTTTTTTT